>ML677343.1:21417295-21866855 GCA_007922305.1 Dermatemys mawii | reverse complement strand
CTTTCTTTCTTTCTTTCTTTCTTTCTTTCTTTCTTTCTTTCTTTCTTCCTTTCAGAAATTAGTTTTTTATGAAATTACTTAGAACTATTGACAGTATTGAAATAAAACACATGAAATAAAATGGTGACAGGGTATAGAAATTGGAAGAGTTATTACTTAAAGTGGTATAACTGAAAACAATTACACTCTGTGACATGCTTCCTTTCCTTGTTAGAGAGGATGTTCATTAACATCTCCTAAGGAAAGAAGACTGTTGAGAGGGATACGCTGCCAGGCTTTTAAAGCTATATAGATGCCTAGGGATGAAGATAGGAGCCTGCTAGCATGATTTTTCAAAACCACCCAGATACCTAACTCTGATTTATTTCAGAGGGAGTTAGATAACTAGGGGGTTGTGTGAACTGGGGATCTCCTACATCTGGTGAGCACCCACTCCCATAGGCATAGGGTTATAAGTGAGCTTCTTTTCTTCTTCTCTCCCCCTCTTCCCATGTTGCTTCAGCCCCCGCCCCGCCCCACGATTTTAGGCAGAAGAACACCTATCTTTGTGGACTGTAAGTAGAAATAATCATCTCCACATAGGTACCGAAGTCCAGGCTATCTCCAAAACAAGGAGCAGAACTTTGGACTCACCCTTCTGGCTAGCAGCTAAGGTGTCCATCACTTCCCACTTAACAGCCTAAGGTGTCTATCACTTCCCATTCATTATCTAGGAGCCTAGGCATCTAACTCAGTCTTTGTGGATCACAGGATTGTTCCTGTGATTTTTCTAGGTACCTAAAAGTTAGACACCACAATGATCAGCATTGCAATGTCCCTTTGTTGTTCTGGGCTTAGGAGCTATGAAAATCCCACCAGACACCTACTTACCTCAGGCACCTACATACTTTAAAAAATCTGGGCAACACTGCTGTGGCTCTTTTAAGGCACAATTCTGTGAGGTGATGAGCCACCACCTGATAAAATCGAGCCTGTAATGTCAAGGGTGCTGTGGCTGAAATGCAGTTATTAGAGGAGTTTTACTACTGAAAAAAAAGCCTTATAAGTAAAATCTCACTAGGGAGAGGAAGTCTGAAAATAAATGGGAAAGCTAATTAGTTTTAATTAGGTCAGAATGGGTAGGCTGATTGCCATAATTAACATAGCCTAATGATTGTCCTAAGGGATTGTACTAGGATGCGCCAGGTGAAATCTGGTGAAAGTGGAGATTTGCTTGGCTGTTGTGGTGTGCGAACACTTGCAGCTTCTGACTAAGGCAAATGTGTAGGCAGGGAACGTGTATGGGAGTTCTGAAGGCTCAGAACAGAGCCTGCTTTAAAGCGCTTAGGGGAAACGTAGTTTAGTGTGCTGAAAGGCTGCATGGGCTACGTTAAAGGCAGTTCCTTCTGGAGGGAAATATGTGTGGGCTGGGGCATTCATGGTGTAACAGCAAGGAAGCTGGGTGTAGACTGTAAGTGGTTAGAGATCTCTCAATCAAAGCACATTGCAATATTACTTATTTTAAGTTGAGTCTCCAGATGCTAGAGGGAGAATGTATGCTCATGCTTTGGCATCCAAAATCTGTAGATCCATCCTGAAGCTTTTCTTGCAGGCAGGCAGGCATGAGTGAGTCCAATAAACCCATAGACCTGAGCATGTAAATAATTTTTTTACATATAGTAACTCTTGAATTACCAAAAATCAAACAAACAAAAACAAGTAAAAAAATAAATTCCACATGTGGTATAAACTTAAATAGGAGCCTACAATATTCTATTGTGAGCCTGCTGAATCATGTATCCTGGTTATGTACCTCTATAATTTTTCTTTTAGAAAGTGTCACGCTCTTAGGTTAGCTGGTCTCTGTGACCTTGCAGTAATTTTGTAAAATGGGCTTGGATGCTGGCCAAAAGGATTGAAGCCTCTAACAGACAAGCTAGATGTGATCAAGGGACACAGAGTCCTCTCTACCCAGTTGAGAAACAACTAAAGGTCCACAGTGCTTTTAGCTCCTGATATCCGGAGAGGAAGGACACACATTTGGTCCTCACTCCTGGCCTCATCCTGTTCAAATGAGCATTCCTACTGGAGGCAATAAGGGTATTTGCTTGAGTAAGGTACCATCAGACCTTGTACAGATTTCTTCCCTTTTATTTATTTAGATTTAAATACAAAGGCAAGAGGTTCTTCAGAATTCAGTGTTATACCATAATACTCCCCGCAACATTAAAAAAGAAAACAGTCTGGGAGGAACAAATGACTCAGCTCAGCCAGCTCAACATTTCCTGCTAGCCAGCCAAGAACAAAACATCTCCTTTCCACTCCCACAACGTACATTAGCTTTGAAAAAACACTCAACCTACCCCAAACCCTGTCAAATGGATGGTTTTTCAGTGTGCTGAGAAGGTTATAAAATTGGGGCCATAGCAGACCACGTTCCAGACCTCTTAAGGAGCCACCCCATGCCACCCCACGCTTCCAAAAGCCCCCTTATTTATAATGAGGATCTGACTTTGCTGACCAGAGATGTGGCAGTATGGAGAAGGACGCAATCCCTCAGGTAAATTAGTCCCAGGCCATCTAGGTTTTTATATGAGCCTACACTTTAATCTCTATTTGGAGACCAATAGGCAGCCAGTGCAAATCCCAAAGCGCTAATATTCAGTCCTTCCAGGGAAATACCCAGTTCCGTAAGCAAGCCACTGCATCACCATCAGTATCTGAAAGGTTTAAAGGTGAAACTTTATGTACAGTGCATTGCAGAAGTGTAACCTTAAAGTAACGAAAGCATGGATAACCATTACAAGGGCCATGCAAAAGGAAAGCTTAGTTAGCTCCGAGCCAGATGCAGATGTTAAAAATCTGACTGGGTTATTGCTGTATTTTGGTGATCCAATAGTGCTAGAGGCTTAAGATTACCCCTAAATTGTGGCAGATGTAGTTCCTCCAGCAAAGGAACTGATACTACATCTGCCATTTCCTCCACTAGCTTCCCGCACCTCACCATCATCACTCAGACTTCCTTTTGCTGAGATTCAGCCAGCTGTCTCCCATCTATGCCCCAACTCTACTAAAGACCTGTGGCCAGGGGTGGAAGTAACTTAAAGGACCTACTGGTAAACTGGAGTCCTGAGCAGAGGAGAGGCCTCAACCAGAAGAGGCATGCCCTCAACTGGAAGAGGTGTGGTCTTTAAATCTCCAGGCCCTTTAAATCAAGATTTAAAGGCTTGGGGCTCCGACTGCAGTACCGGTGGCTGGAAGCTCCGGGCCCTTGAAATCACCTCCAGAGCTACCAGCTGCAGAGGCGGCTGGGAGTCCCAGGGCTTGGGGTAATTTAAATGGCCCAGGGCTCCTGGCCACTGCTACAGCATCGGAGCTCCAGGCCTTTTAAATCACTGCCAGAACCCTAGGGGTCCCTGGCTGCCCCTGCTACCCTGGGACTCAGGTGGAGTTTGACAGGGCCGGAGTCTCTGGTGTGGTAGCGGTGTCCTTGAGCCCCTGGCCCTTTAAATTACTGCTGAGCCCAGTTGTTGCTATCCCAGGACTCTGGCACTGGGGCTTGGGTGGCACTTTCAAGGGCTGGGGCGGTAGTGGGGGGTGGGCGCCCTGGGCCCTTTAAATCGCCACCCGAGCCCCACTGCCAGAGCCCCGGAGTAGCTGCAGAAGCTGGAGGCTCCAGCAATAATTTAAAAGGCCAGGGACTCCCAGCCGCTGCTACCACACTGGAGCCCTGGAGCCTTTAAATCCCTGCTGGAGTCCTGGGGGGGGGTCCCAGCTGCTGCCGCTACCCCAGGGCTCTGGCAATGGGGCTCTGGTGGCAGTTAAAAAGGCCTGAGGTTCCAGCTGCTGCTTGGAGCCTGAGGCCCTTTAAATTGCTGCCTGGGGAAGCCGGTTTGGTACAGCACACCGGCTCTTGCCAGTACTGGGGCATTCCAGCTCACTTTCACCTTTGCTTGTGGCAGGATCCAAGGACTCTGATTCAGGTCTTCCTACTGCTTGACAACAAGGGATTTTAATGGGAAACTGCCCCTTCTCAGGTAAGTGCCATAGCCACTTGCCATTAGAGTCATTTCAACTCATTCTCTGGCCCAATTAAAAGTTAGTTATAGACGAACATGTTCAATGGGAAAGGTTGAGGGCGATCTACATGACAATACTGTATTTGATCGCTTGGGGTCTAGTGCTTAGGCCATTTAGCTAAAAGGTGGCAGATCCTTGTTCAAATCCCTTCTCCTTGGAAGGCAGATGGGGGACTTGAACGGAGGGTTTCCCACATCCTGTGCGAGCACCCTAAACTTTGGGCTAAAGATTATAAGGGAAGGTCACCCGCTCCTAAGTTGTTTTGTGTGAACTTTCCTGAGAGTTCCAATCCAATAGGAGACCACTTACCATGCCTAGTGGATCGGGCCCCTCAGGTATACTAAGCAGTTGCCTATGGGATTGGGCCCCACATGCAGTGTAGGTGGTCAAATGCCTTTCTTCCCTGGTTTGTGAATTGATCTGGAGCTCAGGCAAGAGGCAGGTGCTTGAGCACCTAGAGTGATTCTGCAGTGTACATGATTAAAGTCAGAAATATAGGTGCTTAGGCAAATTTTATTATAAAAATGGAGGCACTGAGTTACTTTAGGAACCTACAGAGTTTGTCTTATGTTTTTTAGATCACAGGAGAGCCAAAAGTGGGACTTAGGTACCTAAACTCAAGATTTAGATGCCTTTACATGCCTAAACACCTTTGTGGAGACCACCCTTTCAGCACTCACCCCTTTACAAGCTTTCCTGCAAGAGGGGGCCCAAACTGGGCCCAATGTTTTTATTAGTATAGTGAAAATTAAGACATATATGAGCAGCTATTTAGCAACACAAAGAGACTACAATATCAGCACAGCATTAGGGAATTCAGAGGAGGAGCACTGTGTGCAGTCCATCGTTGGTGATTCCTCAAGGTCGAGGATGATCTCTTTCACAGGTTGCATCTTTCATGGGTCCTCTGGTGACTGAGGAGTCTGATTCCTGAGCCACAGTCTCATTGACAGACATTGCAGGTGGTATTGTTAGACAGGGTCAGGCCACGATTGCTGCATGACCATTGTCTTTCCTTTCTTTTCTTGCATTTTTCTGTGACCAGGGCAAGGCGATTGACCTCAAATAGGATGTTCCCTCTCTGACAAGTCTTCACCAGTTATCCCTGTCCTGGGCTGCTGTCTCCCCGCGTGTGGTGTTGATGTCACATTTTTTGATGTTTATCTTGAGGGTGTCTTTAAAGCATTTCTTTTGGCTTTCCCATTTCCTTTCTCTTTCAGTGAGTTGGGCGTAGGCAGTTGTTTGGTAAGCATACATCAGCATGCACGCTCAGTGCCCACTCTGCCTCAGCTGGTGCTGGATAATCAGGACCTCATCACTGAAGATGTTGGTCTCTGTGAGGACACTGACATTAGTGCGATGATCCTCCCACTTTATGTTGAGGATTTTCTGAAGAAAATGCTGATACTGGCGGTCCATGTTTTTCAGGTGTTTTCTATAGGTCACCCAAGTCTCACAGCTGTAGAGGAGTCTGCAGTCCAGAGAAATGTTTAACAGGATGATGACCCTCAAGGATAAACTCAAGGAGGATGCAGTGATCACTGAAGAAACTGAGAATTAACATTTAACTAGCATAAGCTAGTTTATTATAACAAGATAGTACCTCCAAATTTTAAACTAATGATGTCTTTCAGACACGGCATAATTATTGCACCAGTGGGATCCCATATGTTATGGAACTTTCAAATGTAAAGGTTGTGCCTACAAAATTAAGCCATATATTCGTATTAATTGAAGCCGTTGATTTCCAGTTGCACAATATTAGTACTAATGTTAAAACTATTAGGAAGCCTATGAATTTCTTTTTTATTAGTGATTTGCAGTGTTAAGATTACACATTTCAAAATGATCAAGCTAGCAAGAGGGTGACATTCATGCCAGTAATATTATAAACAAAGGTGAGACTCTTCTATTTGTCCTCGGGATGTTAACAATAGAATAACCTTGAAGGGATGGTAGTTTTGTGCAATCAGCAGTAGCATAGGCTAGATAGAAGAGAGCAAGCCAGAGAAATTTTGACATGGTTATTTATTAGCAACAGCAGCAGACTTCAAAATAGCCTTTATCTGAGGTTTTCAAAGCAGTTTATATTAATTAAGCCTTACAAAAGGTTTGTGAAAGCGGTAAAGGGTAGAAAAATGCAAACAATTTGTTGTGGACTATACAGTAATACTGTGAAAGCATCCAGCAATACTATATAACAATTTGAAAAAGGAATTTGCAGGATTCCAGCATGAGGATATAATTATCTGAACTGGAATTTGACTGGGATCACTCTCTCTGAAAGTGCTACAGAATCTTCAGTGGCCAGTGCTCAGGGCTTCTGTTTTACATCTCATCTCATCTCTACAATGCAATAGTATAAAATAAACATGTCAAACACATTGATGACACCTTTTTTATTGTAATGACAGCTGATTTTCAAGCTGAAAGCTTCCAAGAACTCAACCAGCATGATCCAGGCCTTCAAAAATGATGAGTTTAAAACCCAGAGATTTGAAAAAATAAGAATTTGCAGTTTGAGTTTTTGAGCATTTAGGATCACATTTATTTCCAGATTTTCCTCTGCAATCATGAAACCGAAGTTCTTCTTTGAGTACTGTCCCTATGGGTGCTCCACTTCAGATGCATATGAGCCTCTGAAGTCCTTGATCAGTCATTTTCTGTTAGCAGTGTCTTTTAGGCCTGCCATGCATCCTGTATGTCCTTGTGCTGAGTAGCAAGGCTATATAGCGCTGCAAAGGTGAAACACCCTGAGTTCCTTCTAAACCTGGGGTCTCAAACATGCGTCCCGTGGGCTGCATGCGGCCTGTGAAGCCCTTCCCTGCGGCCCGCCAAGTTCCCTGGCACCTGCCCCTCCCTCCATCATCGCAATTTCTGGGAGGGAGGGCCCCGAAGCGGAGGCTTCTCTGCTGCCTAGCTGGGCCTCTGCTGAGCCCCGGCTTCCAGGCACTGCTGCTGCAGCTTCAGTGAATGAGCTGGGGCGGCACTTCCCAGGAGCCCTCTGCAGTGGCAGCCAGGAGTGGGAAGCCAGGCTCCCCACTGACTTACAGGGGTGAGTGGAGGGAGCTGAGTTACAGGGATGAGTGGGTGGAGATTTGGAGATGTGGAGTAGGGTTATGAGGTGAGTGGGGGGGATTTGGGGATGGAACACAGGGAGCTGGCTACAAGCATGAGCGGGGGAAGATTTGGGGAACAGTGCGCTGGGTAATAGGGGTGAGTGGGTGGAGATTTTGGGATGGGACACAGAGAGCTGGGTTACAGGGGAAAGTTGGGATGAGGAACGGTTATGAGGCTCAGTTTGGGAGAGGGAGACTTCATAAAATTATAATTGATAGTAGGCTGAGATGTGCTGAAATTTCTGTCAGATTTATCAGCATATTACAATTGAAAAAAAGCTTGAATCATCTGAGGCTGGTAATTTCTTGATAAATTAGATTTGTTTGCTTGTGTTTCTAGCTCGGGATTTCCTATATTGCTCTTGCTTTGTTTGCCAAACAGCTGTTGCAGTGCCTAGTGCTTACCAGGAGGGAGCAGGGAGCTGCGTGCTCAGAGGAGGGGGCGGAGCAGGGGCGGGACCTTGTGGAAGGGGTGGAGTGGGGTCAGGGCCGGGGGCAGCAAGCGGGGGGGCCGTGTCAGTGATGCGGCCCTTGGGCCAGTGCATTAGTCCTCATGCGGCCCTCGTGGTCATTTGAGTTTGAGACTCCTGTTCTGTTCTAAACCATCTCAGTCTGAGCTGGAGCACTAGTGTGTCTGCTTTGAGCATGCCTAGGCTGACTTTTTGTTTATAATTTAGTATTATATAGATTATATAGTAATTAGATAAGTAGTGAGAGGATTAATTTTGTTCCTCTTTCTCTCTCCCCATGTGGCAGTACATGCCCGAATCTCCAGGATTCAAACAGTGCCTCTCTTGCAGGGAAATTATGTCAATTGGTGATGGACACTCTCAATGTGTCCATTGCCTGGGAGAGTCACCTGTCTCCCAGAAGTGTAATTTTTGCTTACCACTTAAATCCAGGGCAAGGCAGAACCAGGAGCTCAAGTTAAGGCTGTGTCTGATGGAGTTCTCCCTTCGACACACTTCAGAAGCCCTTGGACATCTGTCTGAAAGCAGATCCAGAACTCCTTCAATTTGGGGCAAATCTCTCCTAGGAAAGGGAAGACTCTTGAGACCCTAGTGAAGGCTCAAAAGATGATGCGTTCTGACACCAACCATAAGGACTCCTCTCTCAAAAAATATTGGTCCCCAGCTAAGTCCATGGTATCAGAATCCTCAACCTCTTGGCTTGGTACCATGTAGGCAAAAGACTCCCTCTCTAGTATTGGCAGGTGTGGAAAATCCCGGCATTCTAAAGAGAAACATGCTTCTGACAGAACTCTGGTACCATCTACAAGCATCAAGGAGAGTAATGAAAAACATCTCCTCCAGGGTGGTACCACTGAGCACAGTTCTGTAAATTCCAGCGATACCAATGTGGTGGCATGCCTGGCAAGTGAAGAAGACAGTACCATACTGAAGAGCACCAATGGTCTCTGATACTTCTGTTTGCACAGTACTTAGGGACCAATGGCAGTCAATAGACTTATCAGTGGCAGATGAACCAGGCTGTCCCCTAATCATGGGTACCAAATGTCTCTCCGTACCGAGACCCTGGTCTCTGGACTACCATCACACTCCAGTACTGCTGGAATCTCCATCCTTATCTGCTGTTTTCCCCACCCATGTTGAAGGGGTCTCCTACCTATCCATATAAATACCAATTTTTCGACATCCATAGGAAAGCCTGTTATTCATGACATAAAGGCTGGTGGGACCAACCCTAGATGCCACCCCTTCTCCAGTATGCACTTCCCCGTCCCTGGACCTTAGGCAAGTCACTTCCCTTGTCTGCACCTCAGTTTTTCCGTGTATAAAGTGTGTATAATGGTGCTTACCCCAATTGTAAAGTGCTCTGAGATCTACTTTTGAAAAGCATTATAGAAGAACTGGGTATTATTTTTAAAGCCTAAAGTCATGTCTGCAAAATTGTGTGTGTGTGTGTGAGAGAGAGAGAGAGAGGTGTACCATAGCAGTTGAATGCCTCACAGCTTTAACATCCAGGTGAGGTAAGCAAGTACTGTTTATTCTCGTTTAACTGATGGGTAAATGCAGCACAGAGATACTTAGGACCAGAATTTTAAAGTTATTTAGCCATTTCTCCACTTATTAAATCTTACTGGTATAAAGACAAATACATGAAAGATGGGCCCTAAATAACAGATAGCTCATGGAGCTGAAGCACCTGGTTGACCCATATGAAAAAGCCCATTCAATTCTATTCTGTAACATGTATTACATATGTTGTAAGGTAGATGGGTGATTTTGAAAAATAGCCTCAAATAAAATTAATTATGCTAAATCATGCACTTGCCCTGCTTCTAAAACCTATTCTCCAAGAGATACCCTGTCATCAAGAGAAAGGACTATTGCCGAACAAGCAAGATTCTTGCAACAATCAGGTTTTTTTACACAATGTTCCACAACTTGGATATTGGTCTTTAATGTTGGATTAAGTTGTAGTGTTGTCGCTTAACTGTCCTGAGCTGTTCAAGTCCCATAGAAGCAGTTGCTATAGGACCTGTGTTTGACTAATTGTCTTGATGTTGCTTAATCTTATAAAATACAATTAATTTAATAGTATTTAAGTTAAGGCTGCCAAAAATATAGAATAAGCCATTAGGAATCTTAAATTATATGGGAGTTGATGGGCTGTTCGTAAAAGTAGCACAATTTTACTTGGAAAATACATTCTACAAATACTTCAAAATAGAATATATATGTTGAGAGAGGGAAATGCTACAAAAAGTAACCCACCCACCCATTCAGATACAGCTACACCCTGTGCATAATAAATAAAGGAATGTTCTTTACATCACAAGGTACTATTGTATCAATATCAATAATAATTTGCCCTGACATAGCATTTGCCAGCCAACAGTGCCAAAGGACTTTGTACAAGCCAGTGGGCAGAATCTGCTGCCCTTACAGTGAGTAGACCATATCTCTGTGAGCAGTCATATTGAAATCACTGAACTATTTTCAGAAGTCTCCATTATTGCTTTGCCACCAGCCCCTGAGTGGGAACCATCCATAGTTGTGCTGCTCCAAGAGCAGATCAGAACCAAATTGTGGCTGTGTGAGTCTGGTTCTCCCCTTGCACTTAAGGAAACGAAAGGGACATAATGTACACAAGCCCTGAACCCAGTGCTAATGATTCTCCTTGAGAACTAACTGGCCAGCCTATTGGGGTGGAGAGTCTAGTTTAATCCTACATCTCAATCAATTCTTGGTCAGATGTGCAAGACAGGGAGTAGGAGGCTGATAAAGAGGTAGCCTGTGAGACAGGGATAGACTGAACCAGGCTCAAAGGGCCTTATGCCCGTCACTCTCCAGTGGCAAGGGACACCAGCCAGTTACTACACCATGTGAGCAAGTGTATCACAATCTGGCTTTCATTAGCAAGGCAGTACATTTTGTGTCCAGTTTATGGCTTGGTAAATTAAGGTACAGGGAGGCTAAACTAGGGTATAGGCTGAGCACCTTGCACGGACCAGTGGCTCCTTCTCCCCCCTCACTGCTACCCTGCAAGCTCTCTGTGGACTTCCCCTGCCCAGCCTGCTTTAGTTCAGAAACTTCTGCAACTTTTGAATCCCCTCCATTATGCCTGGGGCTCTTGGAGACTCCATAGCCACCTCACTCCATGGTGGTCTCCCCATGTTCCCGCCCGTGCCAGAGGCTCAGTGTGCCCCCATGCTCCCTTTATAGCAGGGTTCCCCATCGATGAGACTGTCACTGTGTTCCCTACAATTTTCCCCCCATCAGGTCCATACTTCTCCCTCACCATCTTTATTCACCCCTCTCTGGGTCCCTGCTTCTTCCCCATCGCTAATCACCCTCCCCTGTGGCCCTACTTCCATGAGTTCCCATATCTCCCCCTCCTAGGCATTACTCCCCCACTCATCCTCAGTTGTCCCTGTTTCTTCTT
This sequence comes from Dermatemys mawii, assembly GCA_007922305.1. Taxonomy (NCBI): domain Eukaryota; kingdom Metazoa; phylum Chordata; order Testudines; family Dermatemydidae; genus Dermatemys; species Dermatemys mawii. Next base: position 21,855,768 of record ML677343.1, on the reverse strand, counting down.
GATGCTACTGCTGCCCTCCCGCTCAGTCCTTGCTTGCCCTGCCCCGCACCCCACTTTTACCAGCACATCCTTCAGCTTCGTGTTGCTGCACTCCCAGCCTTGGCCTCTGTCCCTCCACCCATTCTGTTCTCCCGATTCTCTCCTCCAGACATCTCTGTAAGGTTCTCTCTTTTTTTTTCCTTGACAGCATTCAAACTACAGACTCTCCTCACTCAGCAAGTTAAGTTGCTGCCTCTGATTTGTGTGGGCAGCAGCATCCTCTTCAAAAAGCACCAGGCAATCTGGGGACCCTGATTTTTCCTATTAATAGCCTTTTCTAATGGTTCAATTTGTTTCAAAATCAATAGGCATGTGCCCACTAGTGCCTAGAACATTCCGTGGAGGTCAGTCATGGGTCAGACGCAGCATCCAACATTAAAGTATTACAAATAAACAGGCAAATGCCACCCAGTTGAGCGTTTGTTGCTTCGCTCAGCCAAGCCTGTGTATATCCTGACATAGGCATTACTGGTCCAAGCAAACCAGGAGTTTTAGCTCTTGGGCTGTTTGCTGTAGTATTCCCCAATGGTGGGGTCTATTTTGTGAGTGTGCTAAAGCAGGGGGCCGGGGGGGGGGGGGTTGTCTTCAAACTTCGGCCCGGGGGCCAGATCCAGCCCGCAGCATCAATTTGTCTGCTGACACCCTGCTGAGCAGGCATGTGGAGAAGCCACCGCTGCACGACCTGCTGCTGGCAGCCCCCATGTGCAGAGGGGTGAGTGCCCCCACAGCACAGCTGGAGGAGCAAAGGTGGGCGAGAGGTCATGGCAGCGATGTGGCTGGAAGAGCAAAGGGGTGAGTGCACCTGTGGAGCGGTCAGAGGAGCAAAGTGTGTGTGGCAGGGGACCGGGCACAGCAGAGGCCAGAGGCGCAAAGTGGGAGGCCGCAGCAGCGGCGTGGCTGAAGGAGCAAGGGTGGGTCGCAGCAACAACCTGTGAAGCCCCTTCAAAAATCTTGTATGGCCCTAGTCTCAAAATGTTTGGAGACCCCTGTTCTAAAGTAAGGAAAAAAAACCTGCTCAAATGTCAGGTGTTACTGTGTCTTGTTTTTCATTACTTTTAACTGCGGCTAGTCTAGGACTGGTGGGAAAGATGAACTTTCAAACTATTAAGGTGCTGATTGGACTTGGCAGCATATTAGCCTGGGTAGCATATCAGCACTTGCTAAAATTGACTAGGTTCTCACAGAGTAATCCCTCACACTATTTCCTGGATTAATGCGCAAAGCATGGGGCTTTATTTAAAAAAAACATTATGGCTGCATCTTTTTCTTTGGGGGGGGGGCAATTCCAGGAGGGCCAAAGACCACCTATGACCACCCTATAAGCATTGGGAAATCCTATTGGGCACTGAGCACCTAGTAAGCTTAGTATCACAGTTATTAACTAAAATTAAAACCAGTGTAATGCACATCGATAATGTACATTGCATTTTATTATGCAACAGCATATACTTTAGTCTTACAAAAATATTATGTAGGGAGAACTGCTGTGCAGATAGTTTAGCAGCAGTTGGGTGAGATACTGATAATGTCGGGTGCCTATGTATAACCTATCAGTTAGTGTTCTGTTCTATGTCTCCTCTCCTTTATCCATTTATGATAGGTGTCTTTTAAAGCAGCCAGTTCCAGATTTAACTCTCTAGTTCAAGCTGTAGAAGTTCATGCTTCAGCCCTGGGGAAAAAAAGGGGGTTTAGTCCCCAGTACTGTCCAAAATTGTTGTCATAAGTATGCGGTGAAAATAAGAACAATAAATGTTTGCATGAGTTCATATAATACAGCGGAATTGTGTGCGCTTAGTGTGATATTGCTGCATAAGTTCTGCTGTTACACATATTTGTCAGTGTGGTGGGCACATGTAAAAAAAAAACACCTGCAAACCCATTGCCAAAACTGAGATTTTCATGTGAAAAATTCTATCATGAATATACATGGATTAACATTTTCTAACGGCGTGTGCAGGTGTTTGTGTTCCTAACCACACTAGCCTGCGTATACCCAGCTTCACTCGTGAAGACATGGAGTCAAACCACAATGGAAATGTGGCCTTTTAAAAAAAATGCTGGTTAATCTTGTAGCTAAATTCATCAGTGAAATAAAATTGAGAAAAGTGGTAGTGTACAGGAGGGAGTAGACACCAACAGAAAACAGTAATACATCTTCAGTTCTACATGGCACTGTGAGCTTCTCGCCCAGTTCATCAAACACATATGTGTAGTGACTATATGAATAGTCACACTCAAGTCCTTCAGTTTACTTACTGTTAAGCATGTGTTTACATGTTTTGATGTAGTTTTATAGCAGGCAACCTTTTACTATCCTGTGGTACAATAGTCTAACCTGCCTTGTGTCTGTAACTTGTGGTGCCAAGAATGTTCACCACATCTTCCCTTGGTAGCATTACTTGTAAGAGCTTGTGAAGTATTTGTTCTTTCTTTGTTTTTGTTTTTTAACTCCATATGATTGCAATGGTGTTAAGTAACTAATCATTCTTCAGGCTGAGAGGAAGCATTTTAGTTTCTGTCTAGCAGTAGGTTGGATAGCAGTAACAGGACTTTCAGTTTGCAGTGGTCCAACTGAGTAAATATTGTCATTCTGTAGAGTTAAGCTGTTTTATAAAAGTCTGGCTCTGGCAACTGAAATATACTGTAGAACGTGTGGCTGTTTTTTTTCCAGTTTGATTCACAGCACTTTCAATTATTTAGATGAGAACTTTGAACGTTCCCCCACCTTAATTATGAAACGAACCAAGTGGTGCATAGAGGTACATACTCAAATCCAGATAGAGAGAGAAACCTTGAGAAATGCTTTGAAAATAAATAGACCCCCTCAGAGTTTGGTGGGCTTTTTAAATCCTACAGTAGACATCTGCAGAATGCCTTTGGAGGCCCTTGAATTCTTTCTTTATATCTTCTTGGCACATTTACAGTGCACAACTAATTTTTAACCAGTGACACGAGAGGTGATATAATTGCTATGTGTATTTATTTTACCAGACTTATCCAGTATAGGAGTACAGTATAGGGAATCAGACGATTGAGGACTGACACTTGTAGTACTAAAAGTGGCACTTCAGTGACTATAATAAGTAGCTTGGCCACAAAGCATTACCTTGTTGTGGTTAGTATTTGTATTACTGTAATGCCTGGGAGCCCCAGGCATGGACCTGGTCCCTACCCATTGTTCTAGCCCAGGGGTGGGCAAAATTTTTTGCCTGAGGATCACATTGGGTTGAAAACTTGTACGGAGGCTGGGTCAGGGAAGGCTGTGCCTCCTCAAACAGCCTGGCTCCACACCAGATCCAACTCCCTCCCATGTCCCACTTCCTAATCCCCCCCCAGGGGGCCGCCCCCTATCGAAGCCCCGCTGCTCCTGTTCCCCTGACTGCCCCCTCCAGAGACCCCCCAACCCTAAGTGCCCCCTAGGGCCCCATCCTCTTCCCAAACCTCCCCTCTCTCCGTTCCCTGTCCCACTGACTGCACCAACCCCTATCCAGGCCCCCACCCCCCTGCCAGATCCTTGGGACTGCCACACCCTATCCAATCTCCCGCCTTGTTCCCCATCCCCTGACCACCCCCATCCAACAGCTCCTTGTCCCCTGACTGCCCCCCCAGGACTCCCTGTCCCTTATCCAACCCCCTGACCCCAGCCCCCTTACCATGCTGCTGGTGGCCCGGCCGGAGCCAGAAATGCTGCACCACTCTCCTGGACGAGCATGCAGCCCTGCCTGCCCCCCCCCCCCCCCAGAACACTGCCCGTGTAGCGCGCTGAGGCTCTGGGAGAGCAGAGAAGCAGGGAAGGCAGGAGAGGGGCCAGGAGCAGCCTCCCACACCGGGAGCTCAGGCAGGCTGGTCAGGACAGGCCCAGTGGCTGGATGTGGCCCATGGGCAGTAGTTTGCCTACCCCTGTTCTAGGCACCATACAAGCACAGACCTACACTGGAAATTCGGGCTTTATTCCTAGCTCATGTACACCTACTCATTTTAGCTGTCATCAAGCTAATGCGCTAAAAACAAGAGTGTACCTGGAATAGCCTGGGCAGTGGCAAGTGGCCACACTGGCTAGCCATGCCAAATACATGGCCGCAAAATTCAAGTGGATCTGTGTATTCATTGCTACCCTAGAGTTCTTATACTGGGATGTGACAGTGCTAGCCACTCTGCCTAAAAAGGCTGAATCTCTATAGGACACTAAGGCTAGAGTTTGCACTGGCTCCTATTGGCATCAGATGCGCACATACTTGAAAAGGAGTTGGGTAACTGACTACATTAGTCCCGTTATTAGCCTGATTATATTTGAGGCAATATACAGAGTCAGATACAATCACCTCTTTCACTCCACAAGAATATGCATCATATATAAGAGTATGATTGGTCCATAATATGTACTATTTATGTATTATTGCCTTCAACACACATCCTTTCCGTGTGGCCTGTTCTCATTGCCCAGAGCACAGCATAAATCAATAAATACATACAATCTTTGAGTTAACTCAAACAAATAACACTCATATTCACTTCAACATCCTACAGAGAAAGGAAATTCCAGCTTGTGGGAGCAGGCACTGTCAATGTAAATAAGGTGGAACATAGATGGCAGGGAAGTAGTTGTATTAACAGAAGCATTGACCTTTATGCATGCCAAATGAAGCCATATGGGCTTTGGATCACAGCAAGAGTTCAAGGAAAACCCCTGCATCATTTCTAACATAGGCAAAATGTCCAGCTCAAGACCAGTGTTAAGATGTACATACAAGAAATCTTAGCCCAAAATGTTCTCCATTTCTAAAGGAGGGGAGTGTAAGTTTTGAGGCAACTGCGCCTTAAAAGCTTCAAATCCTTGAACTAAATGTTGGTATAAATGTTGGCCTATCGGTTGTTTAGGATGGAAAACAGATGGTCTGCAGTTTACAATTCCATCAAGAGTTCAAATTAAATTAATTGGCTTGTTCTTACTAGAATTTATAAAAGTTGAATAATATGCACTGGCAGCCCTTAAGGCCCTCTGATTGTTGGCAGTGTGAGCGTACCATGCATTAAGTACTCATTCTTCGCTGGTTTTACTTAACTGAATACAATGGCCTTACACTGGAGATGACTTTGCCAATCTTACTTCACCGCTCGGCCCACCATATGTTTGATGCTTATCTGTGAATGAGAAGGACTGATGGAGCTAAGTGATGATATAGTACAGGGGCTGTTTATTCATTAATGCTAGAGAGGGTCAAATTATACTATTCCTTGACAACACTGATATCAAAGTGAAACAAATTAACCTAGTGCCATAAATTTTCTTGATGGAGAGTAATACACTGACTTCTGAAAGCAAGTGGCAAAGGTATTGCCGGAGTATTCAAGATAAGAGGGGTGGCAAATACAATGAATGTTAAATGTAATCTACATGAGAGCAGAAAAGGGAATAGCATCATAGAGGGCAAAACACAAAGCAAATACCAAGTCCAGTGTGTGTGAAATTTTTACTGTGACTAGCATAAGTAGAGCTAAAACCATGCTGACCTATGCTCAAAGAATTCTAAATAGTTGTGTTGTTCTTGGGCCAGAAATTCAGATCTAAGAAAAGAATCTGAACAAAAAAAGCTGCAAGATTTAAATTATGACAGTGTTGAAAACAACAGTCCAATGTCCAGTTTTAACGAGTCAAAGAAAAAAAACATCTGAAGCCTTTGGTCAGATAAATAACTGATAAGAATCAATATTTATTAATGGTAAAACTAACTCCTTTGCACACCACATCACTGCTATTCAACTATGGATCAGTTGGAAGGGTGGCTTAAGGACCTAAGGGGTCTAGATCCACTAAACTGTTACCCTACAGCAATTATTATGCCCCCTTTTCCCTAGCACCTCTTCCCAGCAGCCCTCAGAGTAGACACTGCATAGCCAGCACCAAGCAACATTTGACCCCCAAATGCATCTTATCTTGTTACCACTACTGCCTCTGCGTCTGGGGCCATTGATGCCCTTATTACTCTGTGAGGTGTGGATGCCGTGCCCAAGTCAGTGTGGTCATCGTGGCGACATGGTCACAGATGCCGCTGCCAGCATCTAACAGGCCTCCTACGGTCTTTTGTGTGCTGTGTCCAGGTCTCCTCTTTGTCGCTCTTTTAGTGCAGCAAGCAGCTGTGAGGCACTCTGATGGCTCCTTTCCCCCTTCTCACAACCAGTTCACAACATGACATGAAAAGAGGTGCATTGGAGGGTGGAGAAAGGTGTATGCCCTTCCTCCTCCCATCTTTGCCCTGGGGGCGGGTCATAGAATGGTGCAGGTCTTTTAGTCAGCTATGAGGTGCTCTGCAAGCTGCAACTATTTCTCCATCTCTTGCTGGCTAATTGCAGGAAATTCCTGAAACTTCTGAGGTTGGAGCATGAGGAACCAAGAATATCACACTGATTTTTCAGTTGCAAACTGCTATGCCAACTGTGCAAACTGTTGCAAATGGTACTATGCCAAGCCTCAGACTCCAGCTAGGGAAGTCACGGAGCGGGGAGGAGACTGGGTTATGGATGGAAAATTGTTATTATATGGCCTCAGTGAATTCAGCTGCACTGGAACAAGCATGTGCATCTACATTGACTTCCACAGGACACTACAGTTAGCAGTTTGCTTGCTAGGATATGCAAGCGCAGGCCTTTCACATGACAATTAATAATGATGAGCAAATCACTAACTCTGTTGAGTTATTAATTGGCATGTGACAGGCCTGATACTGCATACCTTAGCAAGTAAACCGCTTTCTGTAGTGTCCTGCGGATGTCAAGCCAGGAGCATAACCTTTGATAGGCAGCTAATATACTTTTATTAGCACAGAACCAGCAGTGTGCTTCATACCATACTATCTTCCACCAGATCTGGGGTTCTCTAATTACAATACAAATCCAGGCAAGATCAATAAACACAAACCACCTTCCTTTTCCTACTCCTAGTTAAAGAACACACACTCTCTATTATGGTCTTTCACACCTTTTGTACTGGTTATCGTCTTACTAAAGTCACATTCTTAAGTCTCGTCTATGGGAAATAAGGTTAACAGAGTGGTTGGCTGACAAAAGTTTCTAATGAACGGCTATGATTGGGAGATGTCTTACAATTGCCCAGGAGTTTTTATGGTTTTGTGCAACTTTGAAGTCCTTAAAGAACTTGATTTCCACGCTAGTACGGTGTCTCTGCTTGACCTGGAATGGTGGGTTCAGTCCATATTAGCATATTTACTTCGTGTTATCTGGCATAGAAATTGGTCAGTATCTTTCCAGGTATTTGTCTCACTTGCCTGAAGACAAATGGTTCATATACCTCCTCCCCACTCCTACACTCCCCACAAGAAAGATTATTTGGACCACTAAGGGTTGGGATTTCTTTCAAGGGGAGCTTCATTTTTGTAAGGTAGTTTGTTGGGCAAAAACAATCTTCACCAACCTCTTCACCCACACAACATGACAAGAGCAGCCAACATATTTCTGAATAGTCTTCTGCATTTCTGCCACCACCGAGCCTCTTGCTAGGAATGCATGTAATACAAATGCTGTGTTGCTTACATATCTATGTAGCTATAATTTTATTTTTTCGCTGTACACCATTGCCCACAAAGATGGCTGTCATATATTTGCTATTAGCTTCTTTGCCCTCAGTAAGACAGATGCTACACTTCCAGCTCTGTAGGTGCAGGCATGCAGCAAGGACCTTTAGTTTAGTAGCACAATAGGAAAAAATAAAGAAATGGGTTGTTTTTTTTCACTGGTATGTTAAGTAGCTTTGTGTTGGGTGAACTGTCTAATTGCAGCATTGTGGTACTTCCTGGTTACTGAATTTCTTCTGTTTATTTTTTGCTTTTTACATTCTTTTGACTTTATTTTCTTTCCCTTTTGTTTGTTTGTGTTTCCTTTTCTTACCACAGATCCAATATCCTTGCTACCAGCTGTAGTATCCTGCAGCAGTAAATCAGAGGGTACACACACAGGAACAGTGGTCATGGTACTTTTTTTGGTTGTTTGTTTAAATTTAGGAGAGCTACCGCACATTGCACTATATTCTAACAGATTGTGCTCAAGACAAAATTCCCGTAGTGCGGGTATTTTGAATTACAGCACGGTAATTTTACAGATACATCTCATTATGCTTATTACTATGAATACTTTATTTATTCACAGCACTAAACATTATGCCTGAGAGGGGGTCTATAGAAAATAATATTACAATTACAAATAATGAGCAAACCTCAAACGTGGCTTCATGGAGCCTGACAACTAGCATTAGCAGGATCCTGCCCCAAAGCTGTTGAAACAAGGCAGTATTTTTCCACATATGTTACAAGCTTTCCCATTTGAACTACAGTGCTTTCACCTAAAGTGATAACAGAAATGCTATTTTGCAAATAAGGTTAGACTCTACTCTAACAAAACTCTAGTAAGTTATTAAAAATGCCCGAATTTTATTTTACATTTATAAAAGCCCCAAGCAATACGAATGTACAAAAAAGTTGTTCACTTCTATAAAATATTATCATTTTTGCCAATTTTTCATACTCACAAGAGTGAGTCAATAAGTGAACAATATTAAATGACATTTGGAATTTACCTCTCACCCTCAGTGCAGCCTGTGCTGCTAGGATCGAACATTACTGTTATTTAATACAAATCAGTTGTGCTGGCAAAAAACATTTTTCACTTGTGCTGAAAGGAGTGAACTTACACTGCTGAAACGCAAATATGTTCTGACATAAACCAAGCAAAACTTGCCTCAAACTATAATCCCTTAGCACTGAGTTTAAGGAATGAGTGTGTCTCATTCCTGACCAACTCTGCAACATTCTCCACCCATGTTCAGTCCCTGGTTCGCTGTGGAATCTGTAAGCAAGGGAGCTCATGTTGATAATTTTGGACTGTAGCTTCCTGTGCAGCTCAGTAAACACAGGCCACTCAACATCCATTTGTTAGCTAAAATTTTCATTTATTACTGAAATAGCAAGGATTCATATCAGCAAGTAAACTTGGGGAAGGGTGGCTTAATTCAGTTTCAATATGCTGAGACACCCAGCTCTTCAGCCAAACGTGCTTCGAATGCAAAGACTGAGGCCTGGTTGGCTGTATGACAACTACACAGCTCCATTATCAGTAGAAGAAAATGTTATTAAAATGTCCAGTAAAACCAAAACGAGATCATCTGAATCAGCTATTAACCAAAAGTCACTATAAAACTAATTAAGTGAAGTCTTGGTGCTGTCATACAACCTAAAGGTTGCCATAAATTTTTCATACAAGTTGAACTTTGCTAAATGTGCTTTCCGTTGATTAATGATGACTTTCTTCAGTACTCGAACAAGAAAATATGAGCGCATGCTGTAGCTGGGAAAATAATCTAGTGTAAAGGAGGACATCTTCAGCAGTAGAGGAACAATAAGAACTTTCAACAGAGCCTTGCTAAATGCAAGAGATTTTTTTTCCTCTTGAAATATTGCACGAACCCACTCCATGACCATCCTGCATGAAATGTGGATGGTGGAGTACGGAGCATAAAGACTCCAGAATTGTGGCAATTATGGATGTGAAACCACTAGGGCCAGTTAGCTGTGAAGGCAAAATGACTTGTGGGTGTTTTGGGGGCCCCTTAACTGATGATTTTTGTTCATGAAGGGATTTTTTAAATTACAAAAACGCTTTATATTATTGATAAGAATTGTGAGCAGACTAGATTGTGTGCTGGTGATAGAACTGGGATTGGGGAAATTCACCATGACAGAAGGGAGGGAAAACCTCATTCACAGTTTTGTAACCTAATTTTTCTGTTTATAGCTTCCCTTTTGAAGGCAGACAAACCTGTCTCTGGCTATGTGTGCTTCGCTTTCACGTGAAAAGGCACGAATGAAGTCATAAAATGAATTCTTTGCATTGGTGTTCACTGCTGAGAATGTGAGGGAAAGTCCCACACGTGAACCATTCTTTTTAGGTGACAAATCTGAGAGACTTTCACAGAGTGAGGTGCCATTAGAGAAGGTGTTGGAACAAATTGATAAATTAAAGTGTAACAGGTCACCAGGACAAGCTGGTATTCACCCAAGAGTTCTGAAGGAAATCAAATGTGAAATTGCAGGACTACTAACTGTAGTATGTAACCTATCATTTAAATCAGCTTCTATACCAAATGACTGAAGGATAGCTAATGTGACATCAATTTTTAAAAATGGCTCCGGGGGGTGATCCTGGCAATGGAAACGATAGTAAAGACCAAAATTGTCAGCCACACTGATGAACATAATTTGTTGTGGGAGAAGCAACATGCCTTTTATAAAGGGAAATCATGCCTCACCAATTTACTAGAATTCTTTGAGGAGTAAACAAGCATGTGGCCAAGAGGGAATCAAGTGTATTTAGATTTTTTTAAGAAAAACCCTTGACAAGGTCCCTCACCGAAGGCTTTTAAGCAAAGTAAGCTGTGATGGGATATGAGAGAAGGTCCTGTCATGGATTGGTAACTGGTTAAAGGATAGGAAATAAAGGTTAAAGATAAATGATCAATTTTCAGAATGGTGTGGTAAATAGTGGTGTTTCCTAGGTGTTTGTACTGGGACCAGTCCTAGTCAACATAGTTGTAAATGCTCTGGAAAAAGGGGTAAACATCAAGGTGGCAAAATTTGCAGATAATAAAAGACTACTCAAGATAGTTAAATCCCAAGTGGAAAGTGAAGAGCTACAAAAGGATCTTCTCAAAACTAGGTGACTGGGCAACAAAATGGCAGATGAAATTCATTATTGATAAATGCAAAATAATGCAGAGTGGAAAACATAATTCCAACTATACACATAAAATAATGGGATCTAAGTTATTTGTTACCACTCAAGAAAGAGATCTCGTAGTCATTGTGCCTAGTTTTCTGAAAACCTCCACTCAATGTGCAGTGGCAGTCAAAAAATGTTAATAGAATGTTGGGAATCATTAAGAACGTGATAGTTAATAAGACAGACAATATCATATTGCCTCTATATAAATCCATTATATGCCCACATCTTGAATACTGCATGCTGATGTGTTCTCCCCATCTCAAAAGAGATACATAGGAATTGGAAAAAGGTTCAGAAATAGGCAACAAAAATTATGAAGAGTATGAAAGGGCTTTTTAGGAGACGAAGACTTTTCAGCTTGGACTAAAGGGGAATATGAGAGACATCTATAAAATCATGACTGGTGTACATGAAAGTAAACAAGGAAGTATTATTTACGCCGTGTCATAACACAAAATCTAGGGGGTCAAATTAAATTAATAGGCAGCAGGTTTAAAACAACCAAAAGGAAGCATTTTTTTTCCCACAGAACACACAGTCAACCTGTGGAACTCTTCCAGAGGGTGTTGTAAAGGCCAAGACTATAACAGCGTTCAAAAAAAGAACTACACAAGTTTCTGGAGGAAAGGTCCATCAATGGCTATTAGCCAGGATGGACAAGGGTGCTAAAACCATGCTGTGACATGTCCCTAGCCTCTTTTGCCAGACGTGGGAATAGGCGATAGGATGAATCACTTGATGATTACCTTTTCTGTTCATGCTCTCTGAAACAGTTAGCATTGGCCACTGTTGGAAGACTGGACTAGATGGACCTTTGTTCTGACCCAAAGGTATATTCTTATGTCATAGCTTGGCACGGGAAGGGGATTCTAAGTTTTACATAAGCCTTGGAATCTAGTTGTTGTCTGATGTGTGCCTCCTGCTTGATTAATTGGTTTCAAGGCTATATACCATGAAGAAGAATCAGAAGAAGCCTGACTGCAAACCCCAAGTAGTCACAAATTATGCCAGGCCTCTGAAAATCATCAGTGGCTGAAAAAGTATGCAATTATTTTTTAATGCTGTTTTGGGTTCCTTTTTTTGGAGTATTCTGCTTTTTGAGGGGTTTTTTTTTTTTAGGGTGAACGTTTTTTAGGCTCATCTCTGCCACTATGAAGGCTAGAAATGTACTTTAAGAAAAGAATGAAAGCTGAGATTCTCCTGAAATCACAGGAATGCAGGTGTGATGATTTTTAAAAAAATCAAATAGTGTTCGACTGATAAAATCATGAGTGTTGGCAACACTGAAGAAGTTGGCTTCTCTCTCCTCTCAGAGTGTGTGTCCTCTAATCATAAGGGTTCCCTGGCTCATGCTACGCTGTAACAGCTTGTCTGGCTGCTGCTCCTCTGCATGTTGCAGTTCAGGCAGGGTGGCAAGCATGGAATGTTAGCACCTGGCTGGAGGCTTTTTAAATATTAGTACATTAAGATGATAATTCTCTTTGCCTGGGTTCTATCTGCACGTCCTAGTTGACGGTTGATGAAGCAGCTGTTCTGGTGGCAACATGCAGTATGGCAGAGCAGGCAGGCAGAGTTTGCAAACAGTGGCTGAATTGCTAGATTTTGTAACATATTAAAGTACAATTACTGGGTTTAATTTCTATCAGTGAGCAAATTTGGGTGGGCTGAGGAGAGGCCTTAAATCACACTTGTGAGCTGGCTGGTTGGTGAAGAGGCACTGATGTTCAATTGATGGTGGTAGAAGGAATCCTCTCCCTGTTTGTGAATTAGCACTCCTTACCCAAGGACCTTTCCAAAGGCACATGGGTCTAGATTCACAGAAGTACTCAGGGAAGTCATATCCTCACCTTAGGTACAATACATAAGAAAAGTTAGGTGCCTAAGTAAGTGATTGGCAGAAGCCAGCAAGCTGAGCAGCGAGCCACCTAAGCTAGCCAGCAGTGAAATGCAGAGGGTTTAGAGGCCAGATCCACTAACTGCACAGAGATCGCCCCCGTCCCCCGCCCCAATCAATAGCCCAGTGGTTAGGGCACATACCTGGGATGGCGGCGAGCCTGCTTTAAAATCCCTTTTCGTCTCTTTCTGATTTGTTGGAGGACCTACCCACCAGCTTATCTGGTATTCTGGGTGGGGCGCTCTCAGTCTTCACTGCTGAAGATGTTCCACTTGGTAAAAATAATTAAATTGCCATTGAGTCAGAGAAACAGACAAAGTGAGAGGCTGACTCTGTAGCCCAGTGCTCAAGGCACTCACTTGGGATAGTGGAGAGACAAGTGCAAATTGCTATTCCAACAGATATTTAATTAGTTATCTACGAAGTGGTGTAGCATCAACAGGGGAGGTTGAGAGATGGGCACCTTAGAGTACCTGATAGTTTGTTGATGAGGGCACTCTGCTGGAATGTGGGAGATCTGGCTTCAAGTCTCTTCTCCAAATCAGGCAGAAGGACTCAAAGCTGGGTCTCCCACAGGAGAGGGCTCAAATTACTGGGCAGACTGGGACACATGCATGCCACCCCCACCATCCAAATTCTGGTTCTGCTTACCCCCACCTGTCTTCTGTACCCTGTACCACAGCTGTCCGTGCAGGCAACGTAGGTGGGACAATGCCTACTGTGAGAATCATGGGAGCGTCTGCATGTGAATTAGGGCTCCAAGCAGTTTGGTTGCATCAGAACTTTAGGCACCTTTGCCGCTGTGTACTGGTGAAAATGTAGGCACCTACCACGTTAGAGGGCAGCTGAGCAGGAGCTTTGTAAGTGACAGTAGCACTTGGATATCTCAATCTCCTTTGTGAATTGGGCCTAGGGTACCATGGAGGGAAAAAAGGTTCACAGCACTCTCTGTGTGGGCTGGCAGCACTGCAGGGTCTGATGCCTTCCCGCAGCAACAGCATCACCTCTCATCAGCTCCTCCCCTCTGCTCTGCGGGTTGCACTGATGACCTAAGGCAGCGACAGTGGAGAGAACAGAGATGCTGCTGCTATACATATGCCTCTTGGAGCACTGGCAACTCAGGGACGGATCAACAGCTGTATTATGTTCTCTCCTTAGAAGGGGCACAGAAAGGTTTCCCTACCTCTACTAAAAAAGTATTTTTCTGTGGGGGGTTTGCTTTTGGTTAAATGGTTAAAGCCTCAGATTAACTCCAGTGCCACCAGCACAGATATTTCAGGACTCTCATAGCATCAGGAAGCTTTTAGGTAGCCTGATAAGTCTCCTGACTTCCTTTAGGGCATGAGGCTGTCCCTCCACCTCCTTTACATTAATTGCCGAATTCTGTTTCTCTCAGCAGATCCCTGTGTCCTGGCAGAATGATCAGTGTGTGTTACCTTTTATAGTCTCCCTAATACTTCCCCAGGATTTTCAATTGCAATTTTCTAGAGCTGAGAGAATAATTACAATACTAGATTAATCTAACCTGTTCCTCTTCTAAAACAATCTGCTGGGGATACTATACTACATGGCAAAAGAACAGTATGTGAGGGGAAGTACAAAGAATGAAGAATCACACAGAAGTTAGGGCCCTGTGTTTAAGGGGACTCATTAGGCCTTGGACAGTTGAGAAGCTTTGGACAAGTGGCAAGTTCGGGAAGCAACTGAGATGGGTGTCATTTCCCCATTTTTACTCCAGCCAAGATATGTTGCCTTTCAGAATTTGGGTTGGTTACTGAAGCTGTAATAAAGTTTTGGACACGCAGACAAAATTATAACAGTAGTGTCCCTCAGTGAATCCTGTCATTTCAACTGAGTTTATAAAGATCAGTGGGAATATAATAAACTGTTAGCACCACCCCCATGGCCCAGTTATGTATTTTACCCATAAATCAGACTGAAATCAATGGCAAAACTCCTATTGACTGTAATGGGAAGAGTATTAATAACACTACAAACTTAGAAAGATTCAACTCCTGTAAATTGAAGTTCGTTACTCTAGCAACCAAGGTTTCTGAACATTCAAGTCATTCATTCACATTTAAAAGTGTTTTTTTCCCCTCATCTCTGATTGTGTCCCTTTTGCATTCATTTGCTGAAAGCATTTGAATAATCTCACTTAAATGTGCCCAGAAAGCAAATATTTAGGCATGTGCAAGCTTGAGTATTCACATCTGAAGTAGTATCCTTTACATGGTAACAGGAGGTCAGGGCTCCCAAGCCCACTCACCAGAACTCTGACACGAGGCAATTAAAGCAAGCAGGCTAGGGTCTCATAGCTCCCTTAGCAACTAGCACCATACTGGCATACACAATTACTTCATGCTGTTGGTGACAGGAGGGAACAGATCTCTCCATGGCATGCACTATGGGTAGTTTATAATCAGAATAATATCTGGCATAGCTGGTGTTCAGTTTTTCTGACAGGCTACATCAGAACCTTGGCACAAACACAGTCACAGAAGCCAGACAAAAATATGGCTGCATGCTTTGCCTGTGCTTAGGTGACTGTGATGAAAGAAAATTAAATGTAACCACTGCACGTGGCTAATGGATGTTACAGTAACCTGCTTTTCTAGGAATGATGGGTCAGGCAAGGCTTGTGTGAATTAAAAGGTTAACATTTTCTGAAATGACCTAATCCAGTACATCTGCTACACTTCCTGCACCACTCATTCTCCCTAAAATATTCACAGCCACACTGACTTCTTCAATTCCTCTTCTAGACTGAGACTCCAATCCAATGCTCATGGAAGTCAACGGGAATCTTTCCACTGACTTCAATGGATGTTGGGTTGGGCCCTCTGAGAATGTATACACACTACACGGTGTATATCATGTGAGTAACCACAACTAATGTCCATGCAACTCCTTAGGGTCATTGCCACAAATTACAGTAGCCCACAGTCTGCTCCTGACAGTACATCAGGAATTCCAACTCAATCTACAGTCACCTCAGGACTGAAGAAACCGATAGGCATGAGCTGTACAAGCTCTAAGACACAGTCAACAAGGATCTGGACTTTAGAGTCCAGAGAACAGCACCATGGATTGTTACACAAATGCCACTTTTCTTTTTTTTCCAGGAGCAAACCATTTGTGGGAGTTCTGCAACTGTTAGTTAATTAAACACCATTCCCAGAATTTTATAGGTAGCAACTAATAAAGAACTATGCTAATTTTATATTTACTCCAAGGAGCAGGGGTAAGAGGCCAAATGAATAAGGACAAAAATCAGCAGGGAAAGAAAATTTATTTCCAAGCTTCTAAGAGAGAGCTACAAACAACAGAAACTAAAAACCAAACACTTAAAAGTATTTTAAAAAAAATTAGTTGACAATGTCCTTTTAAAAAAAATTAAACATAAATGTAAAAAATGCAGTTATTAATTCTAAAACTTGCCCAAGAGTGAAATAAAAACACCAATGATAAGGATGGAAATTTACCAGTAGTTTTATTTTTCTATGTTAATTTGTAAATTGTTATTTTTTTATTATTATTTAAATTTATGTTGGAAAATGTGCAAATCTAGCAAAATATTCTTTGGATTATAAACATAGAAAAAGCAACAAAATCAACAACCAAGGAAATCTGAACCAAGTTAAGAAGTAATAAACTATGGAATTACATAGAATGCATATGTATATAATAAAGTGAAATATTACAATAAAACATTGTATAGTGAATTTGCTCCTTCAGCAAATTAAAATAGGGTTATAATGGGAAAAGTGAATATTTTATGAAACTATGCCTGAAAATATATATATTTTAAATTTTTAATAGTTAGATTTAAATTTAACTAGATACGGGGATTTCAGTTAAAGAATACATAAAAAAAAAAAAGATTTCCTCTAAGGTTATGCAGTTTGGTACCTGACTGCAATTCAAGGATGGGATTTCTAAAATTAAAGATGGAAAAATTTATATCATTGCTATTTATTGCCTCTTCTCATATTGCAGTTGCTGATCGCTGATCCTTACCAGCAAACTATATTACATTTAGCAGAATTACAGCTGCACACAGATGTTGCAAATGTTGATGCACAGAACATATTTTGGTCCCTTGCCCATTTGAAACTAATATAAAAAAGGTTATAGATCAATTTTATTAGATTAAAAACATACAGTATAAAGACCAACTCTGAAAGTACTCAATATTTTGCTTATTAAAAATTAAAATATCTTGTTAGCTGTAGATGAGGCAATTCTACTGAAGTAAACTAAAAACATTTCTAAGTACCAGAACCATAATTAATGCTCAGGTAAGGTAATTGTCAGGTAGAACAGTCTTTAGGGAATTCCTAGCTAAAGTGGGTCAGATTTAAGTCTTTTGCAACTCGCAGAGCTTAGTAAAGATATTATAATTAACAAATGTGGAGTATACTGTAAGTACAATGTACTCCTGTTCATGTATGAAGTATTTTCTGAGATCCATGGACTTTCTAGGCTATAAGATAAATGCATATTACATATAAAAGGATTAAATGTAATTTACTCCCAGAGTACAATAGCTTTGTATGAAAAGTGTTACTGTGCTCTGGGAGCATCCACAAGCTGTAGATAGAGCGGGTACAAAATGTTCACCAGACACTACAGATTCTTATCTAAAAACATTTGTAAAACATCTTTGATTTTAAATAATCACTTAACAAGGCAATAAACCAACTACAAACACATAATAAATAGGGCTATTAAAAGGTCACAGTTGTAGTAAATTAGTCAGAACTATAAATGGAACATTTTAAACACTACATGTTTTCTTAAATGCTTAATAACCGAAACAAGAATTAAAAAAGAATCATTTTATTTCAAAGTCTGCTTCTTATATTGAAGCACATATTAAAGCAACAGTACAATGTTCATAAAATATAAGTGTGATGCTGTAACATTTCTTACATGTCAGAATACTGATATTTGTATGTATACTAAAATAAGAACTTTAAAATTGTACAAATAGATACATTAAAAATGACATAGAAATAGGGCGCCTCCCACTGCAACAAGACAGAGTTCTATATCTGGCACATATTAGTTCAAGATGAAAGTATAAGCAAAAAGATTTACAAGAATCAGCAGTAACAAGTTTGATGCTCAAGAGACATTATAATTGTACATTGTACTGTACATACATCATATGGGTTTAAGCTGGCTGAATATTATATATTTCAAGTTTAAAAATGCACTACATATACGAGTGTCCATAGTTTAAGGCGAAATTACAGCTCAGAACTGTTATCTTTTTTCTAATGTGTGGAAGCTTCTTTGACATAAAAGATTTAGATGTTCATAATACATAAAAGATTTCCCTCATTTGTAGGTTCACTTTTAGAATTTTCCTTCCCTTAAATATTTTGTACTTCACAAGTGGTTTTTTTCTCTAGTGAAGTTGATAACCAACTTCTATATTTGCCTTTTGTAAGAAAATGTATTTCACAGTATTTACCACTTTTATGTCCTTTTCATTATTATTAAAGGAATCCTCTTTGTCAAACTTAAATGGTTAAATGAGCCTTTTCTTGATTTTTAAAAAAATACCTGCTTACATTTCTTCTGGATTCTTCAAAACATCAGACACAGTTCTTAAGGCCAAATTTGTAACTTTATTGTTAAGAATCATCATCAAAAGTGTCTTTGGAACCATACAAGTCTGCTAGTTTCTTAAAACGAGGCCCCCAGTTTTGTAGGTAATCATAGTCCAAATCAGAATCTGTTGTCGCCGACTCTAACGAGCTAAGTGAACCAGCCACTGAGCCTCTTCCTTCATAGCCATAGATCTGAATAGAGTCATAAGGAGGAGCAGTTGGATCATTATCAGCCTCTTGTATTCTTGTGTTGATGAAATCATCAACATCAACGCTATTAGGAGCTGGCCGAAGCCCTGGTCTTGGCATATACTGATACTCAGGTTTTATGTCTTTACGAGGAATAAACCCATTGATTCCATCAGGGTTCTGCAAAGTAGCAATGTCGAAAGCTTCAGTGTCTTCCTCTCCACCACCTTCATCATCATAAGTTATAATGTTTTCTCTGACATCTTCTTCTTCAAAAACAATTAACGGTTCTTTCTTTTGCCTTTTCAGTGTTACAAATAACACTACAATGACTACAGAAAAAAGAAGAAAGAATGTAAGCTAGGTTAATTTCCAAACAGTTTACTTTTATAAATGATTTTTCTCTAAAGAGAAAGATCACTCAGTAATTAAAAGCATATCACATTCTTGTCATAATTATTACACTTTACTATTAGCTATGCTTGATGGCTGTGAGACAGAAAGTTTGGATACAGATGGGATATTTTCCTAGACCTGAGGGGTTTCAGATCCAAGGTTTTGGACCGGGCCCTTTTGTTACTGGATACCAGTGCTTATTACATGATTACTTTAAGGGTTTTATCTGGGTATCACACGGATGGACTCTCTGTCTGCACAGATCTGTGAGTGTATGAGACGCAAACTATTCAGAAGAAAGGTGGACCTGAGATATGAAGCCCAATCAGCTGCATGACTGCAAGGTAGAAATGAACCTGTGCTGTCTTGCAACACACAACACTGAATGCTAATTCCACACCATGCTACCACAATGAAATAGGAATATTCTAGCTCCTGATTTCAATAACTTTCCTTTGATAACATGAATAGATTAAGGGGCAAAGGCAAATGTGATCTGTTCTCTGTCACTCTTTTTTTAAAAATAAATGTTGCCTTGTGGAATTATGTAGTGATTTATAAATACTAAGAACATTAATGGTGCTTTAAAGCTCTTCTCTCAGTGGCAGGTCTTCTAAATCATCAGTTTGTCTTTACTCCCCATTCAGCACTAGGGAAGTTAAAGAGCTGGCATGAATTATTATTCCAGGCTGACCTCAATAGGTAATGTGTCATCCAGCAAAGGGCACAAAACCAAAAACTTTGGGTCATGGAGTTAGTACCACTCTCTCAAGCTGTTAGATAGAGAACTTTGCCTGGGCTTACTCAAGGTCTCTAGTGAAGCTCTAGTGAAAGGGAAGTGAAGTATACTAAATAAGTTCATCTTTATGAAGGAACATATAGTATGTCAAATGTAGCAAGTCAGAGTTAACATTTCAATATAATCAAACACAGATAAATAGGTAGGGAATTTCCTTACCTAACAAAATCACAATGCATGCGAGAATGGCAATTAAAGCTCCAGTGCTAAGTCCAGCATTGAGGATGTAAGCTTCAGCATTACATGAGAGCAAGGAACCATTGCTGTCACAGCCACAGACTCTAATAGTGAGGGTATTGGTGCTGCTCATTGGAGGGATTCCACCATCGCTTATTACAATAGGAAGAAGGTATAAGTCCTGCTTTTGTCGACTAAAGCCACCACGTCTAACAAGAATACTCACTGTATTATCTGTTTAAACAAATAAGACAATCTTTAATCATCCAATTTCTTCTCAGACTCATCATCTTCATAAATATTGAGAAACTACATTTTGCTACAATTGCTTTGACTGTTTTAATGCTGTATTTATATACAGTAAATTAATTGTCCCATTTCTAATGACACATGCAAAATTTAATATCAGAGTTCCTATATATAGTATTGCCCTATCTATTTCAATTATTCCAGGGTGGGGTATGGAATACAATACACCTGGCATTTTCTGATTGCATTTCACATTTCTTTTCCTGCATAAATTACTCTCATTTACAATTTCTGCATATTTGCGTTCACTTTTTCATTGTCTATCATAAGGGAATACAGCACCTCAAGGAAGATCAGAGCATTTATTTATAAGGCAAGAGTATTTATGTCAGTTTTAAGAGGTTGCAGATCCTGATGAATGCTTACATTATTAGGAACATATACACCAGTAATTCACATGTTTTCTGCAACAGTGAGTACTTGCTAAAAACAGAATTCATGACAACAACAAAGAGGATCCAATCATGCAAACAATTACTGCTTATTTTGGTGTTCAGTATAAAGAGTAGCAAGAATGGATCCCATTGGGCAATTCACAGTACTAAGTACTATGCCAATATCTGTAGAATTAGACCTTGACATTGTACCTATGCTGATTCTGGACCTGACCCAACGGCAATGGAGTCAGTGGAAAGCAAGACTCCCATTGACTTCCGTAAACTTCGTATCAGGTCCTTTGTACTCAGGCTATCACCTTACAGAATTATAAAGATTAGATTTTATATAGATTTTGCCCACAGATATTCCCACTGAAATAAAAGGAATATGCACACAATATATCATTGCAGAATTGGTCCCTAACATTCCACATGGCCACTTCACTAGAACATATTTAAGTGAACAATATTTTGAAAATCAGTATCTCCTCAACACTCTGTGGTCCCAGAAACCAGAAAGCTTGAAAGTGTATATTGATATAAGATACTTCTTAGCGTATGTTCAATGTTCCTTGGGTGGCACATGACCAAGGACCATCACTGAATTTGGTCTTCTGGTTAGATCATTAGTTTCCCAGCTTAGGCCAGGTACTGATGGGGAATGGGATATGACCACTGAGCCATGCGTCCCATAAGATCCTTGAACACACCCAGTGAATTACACAATGATGCTCAAAAATTAACCATTTTAAGTGGTTACACTGAAAACTTGCTTCTTACTTTCCTCTATATCCAAGTTTCAGTTTGAATAAGTACCCCAGTGTTTGGATGTTTATTCAAATTCCTTAAGACAAAAAAAATAGGCAAGAGAGTTTGTAAAAGGAGGGCTTCTGATGAGATTTCCAGTTTTCCTGTTTCCTCCTCAGACAAGAAATACTATGAAAAAATAAGAACAGAGTGCTTCTTTGTGGTATTTCTTGTGCTGCCAGGCCCAGGACAATCAAAACACCCAGGTGCGTGGAAGGAGCAATTTTATCCAACTTTTTCAGATCCTAAGAAAAGTTGGTTTGGTTAATGCTCAGCTCAGATCTCACTTTATCCAAACCTCTTTGCTTTCTGTTTTTTACTTTTGCAAAAGGAAAGAAAAATGAAAATAGGATGATTCTTTTAATCTTTTTTAATGAGGACAGATTAGTCACCTTCTATGGCATCCATTTTGCTGCTGCTTCAGGATTCAGCAGAACTGTACAAAGACTAACCTATACCCTAATGAAAACTCAGCATAAATTCCAGAATAATATAATTCATAACACTTCTTTTAATGATCTGACCAGTGTTATTTCCAGAGAAACCTGTGAATAAATTAGACCTAATGGGGCAGAATCTTGCCTCCTGCATTCAAAGTCCATGTAAGGCACTTTTTGGAAGAAAATCTCCACGACGAGTTCCTTGTGGAATTCATCCTACATTGCCCCATGCATTGGACAATATTTGCTCCCATCCCAAACCTGGTGGATCTGTGGGATGC
This sequence comes from Dermatemys mawii, assembly GCA_007922305.1. Taxonomy (NCBI): domain Eukaryota; kingdom Metazoa; phylum Chordata; order Testudines; family Dermatemydidae; genus Dermatemys; species Dermatemys mawii. The sequence continues at coordinate 21,833,651 of ML677343.1, read as the reverse complement.
TAAGGACATATCTGGACCTAATATGGACTTCACCCCAGCTCTCTGGAAGGTTAAATGTATTGCAAAACAGCATGATAGTTTTGAATTATGACAGTAACTACATGATAATGTTTTGCTTGAGACAGAGAAGATCATAGAATTATAGACTCATAGGGATAGAAGGGACCACAAGGATTATATAGTTTAACACCCTGCCAAGATGCAGGATTTGTTGTGTCTAAACCATCCAAGACAGATGGCTAATACAGCCTCCTTTTGAAAACTTCAGTGAAGGAGATTCCATGGCTTTCCTAGGCAGTCTGTTCCAGTGTCTTACTACTGTTCTTAGTGTTGGAAAGTTTTTCCTCAGATTTAATCTAAATCGTCTATGCTATAGTTTGAACCCATTGCCTCTTTTTCTGCCTTCTGTGGCAAGGGAAAGCAATTTTCCTCCATCTTTTTATGGCAGCCTTTTAAGTATTTGAAGTCTGCTATCATGTCCCCCTTTAATCTTCTCTTTTCCAAACTAAACATACACAGCTCCTTCAGTCTTTGCTCATGAGACTTGCATTCCATCCCTTTGATCATCTTTGTCATTCATCCCTGGATCCTTTCCAGTTTCTCTACATTTCTATATAATGGTGACCAAAACTGGACATGGTACTCTAGCTGATGACTAACCAGCACCGAAAAGAAAGATTTTACCACTTTCCATTACTTGCACATTATGCTTCTGTTAATGTAACTCAATATTGCATTTGCCCTTTTTGTAACAGCAGCACACTGTTGTCTCATGTTGAGGTTGTGATCCATCGCAACTCCCAAAGCCTTCTCAGCAGTGCTGCTGTCTAGCCAGCTATCCCCGATTCTGTGTTTGTGCGTTTTATTTTCTTCCCAAAGTGTAGCACTTTCTATTTGTCTGTGTTGAATTTCATTTTGTTGTCTGTAACCCAGTTATCCAATTTATCAAGATCCCTTTGAAGTTTAGCTCTATCATCTAAAATGTTGGCAACGCCATCTAGCCTTGTATCATCTGCAAATCTGATGAGTATGTACTCTATTACTATATCCAGGACATTGACAGAGATAGTAAACAACACCAGACCCAGAATAGATCCCTGTGGAACTCCTCAAGAGAACTCCTTCCAATCTGACATAATTCCATTAATAGTTACTCATTGTTTATGGCTGTCTAACAAATTATGTATCCACTTAATTGTAGTTCCACTGAGCCCACATTTCTCCAGCTTTCTTATCAGAATGTCCTGTGAGACTGTGTCAAAAGTCTTGCTAAAGTCCAGGTATATTATGTCCACCATATTCCACCTATCCACAGTTACCCTGTCAAAGAAGAAAATCATGAACAAAGATGTACAAATACAAGGTCTGTTTGTTATTTTTTTTAAATATTCGTAGCTTTGGCAGATACTGTTTAATCCATTTCAAAACCCACTTATGCTGCTAAATATTTGCACTCTTATTTTATTAGTGGCAGTGTCTGTATAATAGTCTTCAAATTTCAGGGGGTTAGAATGTGGTCATAACAATCTGCTGTCAGTGTGACATCCAATGTGTATCAGCCTTGTTTGACTCTTTTTTACATTTTTTAGTCTAAAAAACTATCCACTAATATTTAGTCTAATTTACAGTATTTTCTCAATAGTATTTTCACACAGTATTTTTCACACCAGGAATAGTAATCCATTTCTTCTCAAGCAACCAAATAAAAGCTCACAAGATGTCAGATCATCTTCATGGTGAAAGAGGTTCCAGACTCATGATGGGAGTGCTACCTCTCCTGCAGTAAATGAAGTTGCCTGGAGATTCCAGAAACAGGACGGAAGAGACTTTAAGAGCCCTGCTTCCAACCCCAGTTTATGCCAAAATGGTACCCTGTAGACAACTAAAACTTTGACAACTGATAACACCTGACTGTCTTGTTACTTTTCTGATTTGATTACCTTATGACAAGTTCACAATAATTACCAAACAGATCTGCATAACCCCAAGCAAGCATAAATCTCCTTTTCCTAGACAATTTAGGCAATCTTGTATGATTTTCTATATTTGACCAGTTATCAAAAGCAAATATTTCATATTTCATAAAAGAATTGGGTAACATAAGACATAAGAAAAGTCATACTAGGTCAGACCAAAGGTCCATCTAGCTCAGTATCCTATCGACAGTGTCCAATACCAGGTGCCCCAGAGTGAGTGAACCTAACAGGTAATGATCAAGTGATCTCTCTCCTGCCATCCATCACCCCCCTCTGACAAACAGAGGCTAGGGAAACCATTCCTTACCCATCCTGGCTAATAGCCACTAATGGACTTAACCTCCATGAATTTATCCAGTTCTCTTTTAAACCCTGTTATAATCCTAGCCTTCACAGTTCCATAGGTTGACTGTGCTCTGTGTGAAGAAGAACTTCCTTTTATTTCTTTTAAATCTCCTGCCCACTAATTTCATTGGGTGGCCCCTAGTTCTTCTATTATGGGAACAAGTAAATAACTTTTCCTTATTCGCTTTCTCCACACCACTCATAATTTTATATACCTCTATCATATCTCCCCTTAGTCTCCTCTTTTCCAAGCTCAAAAGTCCTAGTCTTATTCTCTATCCCTTTTTTAATGATTCCTAATGTCCTGTTTGCTTTTTTGACTGCCGCTGCACATTGCATAGATGTCTTCAAAGAACTATCCACAATGATTCCAAGATCTTTTTCCTGAGTAGTTGTAGCTAAATTAGCCCCCATCATATTGTATGTATAGTTGGGGTTATTTTTTCCAATGTGTATTACTTTACATTTATCCACATTAAATTTCATTTGCCATTTTGTTGCCCAATCATTTAGTTTCGTGAGATCTTTTTGAAGTTCTTCACAGTCTGCTTGGGTCTTAACTATTTTGAGCAGTTTAGTATCAGCTGCATGATGCTAAATGCTTAAACTAACTCAAAGATACAGTAATGCCTCAGCAGAAGTTTTCAAAACTATACTGGGAGCCACACAGAAGCAATTTAGGAAAACTCTGATGATCATTTAAATATTTTTAACAGATTAAAAAGGAAAGCCACTCAAAAATACCATGTAAAATATTATGAAATTCACTACCTGTCACTCCTTCCTCTGCTCTACTTGTGACCAACTCTCATACCCAGAAAAAATATAATGTCCATAGAAGACAACAAAACCTTAACCTCTCAGGATAAAGGTAACACATAATCCAGTGTAATATTTTCATCCTTGCTTTTTCATTATTTTCACACTCTTTGATTCTGAAACAGAGCCTAACTGTAATCCGGGTAAATGGTATTAGAACGAGAAACAGACGTTAAATATCCATGCCAAGTTAAAGCTGGATTCTTTACTCATTCCACAAGAACCATATTGCAGCTGCTTGGATGGCAATTCTAAAGACTACAATGTGCCACAACATATTACAGAAGGAAGAAAACATCCATCCCAAATACCTTCGCAGTCCATTCCGCAACATAAATGTTTTCATTTTCCCATTTGCTATTTTCCGGAGAATCCCTCTAGCTACATATTACTCCAGGTGAATAGATCACCAATGCTCCTTGTGAAATGGCTGGAATTCAGAGATAAAATTGTATCATAGCCACCAGTATTTATTTTTCCATTTTTGATTTTCTTTGCTTCTTGCAGTCTTACCAAAGCTTTCCAAATTACTTTCTCTGTGAAGGTGGCTGTTGCTTGGTTTCTATTTTGTTGTTTATAAGCACACCCAGGAAAGCAAATAGTTGTTTGATAACAGAAGCTTATTGCAGAGTGAGCATTATGAGCTGCTGTACCATAGGTGAAAGTGTTCACTGGGCGGGGAAGACCAAACACACTTCTGGTTGTAATTGCCTAGAATCTGCATTCGGCAGTCATTATTACTGGGTAAATTCCATGGTAAGAAACAAAGGAGAATTGCACTGGAGTCCATGTCTTTTACGGAGGGCTTCAAAACTCATTGATCAGACATGTGGCACTGAAGATCAGAGCATGTTGCCATTGAAATAAAAGGGAGTTTAGCTACCTCCTTCTGTGGCAGCAGAACCGAACCAGGAGTCTTATATTTGTGCATTCCAGAACATTATATTCCATCAGTGGCAAGCATTAAGAGGAAATTCCCCCCCACCATGTAAAGGGCTCAATGTAAGGTCAATGCACCAGTTTCAGACCAACTGGCTTTGTGCTTGACTCTGCACAGGGTGAATCTCTGCCTAACAGATCTGAGTGCAGGATGGAGCTGGGATTAAAATAAAGAAACACTTCTATTAATAATCTGTAACTCTTTTCTTTTGTAAAATATCATGGACTGGCTACTGCTCTTTTTGAAGTCAATTTCAAAACACGCACTGACTTCAGTGGAAGTAGGATTGGACACCAGTGATATACATAGTCTGGGAAAATAAAGTATTATTTATTTACATGGTATAATGTAAGCAAACACTCAAGAGCAAAAGTAATTGGATGCTTTATCATAGCATGAGATACCCCATTATCTCATGTTTTCTAGCCTGAGCTGAAAAACTTGGTAACACAGAAGGCTTTTAATAGGATGTAGAATGTGATTACTTTTTTCTGAATTACTACAATATGTAATTACTTTTTTGGAGTCAATAGAAAGAAACTCTGTTAAACGATAATTAGAGGACTGTATTCACTTTAAAGTTCTGTAATAGACCTAACCATTGGAGTTTTCATTAACTGTTCTCCAAAGTTAATAAAGCCATTTTTTCTTTGAAACTAGCAATTCCCTGTGAAAGAGGTAGCATGATACAAAGAGTACTCTGATTTACAAATGAAAAAAGAAATTTCAAATTATTACATGTTATTTGACTTGCAAATTGTAGCACTCTGAAAAGGTTTACTATCTAGAAGTACTTACAATTTTAAGTTTTTCATCTCTAACTCCACCTTTTTTAATCAGAAAAGAATTAAATTAACCACTCTTTTCATTTTGTCTTATAAAATTTACATGAATAGATTAAGCAATGTATGAAAATGATGGAGAGACAGTAAAGTAAGAAAAAGTAAAATGAAGGAAGGATTTCATTATGCTATGTATCCTTTCTAAAAAAAAAAATTATATGGGCAGAGATTCAAGTGACCAAAAACATCATTGTCTTGTTGAAATAATGTACTGCAGTAGTGTCATATAAAGGCACTGCATTTCCATTATAAAACCCTTATTTATCTGGGTTAACTTTTTCATTAAAAGAAAAAAAAAGAAAAAAAAGAAAAATGACTTTGATGCTTGTAGAAATGACGGACTAATATAACTGGCTCAAACTGGAGACTATGCTAACTTCCCTCTGAAGCTGTTTCAATATATCTCAGTTCTGACATGGGATGCCCCTGCTATATTAGTCCCGAATAGGGTGACCAGAGAGCAAATGTGAAATATTGGGATGAGGGGTTGGGGGGGGGGGTAAAGATGCTTATATAAGAAAAAGTCCTGAACCTCTCTTGAATAGACTGCAAGTTATGCCAAATGGTGTCAAACTGTGTGGTGGGTTTCTGATACACACTAATACCCAGTAGAGATTTAGCTAATATTACCAAACTCACTGCTAATCTCAGTTTGAAGATAGGTCTCGAAAGGTGAAAGGCTAGTCCATTATCTCTCTATGCACTCTAGCCTCTGTTCATACACTGCCCCTAAAACATCTTTCAAGGTGAAACACAGCCTAGAAGGAAAACAGCACATTTTCATTTTATTTTATTGATTTACTTATTTTCCTTTAAAATATATGCTCAAACTAATGTTACATTCTTTTTTTCTTTCCTTTTTTAAATAAAGGAAAGTAAATACATATTTTCTATGGGGTCCTTTACCCACTTCATTTGAGTGTACAATTGCTATGTTGAGGAACCTAGCTGTGGATATCCATATTACCCTTTTTTTTTTTTAATGCATCAGAAATTTGGCCAGGGAGTTCTGACAGTACCTACTTTTTTTCTTCAGTGTTCAGAAAGGAAGAAATCACACCAAAAATTTACAAAACTTCCTGTATTAGTTATAACGTTTGACATAAAAACTTCATGCTGGATGAAAGTAATCAGATCCTGTTGTCTTTTATCTTGATGTTAATCTGGAGTAATTATGCTGGCTCATCATTTAAACCAATGCAACTGAGATCAGAATTTGAGAAACAAGCACGTTTCTTCTCAAGTATTAAAGCTCATTTTTAATAAACAGTTTGCTGTAAATTTGAATAGTTTTGCTTTTATAAGGAACTCCCTATGTTAAAATTAATTTGCTAATTCTTATTATTACAAATGTATTATGCTCTATGCACTATTGTAATTAAGTAATTAGCATTGAGATATTTATAAAGACTGTATATGCCTTTGTTCTGTTTCTCTCTCCCCTCCTTCCACAATCTTACCATGGAGTTTTTTTTCTAGGAGTGACATTGCTAATCCAGGACTGATGGTGTCACACTGGGAGATTAGGTGGGATTGTGGAAAATTGCTGCTAATGCCTGGCTCCTGAGGATTTCTCTGATCTCATTTACCTAATGTGGATACAAGAACATCCCACATTTTGTGCACTGGAGGTTGGAAGTAGAAGCTGGATTTTGTGGTCCTCATCTAGATAATGGATCAGACTGAAAAACTGGATTTGCACTCCTTTTCCCCCTGACAAACTTGCTGTGATAGGGTTTTTACTCAAGATTTAAATCCCAGGACATCCACAAATTGACAAACACAACTGAATCAAAAACATCATCCCTCATCATGCCCAACAACTGAGTTTAGTTGTTGGGCCCATGCCGAGGCCAGTATGGGGTCACATTGAATTCCTAAAGTTGTGGAATACCTATTACCTTTAGTTAAGTAGAATTGTGTATCTTCTGTTTATTGCCTTTTCTTTTGGCTGCAATGCCAATGCATTTATCATATAGAGTATCGTGTAATTTACAAAAAATATTTATGAATCTGAAGGCCAGTGAATATGCACTAAATTATTCCAAAGAATGTCTCCAACTATCAGTTATATTTTCTGCTTTTTTTGCAAAACTCTCAAAAGCAATCAGTCAAGATTAATGAAAATATTGTTGTATACAATTATAATACCCATATGTTTTCTACTTTTGCTGCTCTGAACAGTAATATATGGCGAACCTTGATACAAACCTCTGTTGTCTCTGAGCGTAAAATTTGGATTGTGAATAATTTCAGGTGGTAAACTGAAGATAAATCTTGGTCCATTGGCCGCATCATCCTTGTCATCAGCAGTAATTGTAATAAATGGCTGTAAAACAAAGGTACCGTGTAAACAAATAGTGCCTTTGTTGGGTATATAATATATTGCATTCAAATAGGGGTTTTTTTCAATATTGTGAATTTTGAGAGCCAAAGGGAAAAGAACGAAAATACATCATTCACTCTTATAAACATAGCATGGCTATAAAGCTCAAACAGACAACTATTTCTGTTGTGATATTTAGTCAATACAAATTGTTAAATGTGTATATACATTTATAAACATATATATATATATAGAGAGAGAGAGAGAGCTCAAATGTGGGCAGGTCTGAGGAAATAGCATAATCTCACTCCCCAACCCTTAATCTGGCAAACATATAGGCAACAAAAATTGTGTTAATAAAATAATTAATATTCCCAGTCGGAGGTAATCTTTGCACAAGCTACTCCTAGCAGAAGGAATAATCTGCACTAGTATAATATATACACAGGATATGAATGGAAACATTTGTGGGCTACATCTGTAAGCACCATTCTATCCTTCCTGTCACAGAAGGCAGAGTGTCTCTCCAATATTTGACATGTGCCTATGATTGCAGAAACTAACTCCTACCATTGCTTCTGCTGTAAATTTGCTGGTATACACCTATGGCCATGATCAGCCAAAACTCAAACCTTGAAACGTAGTATGTGTGCACGTGCACATATCCACACATTAATTTATTTCAATTTTGATGTCAAATACAAAAAAGTGCCTCTCTATTTGCCCTAGGCACCTTTACTAAAACTTAAAAATAGCAACTCATCTTCCAACGTCCATACAAAACTGAGCTCCAACCCAGGAATAAAGAACATCCCGCATCAGGGGAATGTAACAGACAGAGCATACCTGGTTGCTCTGAGCATTTTCACAAATAAATGCTTCATAGGTTGATGCAAATTTTGGAGCATTGTCATTGACATCAAGGACCTTAATTGCTACAGGAACTTTGGCTTCCTGATGTCGGTTGTCTATAACAAAATGGAGACAAAACAAAGCTATAATATTTTTATTAAAGTTAAAAAAGAAACAATCAAAACCAATGTATTCCTGTTTTTTTATTATTATTCCAGCTGTTAAAGCCCACATAAACAATGTGAGGAGTATAGTATTTATATCACTAAGTTGAAATCCTCAGTGAAATACTTACAGACTTCAGTTGCAAAGACAGAGATGTTATGCCAAGCAATTTCTTCCCTATCCAGAGTTTTTATGGTTTTAATGTAACCATCTTCTGGACTGATACTGAAATATCTTTCAAGGTCAGTGTGACGATCAATTGAATATCTTGAAGGAGAAGAAAATTGAGTATTAGACAAAAGAATTACTTTGCAGGCTGATGTTTCAGTGTTTGTTCAACAGTATATTTCATATTATTTTAATACTGTTTTTCAGTAGCATGCTTGCAAGATGGACATATTAATGGAATTTATCAATCAACTTTTTGATGGAAATATATTTTCATTATTTATTAATGTCTATGTATCACAAGGATTTGGCATGGTCAAGTTCTTATATAGTATAGATAATAACAACATTTATTCTTTGAAGACCTTAAATGATAACATTTGAAAAGTGTCTAAAATTCCTTTAATTTGTATGGGAATATTTTGAGATATTTTATTTTCCACTTGTTCCATATTTTTTTCTTTTAATGTGTTTTAATTTTCAGAGCACTCAGAACATTATAGAATTTATCATTTCCTAAATTATTTAAAATTATGAATTGATTTACTAAACATCTCTGCATTCTTATACAACAGTTTGTTTTACTAAGGCTTTCAGATCTTTACTTTGCAACTCTTTGGAGCATATGTTATAACAACAAAGCATTTTAAATAGCTTCGTATCTTAGTTAATAGCAGCAAAATGACACCAGAAAACACACATAGCAAATGCTATTCTATACCTCTCTCACTATATGTGTATGGTGTGTGTGTGTATGTATGTGTATGCATATGCAAAGACACACAGTGGTTGTCATAAAATGTTAATGGTTGACAATAGTAACCACACAATTGTATCTGAGCTACTGCAGTTATTTCCATTCTAACTTTATTGAAAAATTGATACATTTGATAATATTGTAGTAAATATTCTTGTAATAGGGATCAAAGTGAGTTGGTATGCAGACATAGCTATAACAAATTATACATTAAATATGTCCTAAATATGAGAAAATGTGCAAAATGCATAGCTATGAAAAAGACACAAGCAAATAAAAGAAGATAATTGACATCATATTAACTAAAAGTTACCTTGTTTATCTCTATATAAACAATAGGAGTAGATTAATAAAGCATACCTTATAGCACTATTTGCAGCATCAGGGTCTTTGGCATGTACTCTCCCAACAACAGCACCAGCTGCCGCATTCTCTTGTACTTCAAGAATGTAACTTGGTGCTAAAAATATGGGTGGCTCATCAGCATCCTCAACTGCTATCTTTACAGTTACAGTATCCTTGAATGGTCCATTGCTGATGAACTTAGGGTCAATATGTACATTGGCGGCCTCTACCTTCAGACTATAGGACTTTTTGGTTTCAAAATCTAGGAGCTGAAAGAAATAAGAGGAAGATGCATCAGCTGGGCAGCGCCAACAACACTGAAATGTAAAAGCTAATTCCTTAGAATGTGATAGCAGACTCCCTATAAATCAGATAGCATAGCACTTAATATGCAAAGACTCAAAAGTCTGAGGCCTTCAAAACATGTGCTAAATACTCAAAGTGAGGAGCTACCCAATGCATCTATTGGAGAGAAAAAAAAAATCTCAGCATACCGGGACAGATTCCCTAGCATGCACTGTGCCTGTTGTACTGTTTAGGAAACCACCCAAATCTCATCAGCTGGGGAGTCCTCCAGCAGCAGGGAGTCCCTGCTGCTAGTCTAACTAGAGCCCCAGCACAGAGACCATGTTGGGCAACTTTCAAGCTGACACATAGCTCTGATCTGAAGAAGATGTCTGTGTAAGGTCAAAAGCTTGTCACTCTCACCAACAAATTTGGTCCAATGAAAGATATTACCTCACACACCTTGTGTCCCTAGTGTTTAGCCTCACTTGAGCACATGCACAGCCTCCTCTTACCCATATGTTGGGTCATATTTGAGACCTCACTCTCACTGGTAAAGGAGTGGGCACAGAAAATGACCTGGGGTTATCTAGGCATACATTAAAACCACAAGGAGTGTTTGCCAGTTTTCAGTGTTGTGAAAGGCTTTGTTACAATTAAATTGAGTCTGTTGCATTCCATTATGATTTGTTATCACATGTTCATTGTTCTATGTGCAGTGGCATCAGCAATGTAATGCAGGAAACTGTTTTGAATTGTGGGCACAAGCCATTTGAAATGATCTTAGCTAGACACATGGCAGAATCCCTTGATGAGACTATAATATTTTTGTACTTGACTTTTATTCTTACTTGCACACCACTTCATCTTTTTCTTTCTATCTACGCAGTATGAGAGGGAAGCAATATTGATATTTAAAGTGATTTATTTTATCAGAAATGCAGACAAATTATAGATATTTTGTACATTATCTTAAAATTCTTAAGATAATGAATGCTTGATTAAAACAACTAAAGCAATCCCATCATTCATTTCAGTCATTCTCAGTATGCCTTGAAGAGCAAAAGGTGTTGATTTCTCAAGTGCTAGATCAGTACAGAATGCCGTTAAAGAATACATAATAGTTTCTTCACTTTATATTAATAAACCCAGTATAGAGCTTTTTTGTAGTACTACTTTCCATTCAGTTACTTCCTTCCATTTTGGCTCTAGGCATTATCAGAGAACAGTAAAATGGGAGCTCAGAGTTAATCACAGCTTCATAAGCAAAATCATACACAATTGCATTTAGCATAATTTTTATATGGACACTAACCTATTGCTATTGTATCTTCTGTGATAAAGAAAATGAAATAAGTTGTGTATATTAATAGGCTTAGAAGGGCAGGATTGCTCACCTTCTTAAGTTTTACAACACCTTCCTGAGTCTCATAATCTGTTGTAATTTCAAACATCTCCACCCCATCTCCATCAATGATGCTGTAAGTCACTAAGCCATTTTCACCAATATCTGGATCTTTGGCCTTCAGTCGTCCTACTTCTTCCCCTGGAACGGATGCTTCTGATATTGACATCTGGTACACATCTAGGCAAAAAGCATTCAGTTGTAATTGCACAGTTTGTTTCTTAAAATATTTGTATTTTTACCTGTTTCATGTACGCATGTAAAAATACCATTGCAAATTTTTAAACTTTCAAATTATCCACATGCAGTAATGGAGTTATCCATTGAAGGAATGTTTATATTATAAAGGTCTAGGTTACTTTGAGATTGAGGTCGTTAGTGAAATCTGAGGTCACGTTGCTAATCTGTATAAAATTACCTTCCCAATTACTACCTTCACCTCTAGTGTGCTAGCAGGAGCTAAAAGGCCAACTGATCATACAATCAGAATGCAAAAATTATTGTGACATCAAGGTTATAATTCATATTGGAGATGTTATTACAAAAATCTAGAGAAAATTACATTTCAAATGATTCATGGTATGAACTTCAACTGCGAGAAGCCTAGGAGAGTAACTGCCATTCATTCAAAAGCCACAAATTATAGAACAGGAACTGGAAAAAATCTTACTGCTGTGACACCTAAAAGAATAAATCTGCTGCTTTCCATGGCTCTCACTTGGAATATGAAATTGCATTCACTGCAAAGCAGTGAAATTTAGCACCATTCAATACATGCCAGATTATGTGGGGCCCAAGTACAGATACATAGAGCAGAAAATAACAGGAAAATCTCCCATCCTTACTCAGGGATTATACCCTCTGTGGGTCCCAGTGGCACAACTCTCTGGAAAGGGTGAGGATTGTGCAGTGTAAGCAATGCTCTTGCGTAACAGGAGGCTCGAAGCGATATACTGTCTCCTGAGGCACAATCCTCCTGCAGCTCTCTCTAAAATGATGCAGATCTCTGGGTGCCTTCCAACTCAAGCCAAAATTTAAATAGCACAGCCTACCCCTAAATACCAATTAATCATTTTGGAATTCTTTTCATTATTGATAGCATCAATGTTGACCTAAACAAACCCAGGAAAGCATACAGCGAGCAAGATAAAATATAATGGGCTAAATCTAACCCGTGCCCTCAAGTCTCATTTGAGGAACATCAGCGGAGGTATACCAGGTGTGGACTTGCTTCATTCATTGTAAACACAATGGGCATATATGATAGAAATGAAACACTAACTCCAGTCACAAACAAGCCTAAAATAAAGCAGGTTGCACAATAACAGTTCAATCTATTGACAGACGGTCTCTTGGACCTCAAAAGAATGCAATGTGTTAGATTTGCAGCAGCTTACCAGTTTAACATCTTTCTTTTGTTACTGGACAAGTGAAACTTTTTTTTAAAAAAAAATACAGTTCATTTCAATTTGTCCTACATGGTAAAAAATCCCCTTCAAGATAGGGGTAATTTTAAGGCTCCATGGCTGGACTTCCATCCAGATCCAATGTTTGAATGAGCTAAAATAAACAACTAAATAAGATGAAAATACATGTGAAAATCATATAGCTAGCCTGGCAACTAAAAACTAATGCACTTTACTTGTAGTAGCTAGTATTATTTGTCACCAACCTGAAAATGTACTTGAGCTAAATTTTATTTGATCTGCCACCTGTGTATATAACTATTCACAAGGGAGTAAAGGTGCAATCCTACAATCTTTAGCTATGTGAACAGTCCTGTCTTCCATGGGACTACACATACAAGTGAAGGATGCAGCATCAGACCTTAAAATGGAAAGAATACATGAAATAGAAAGTGATGCTCACTCAGCTGCAGGGCTGTCAAAGAGCTGAAAGAGCATAACCATGAGTTGTTAGCAGGTTGTGCAATGCTCTTTCATCTGTGGCCAAGGAAAGCACCTCTTGCCTGAGAAACACTTTAGACAGCGTAGGGTGCAGCTGAGGTAAAAAGATCAAATAGATCTTCTGCCATTCACCCATATTTATCAATAGACAGAAGTGGCTTTGCACAGTTAGAAATGACTATCATAAGCTACAACTTGAAAGTAGTTATGAATGGAGAGAACTGCACAAGGTAAAGCCATGTTGGCTCTTCTTTAGAACAGTGTTAGTCTCACTGCAAGATCCTACTGGTGTGTGTAGACAAAGGTACCCCATATATATTGTACATCTCCAAAAATGTTCCCGTCGGAACCCCATATATATTGTACATCTCCAAAAATAGAATAAACTGTTGACAGGCAGTGGAGGTGAGAATTTGAAGATCCGTTCTTTTAACTCCTCCTGGTTCTCCATCAGATTTTTGCCAGAATCTCAAAGATTTTTTTTTTCTGGTAATGTTGTTATAGTCTGAACAGAATGCAAAATGAACCCTGCTTTTTCTGATCAGGCTTTTGTATATCTGCAGTGTTAAAAATTCAAGTTTGAAAAAACGTATTAAGTAATCTTAATTCACTATTGCTGCAGTGCAAGTATTTCCCCTCAAGTATATTTTTGAGGGCTTTCTCCAACCTAGTTTTAACTGTCTCAATTACAGGGGCTTCTCTTCCATAAAAGTCTAGATGACATCACATTGATCTCACCATAGGTACGTTTATAATACAACATGGGTCGATGGTTTTCACAAGGAAGCGTGACACCAGGAATGCCCTGCCTTCTAATCCTGGCTCTGAAAATGACTCACTCCATAGCACTGGATAAATCATTTAAGGATTCTGCATAAAATAATACTTACATATGTCACATTTTTGTGGTACGGTATTAGTTACTCTTTGTTACTATTTGAATATACAAGGCACTACACAAGTATTAAGTATAATTAGTAGTAAATGTTATGTATTAAAAGACGTGTCACTTACTCTGTGGGAACTTTGGTGGGTTGTCATTGACATCAGTAAGTGTAATTGTCACTTTGGTTGTCCCTGAGAGTCCTCCCATGTGTCCTCCCATATCCTTTGCCTGTATTACAACATGATATTCTTCCTTAGCTTCTCTATCCATGTTGGGAAGAGCAGTTCTAATAATACCTGTACATTCAAAGAAAAATGTCATATAAATATGTTTAGTCATGCAAAATTGGTACCTTCATATTATATAGTGTATTTAAGATGTACCATACATGTTGCATGGAGCAACAATGGCCCAGAGTCTCCCCTGGAGAGCCTCTAGCCTCCAAGCACCATACCATTCAGGGAAAGCGGCCCTAAAATCAACAATCAGAGGAGTAGCCGTGTTAGTCTGGAATTGCAGAAGTGACAAAGAGTCCTGTGGCACCTTAAAGACTAACTAAAGTATTAGAGCATAAGCTTTCGTGGGCTAATACTCACTTCCTCGGATGCATGCAGTGGAAGTCCGACGAAGTGGGTATTAGCGCACGAAAGCTTATGCTCTAATACTTTATTTAGTTTTTAAGGTGCCACAGGACTCTTTGTCACTCCTAAAATCAACAGCACTGACCACAGAAGTATCACCAGGGTAATTCTTCAACAGCATAGAGCCTGCATATCAGCTTCTACACATTCTCACTGCAACTCACACAGGGGAATAGTCCTGTCTCAGGGATACTTCTCTTAAATGTTAATACATGCCACAGAGCCACCCTACTGAACCACTCAGGGAGAAGGAGAGAATGAAGGTGACTTAAAGGTATCTGTACGGACACCCCAAAATGAACTGCATTGCCCCTCAGCTGCTACTGAGGTTCTGGGCCAAAATATTTAGCTATTCATATTAACATACTCAAAAAAGTGATGGTGTTCCAAACAAATAAGTCTGGATCAGTCATACCTGTTTGTGCTTCCACAGAGAAGTACGGCTGACCTTCAAGAATACTGTAAACCAGTTTGGCACTATTTCCATAGGTAGGATCATCAGCATCCGAAGCAGTTACCTGAATAACTGATGTACCTAAAAAAGAAGAGAAAAGATTCTTAAAAAGCAATTGTGTTTGCTAAAGCCACACAGAGGTGCTTTCAGTCAAATCACAGAGAAGACTGTTTTATGTGACTATTTCCACTCCAAAAAAACAAAACAAAAACTTTTCAACAATTACTGAGATCTATTTAGCAATTTGTGCTTTAGAAAATACAAGCCCTAGGAAGACACCAATAATGATAGGGATTATGGGTCATCTCCATCCAATAAATTATACAGCCTAATATACACTATTCCCACAGGTTTTAGGTTTTCCTTGGCATTATACAGCCACCCAAGACTACCTCCTTCCTGTGGATAGCTACACTCTCCACAGGTACACTGGCAGAAATGCTGCTTGTAGTGATCCCCAAGGCAGGGGTGAGCCCTTCTCTGGCTGGCTGATTTCAAACAGGGGAAAATGTAAAATGGTATCATGCTCTAGCATACAGCTACATAGCTCAGCCAAGGTGAAGAGTTCTGTACACCCTGTAGATCACTGCACTTCTTGCACCACAAACCTTGGTTTGACCTCTCTCAATTGGGGGAACCCTCCCTACTCCTTGACCCTCATACAGGCTTGCAGAGACTCCACAACCATCAGTCTTGTAGCATTGCCAACTCTCATGATTTTATCCAAGTGATTTCAGAAGGGTTTGGAGCTTGTCTGGTGATGCTCCAAACCCTTCAAGAATTTCAGCCCTTCTGGAAGCCATCAGAGGCCCACATTTTGGCTCAACATGCTCAGAGGAGGGGTGAGGGACAGAGGGAGCAAAGAGCCCAGCAGCCCTATGTAGTTCAGCTCCCTCCTCCCTCTCCCATCCTGTGAGAAACACAGACAAGACAGTGTTTCTTCTCCTCCCCACTGCAACATCCAGCCTAGGAATGGGCAGAGAGTTGTGAAGAGCCCCCTGATGTTCCACTGGGAAAGGGGAGATGAGGGGAATGTTGCTACTGCCCCCCAGTCCTGATCATGTGAGAAGAACCCTAGGAGGAGCAGAGGTGACGCTGGGGGTGCTGAACTGGGATGTGGAGACTAAAGGGTGCTGCTAGGTTCAGGGAAGGGGAGAAGCCCAGGGGCTCTGGGAAGGAAGAATAATTAAAATAAAATGAATTATTTTTAGCTCCTTGAACTATTAATTAGGAGAGGTTTTTTTTAAAAAAAAATAAATGTATTAAGATTGTGAGAAATTGTATATATTTACATAGTTATCAAATTAGACACAAGAATGATTTAAAATCATTTTTGACGTATTTTGAATATAACTATTGATTATTTTTTTAAAAAATATTTAGGGTTCAAACATAATTACTGCACTGAAAGACAGAAAGCTCTGAAAGGTGGTTGATGTTGTAAAGGTATCCTTGCATGTACACATGCTTGCAGCTCATATAAATCTTTACTGAAAAATAACTGGAAAATTGATACATACAGGGAGTGCTGTGCGTGATGAGGCTGTTCATTGTTCACTTCTCAGCTCCATTGTACAAGCCCCTTCTAGAGTATGTTTCTAAATATGTGAGATTTAGGTTTTTCCATCATATTTTAATATTATCACACCATAGAGCTCTCCACTGAATGTTATATCAGATATAATCACTTAATACAAGTACTCCCTGTTTTTCCAACCAGCAGGTATGCCTTCTCTCTGCCCCATCTCGCCATCTTTGAAGGGATACTTCTGAGATATCAGTAACAGTAGCATGATAAAATTATATTGAAATGAGTCTTTGCTAAGGACTTGCCCTCAAGCCTCAAAAACCACTGAAAACAACCATTCTGCATCTTCTCTATTCTAATTCTCTTTCAGTATAAGTCTTCATATGAGCTGCCATAGAAAGGTATGTGTGCATTAAAAGTTGACTTTTCAATCTGAAATTACCACACACACTTTTCCAGAAGAGGAGAGGCAGGATTAAAAAATAGAAAGACAGAGTAAAATAAAAGGCTTAATGGTGGTTTTTAAATCTCATGATTTCTGAGGCCAGTCTCATGATTTTTTTCTTGTGAGGGGTCCACTCAAGACTTTTGATCTCTTGTGATTGGCAATACTGGATTTGCTGTAGCAGAGTTTGAATCCTTCAGCTAATTAGAGCAAATGACAGAGAATGTTTAATTGATTAATACAGGAACTGAATACATCTTACTTTCCAGACATTGCGAAGATGTTAATTAGATTTACCAAAGATTCACTGTCAATGTAATTTACTCTGAAAAATGTAAACCGGCATGCATTTATCTGTACTTACCCACGTTGGACCTCTCTGGCACGTTCGCATGATAGTTTTCATGTAGGAACTCAGGTGGATTGTCATTTATATCTTGAACTTTCACAATGAATTCAGAGGGTGGTTCCAAAGGTCTGTTAGTGTTTCTGTCTACAGCTTGTGCCGTTAGGATATACTGAGCTCTCTCTTCTCGGTCCAGTGTCTTTGTTGCATGGATGTTCCCTGATTTGTCATCAATAACAAAAATGATTCCTGCGCCTTCACCTGAGAGAATGTATTTAATGTTTCCATCTCCAGAATCGATATCTGAATGAAGCTATAAAATGACAAACATACATATTGTAACAAACCAGTATACACTGGGTATTTCATGCCATTAAAATAGTAATTGAATTACTGTACATTACTGTCTAGCCACTGCTGACTCAACTTTCCTAACTTTCATGACTAATGCAGACTTCAACTTCATGAGTCAGGTGCACAATGAACCACATTTGCTTTTGCTTACATGTGTCTAACTTTCAATCTAACAAAGTGATGATAGAATTTGGCTCAGTGCGTCTGACTCTCCACTTTATTACTCCGGTATTCAGCTAAAATAACCCAACTGACTTTGGAGGAGGTAAAATAAGTGTAACAGAGTCAGACCCAGAATATCTAACGCAGTCTAACATTTTTAATCTTACTGAGTAATATCTTAAAATCTAGATGTACAATTAGAATATGTGTTCACTGCAGCTGGGAGCTGTAATTCCCAGAGCAGGTAGACAGACTTTCATTAGCTCTCCTCTAAAGATAGCAGCATAGCCACCTGGCGCAGGTAGTGGCTCAGGTTAGCTGCCCAAGTCCAAGCCTGCTGGCTCAAGCTGCTGCTTGTGCCACACACCTATTTTTAGTGAGCTAGTGCTAGTGAGCTCACTATTTTTAGTGAGCTAGTGCTAGTGAGTTCACTATTTTTAGTGAGCTAGTCTGACTAACTGCCCTGAGAGTCACATCTTCCAGCAGCTTGTAGACATACACTTGCATTTTTCTTTTACTTTGGTGTGCCAGGTTAAATTAATTTTTAACCATTAGAACCTTTACTCAGGTTGGTATTTTCTAGGCTAGTCTTACAACAGTGAGAGCTATGCTCTACTGACTGAGCAAAATTAAGAATGTCATGGTGATTAACTGGGACACAGTGGCCAGTTTGGGGATCAGGCTTGTTGCGCAAATGATCCTTTTGGTCCTAGTAGAGAAGGTTTCAACCTACTGCTCTCAAGCCTCAAGTCAAAGTGTACTGAAGTCAATGGAAAGACTCCCTTTGATATCAATACATTTTGGATCAGGTTCTTATTGAGCTACCGATGATTAATACCAGAAGTTTCAGAGGGTGCTGATTAGGCAGCTGGCATAAAAGAAAAGCACTGGAGGAAAAAAGCAGCTCTAACCATAATGAGGCAGGAAATAGTACCTATTAAAATACAAATGAAAACACAGAATACATTTCTTACCTTGCCAACTAGTACAGGATCTGGTCCTGTGTACTCTTCTATTACAAAGAACTGATTCCACACCCACCCTCTTTTTGAACGATGCAGAACTTGCCCTTCTTTTCCTTTTTCATGGTGACCATGGAGTGACGGCCTTAAATGGTTGAGTTTTTCTGTAGACATGGCATGACTGTAATATAGCATGCCCAGGCAGATAAGAGCAGCATGTAAACAACTGTCCTCCTTCATTTTTGGTTAATTTATAGGCACAGGAGTATTCGAGAATCTACTCCTTCCACCCAGAGCCACCTCTGAAGTAAGAGCCTGGAGCTACTGGAAAATTTCAGATGTAATGTTCTGCACATAGGATGACACCTCTCTTTAAGTGCATCCCTTTAATGCTCTGAAGGTTCCCAGCTTAACTGCTGAAAAAAAGAAGAGTGGACACTAGTGTTAGTCTTTCCCCTGTCTTTGAGAAGTAACTATTATAAGCCAACTATAATTTCTAAAATGAAACTAGTATCAACATAGCACAGGTTTAATACCCACTCTCTTCTTAAAGAAAATAACAGCCATTAAAAACTAATGATTCAGTAGGAAAATAATAATAAATAATAAATAAAATAATAATAATAATAATAATAATAACCACCACCAACTATGAATATTCTAGATAAGTGTTTTTTTTTCTGGTGCTTTTACTGGTGCTTTTACAACTCCTTGCTTTTTTACTGACTATTCTGCAAATTATAATTTCTTCCTTCTCCTAATTCAGTAGACAATGATGCACATATAGATCTCAGCTTGCATTCAGTACTCTAATAAAATATTCTCACTGAGTGCTTAGCAGCATTCCCAAACCTCAATGCTTCCCTTATCATTCCTGTCTCCATCACCTTTATCATCATGAATGAGTAAAAACACCTAGAAAAGTATAATAAAAGACCCTATGGCTGCAAATGGCCCAGGCCAGCTGACTGAGGCTTAGGCTGCTGGCTAAAAATTGCAGTGTAGGCATTCGGGTTCAGGCTGGAACCAAGGCTCTGAAACCCCAGTCTCTAGCCCAATCCTGAATGTCTAGATTGATATGCTTAGCCCAGCAAGCCAAAGTCAATTGACCAAGGCTCTGAGACTCAGTGCCACAGGTTGGTTTTTTTACTGCAGTACGTACATACCCCTATGTTTAAAGTTGCTCAAATTACATTGCCTCTTTCTTTCTATGTACAATAGGTCAGGGTCAAAGTTTGACCATGAGATTATCTAATACAGTGAAACCTGAACTAAGGACCACACCTCCTGTACTAATAACCCATCTTAAAAAAACACTTGGATATATCCCTGGGTCTTCCCATACAATGTTTTTCAGCCTTTATTTAAAGAACACCTATACTCTATGGTGCTGGAACAAGTTATATAGCGGGGGTGCCAAGAATCATTGAACGAAACTGTAAACCCTGTATATGATGGACACAAGCACCCCTAGTTCCAGCACCTATATCTGTACTAAGCACCCATCTTTTACTGTTCCTGAATGTTTATTTTAGGTTTCCCAGTAATTCACTTTGCATCTGCTACAGATTATTAACAAAACACTAACTTAATGCCATATTCTATTCTCAGAGGCATATGTACACACACACACACATTTGCCAATTCTCTCTCTCTCACACACACACACACGCTGTTCTGTGTTAATGAAGGGTGCTCTATAATAATACATACAACACAGAAAGACAAAGAACTGAAAAGTTAATGCTGCCCTCACTCTGATCCTTCACCCAAAGACACACAGATCACTATTAGCACAGCCACACCACAGAGAATGCACCCCAGTCTAAACGCTCTCCCAGTAGAAATGCGACATATTTAGCATCCTCTTCCCCAAATCCTATTTAGACCCTCCCCCCACTGTACTCTTTGCACAGTTCTGTTCAAATTGTATTTTTCATATAAAAGAAAGATGTTGATCTTCCATTTTTAGTGTAAACCAGAAACAATCTTAATTATGACATTGGCTCCAGCCCAATATATTCAATGAGGCTTATGCATATATTTGAGGACATAATCTGGCACAGAATAATTTGACTTTTTTCCTCAGGCATATTTAATAAGACCATTTAAAGGAACCATTTGCTTTTTTTTCAATATTATTTTTTCTATGCCTTATTATGAGAGAGTCATAAAAGGATGGGAGACGGGAAAGTCAAGAACAGTATTCATCCTGTAAAGGAAAACCCCACAGACTTTGGCTCAGAAAAGTGCTTTAATATTCCAGAAATCTATGTTAGGTATAAACTGTGGATTGTATCAAGGAACGAAGGGTTTAGTCAGAGCTGTCCTTTCTGAGCTTACTTATGTTTGCTGCCATTCTGCTGATAAGTGAAATTATTTTTGACACCAGAAGCACTGGAGCCTGAAATAAGAGACTGAAAACTGGTTTTTATTCTGTTTTATTAGTGGTTTATTCATGAAAACAAGTCACCATGGAACAATCATTTCACTTTTTTCTCTGATAAAAACTCATTCTTAGAGAAAATTTAAGCAGATTATTCCTCACTTTTGTGCAGAAAAATCAAATTGCAGCACCTATTACTTGATGATGACTGGCTAAGCATCACTACCATTCAAGTAAATATCCATTAAACCTAGCTCAAGTTTAGAAATGTCATCTTAAATATGTAGCCAAATTCTTCTCCAGTTACACAGGTGCAATTCCAGAATCACTCCAATCCACTCAGTGGAATGAATCTGGATTTAGGCCAGAGCTGAATTTAACCTACAATGAGCAACCTCAAAGTCACCTCTGTAGCGTTACGTTGGGATATTTTTGTCTGCATTCATCTGTTTTGGGCAAAACCAAAAAACTAATTACTGTAGCTGGCTCAGCTTGTTGCATAACTGCATTCACTTAACCTAAAATATGGATATGTTTCAGGAGCAGTTTCCTATGGAGTGTCCTTTCAAATGAACGGAGCACCATGAGGTGCGAGTCATAGCCAGTTATACTGGCCATATACACTTGCTGAAAGCATGCTATTCTGAAGTGCAGCAGTTAATAGCACTGGCACATTTTTTATAATAAGGCCCCAATACTCCAATAAGATGAATGGAGACAGTTGCCCTGTTTTGCTGCTGGTGCACTGTTTCACCTTATTTATAGCAGGCTTAGCAAGTGAACAGTTTGCATGAATAGAATTTCAAAATAAGTTTAAGAAAAAAACAACAACTGTATATTTGAGTCCTGTTCTCCAGATCGTTAATTTCAAATCATGCCATCAACAATTAAAGTAAGTAAACAATCAAATATTCCATAATGTCCAAAACATCGTATAACTTTATTACCAGTATTGTTATGTAATTATCAGCAAAGGCTTTAGAAAAGATGCTTTAAAATAATGGAACAGACAATCAGATACATACAAGTGTTTACTATCAGTTATTGCAGTGTGGAGCACTAGATACAAAACATTAACCACACATCCATGCTTAATTTACTAATTAGGATTTTAAATGGTAATTGCCTCCAATCCTTTATTTTTAAACCTCTTTGCAAGAGGAACAGGATTAGGTATTCCTAATACAAGAGGGAAGTCTTGTACCTAAATGGGGCTTTTTCTGAGAGCCCAATTCTGTAAACACACAATTGGATTGATTATAGTAGTATGGTGTTTGCACATTAGTAAGTAAGATCCAAATTATCTTAATAAGGAAAGTTATCAGACCCTTAGCTGGAATAATTTTTCATAGCACTAGTGAAGTCCATGCAGTTACTCCAATTTAATCCAGCTATTTGGTGCTTTATTTATAAAGTGCTTCCTATCAGCACAGGTGTATGAGATGCTGCTAAATTAAGGTATAACAACAAGAAATATAACTAAAAACCAAGCTACAGTGGCATCTTTAAAAATAAAGGAGACTTGCTTCCAAAACAATGAACTCAAGCCACTTCAACCATTTAAAAGTAACTTCCAGGTTGAAAACAGTTTATTTCTTCAATGAGCCAACATGGAAAAGCAGTTAAACAATTTATAAACCAATTATTATCTTTTGGACAACACTGGAGGGAAAATTCCTCATCACTCCCTAACCATGGCATGCAGATCTGGGAACCGAATTTGCAGCAGATGATTGGAATGTGGCTCTGGTTAATTTCCAGAAAGACACAGTTTGCAATAGATTGATTCAGATGCTGTACTACATCACGCGTATATAAAACTGTTGGAATAATTCATTGTGAATTTTGCATTTCTTCAGTCAATGATTAGTTGGGAATAACTGTTTTAAAATTATTATGATTATTCAACTAACTCTACACAAAGATTGTACCATTCTGAAACTATGGCAAACAATATGGATGGCCATCTACCCCAATTGCCCCGAATACCATATCCTAATATTTTCACTGTTGTTTGGAATTTAATAATAAACTATTTCTTTTTCAAAACCATTTCAAAATCTTAGAAATGACTAGAAATCCAACACTATTCTCCTTATTTATACCTGAATAGATACCAATACAAGATACAAGATTTGGGACGAAAGAGATAGTAAATTTGAACTGCTCATAAGCAAATTTGAACTGCTAATAAGCAAATTAAGAGATTTTTTAGAGATTGACTGCTAGTCCCACCATGAATACATAGAAACAAGAATTAATCAGCTATCACACACTATTAAATCAGAAAATAACCCTCTGTCAACAAATGAACAGGTGTGCTTTGCTTTTACTTGAAATATGAAGAACAAAGTTAACTTAAAACTTGAAGCAATATATATATAATGTATTGCAAATATATAACACACAGTGAGATCTCCCTGAGCCATGGGGATGAACACTTCTCTAAAGGGCACTTCTAAATACACGATCAAAAAGAAAAAAAAAATCAGAGGTGAAAATACTCTGTTTTGCATGTGAAATTCGTCTGGCAGATGTAAAAATGCAAGTGAAAAGTGTTCCTATAAAAATGAAGGCTGGGCTTCAGCCCTTTTGAAAATGCAAATAAAATATACTGTATTAGAAATATCTTTAAACAAAGCTCTCTGTTGAGCCAATTAGGCTCTGATCCACCTTAAGCCCTGAATCACATTCTACCAGTGCAATGTACTCCCTTGCATACTTCAGACCTACTCCATGGGTTGCTGCAAGGTTGGAATAGGGCCATGATCCTTCTCTTTTTGGGGCAACATGCCCCCCAGGATGCATGAATTGAGCAGTCCCCAGCACCCAGGATCGTAATTCAGATATGTTCTTGCAATGGGTGCTGAATGGAGACGGGATCTATTCTTCCTTTCTCCTGATCACCCCCAGTTTAGGGTCTGTCCAAATGCTACCCCAATATTGCTTACATCAATACCATTCTTAAACTGAATAGCCAATCTAAACTAATGTTAACTATATAAACACTTTGAATACTACCAAACTGCAGCCACCACCCAAATTTTCCCTCTTTTGTAGTAGAGCAACTTTAATGTAGTAAATGTGTTTTCCTGGAGTAACAAAGTACAATTTGGGTCTACCAGGGTAAAATGTTTTTTTCTGTCTAAAAAGGCAGACTTCCCCCAAAAACTTCAGTTTCAAACTTTCCTGGACAAAAAAATGTGCTGATTGTTTACATATGAATCATAGACAAAACTAAGGAGTCAGCAGACATTATTTTAATGACAAAACCAGAGTCTCGGAAGTTATGTCTAGTCAACTTTAATTGTTTTTCTATTATATAGCAGAAATAATCCCAGTAGAGTCAGTCTTACTTCCGGTACGTGCCTCTATTAAAAGATCATATGCCAAAGTACTATAGCTCAAACAATTCCTTTGATTTGTCTAGCCCAGAACTTCTGCGTGGCTAGTAATTGTTCCTCCAGGATACATTTGATGTGTATATTCAAGAGTACACTGTAATGACAAAATGATGGATGACCATATTTTGAGAAATTTTACAAGAACATTGAGTAAAATTTCACAAATTCCCAGTTAAATGAGCTCTTAGTTTTAGTCAGAATTAGAGAAAAAGAGAAAGGTTCTCTCAATCCCCAGAGAGTTCTTTGACAATTTTATTAGCATTGAAATATCAGAATTTTACTACTGTCAGATGAACAAATACATATTTTATTTCATGATTGAACAAGTACACTATATTGCTCCAGATTATCTTCTCATGGAGATTGCGTCTTATCAAATTGCATGGGTTCAACTATAAGTCACATTTTGTGTTATGTGCACAAGCATGTAAGTTACTCCTTATGTGAATGGGCTACCCACATTGTGGGTCAGAGCACAAGCAAGACAACTGCTGGTGGAGCTGCTATGAAGTTTCAAAGTTTTTTTTCTTTGAAAACTCCCAGTGATTGGTGGGGGGGTGGGTCCCGGATGACTGGAAAAAGGCTAATGTAGTGTCCATCTTTAAAAAGGGGAAGGAGGATCCGGTGAACTACAAGGCAGTCAGCCTCACTTCAGTCCCTGGAAAAATCATGGAGCAGGTCCTCAAGGAATCACTTCTGAAGCACTTAGAGGAGAAGAAAGTGATCAGGAACAGTCAGCATGGATTCACCAAGGGCAGATCATGCCTGACTAACCTAATTGCCTTCTATGATGAGATAACTGGCTCTGTGGATGAGGGGAAAGCAGTGGATATGCTATTCCTTGACTTTAGCAAAGCTTTTGATACAGTCTCCCACAGTATTCTTGCCAGCAAGTTAAAGAACTATGGGCTAGATGAATGGACCATAAGGTGGATAGAAAGCCGGCTGGATCGTCGGGCTCATCAGGTAGTGATCAATGACTCCATGTCTAGTTGGCAGCCAGAATCAAGTGGAGTGCCCCAAAGGTCGGTCCTGGGGCCGGTTTTATTCAATTTCTTTATCAATGATCTGGAGGATGGTGTGGACTGCACCCTCAGCAAGTTTGCAGATGACACTAAACTGTGAGGAGTGGTAGATACACTGGAGAGTAGGGATAGGACACAAAGAGATCTAGATAAATCAGAGGAATAGGCCAAAAGAAATTTGATGAGGTTCAACAAGGACACGCACAGAGTCCTGCACTTAGGTCAGAAGAATCCCATGCACTGCTACAGACTAGGCAATGAATGGCTAGGGAGCAGTTCTGCAGAAAAGGACCTAGGGATTACAGTGGATGAGAAGCTTGATATGAGTCAACAGTGTGCCCTTGTTGCCAAGAAGGCTAATGGCATTTGGGGCTGTATAAGTAAGGGCATTGCCAGCGGATCGAAGGATGTGATCATTCCCCACTATTTGACACTGGTGAGGCCTCATCTGGAATACTGTGTCCAGTTTTGGGGCCCACACTACATGAAGGATGTGAAAAAATTGGAAAGAGTCCAGAGGAGGACATTGTATTTATATATACATACACCAACCATTCTGCATTCCTCAACTCATCTCCATCAATAAAACAAAGATTAGTTATGATTCTTTTTATATATCCTGGTTTGGTGTGGTAAAATCAGTTCATTTTGCATTTTTTTTGAGGCGGGGGGTGAGCAGGTTGACTTTTATCCTCACTACTAATTCTATAACACAAATGATAAGCTCCTAGAGCTATTTTAAAAATCATTTAAAAAATATTTAAACAAACAAACAAAGACACGCAAGTCTTAAAAACTAACAGGATTATCTGACAGGATTATCCATTCTCACCGCAGAAAAATGAGGTTGCAAGAGGAACAGCTGTAACCAGAAAGTATCACTGCACTTCGATGGATAGGTATTCAGTTTTAATTTAAGGTTTCTTCAGCAGAAAACATTCTGTGCTCTTGGTTTTTTGTCTCAGTTAAAGAAAATGTCACAAAGGTAGCTCAGTAAATCTGGTCTTGTGCTGAGAATTTTTATCAGGCAAAGTAAAATATATGGATTCAAGTAGTATAGCACAGTGATATGTTTAAATGTATTCTCTCTCTTCTCAAACAGTTACACTGTCAGACCAACTTATGAATCCTTGTTACTTTAGGAAACCACACAACCATGCAACACATGAGTATGTACCTATGGTCTCAGATAGGATATATTTGGATAGCTGCCCTTTCCTTCCCCTTGTAGCTACCTGTCAATTTGTAATGCATTTAATCAGAGCTAGCACAGGTATGTCTACTTATGCTAGAATTCATACCTTCCAGCTCTAGTGCAAACATACCCTAAGAGTATATTCAATATTTCAATATTCAAAAACCTTCAATATTTCATGTTTATTATTATCTGGGAGATAAAAATGTCTATGAAGACTTCAGCCTGCTCCAACTGAAGCAGTGGCAAAACTCCCATTGACTTCAATGGTTGCAGAATTAGACCATAAATGATTATTGTTTTAATCCCAAAATTGGGAGTCCAATCTTGCAAAGATTTGTGCACTGTGAATAGTGTCATTGTCTTCAGTGAGACTACTCACTGTGTTATGAATCAGAGAGGTAGCTGTGTTAGTCTGGATCTGCAAAGGACTCTTTGTCGCTTCTACTCACTGTGTTCTGGATTTGTACCACACCTAGCACAATAGCGTCCCATTCCTTGTGTAGGAATCCTAGGTGCTTATGGTAATACAAATAAATAATATACATAAGTCTTTGCAGTTTCATAGAATATTATTCTACATATACTTATGCAAGGGAGATTTAATGCTCTGTATTTTTAAATTATGTTTTACATCACTATATTGAATTACTGATATGTTTAAAACTAATAATCCCGAGGTTTTCCTAAAAATTGCTTTTGAACTGCAGCCATTTTTCCCTTTGGCAGTTTTGAGATTCAGTATCAGGAAACCATAGACTAAAATGTATACCAGTGACTCTTTGGAAATAAAAATCATTCAGTAGAAAGGAGGAGAAAAACTAAGCGTCCTGACTAACAGGATGTGATATTTCTTTTCAGTATCTACCTCTGATATCAGCACAGAAGGAAATTATTTTCCTCTGAATTTAGTTTAATTTGTAGTCATTCAAGGAAACTGAAATTGCCAAGCACTGTACCCAATACAAGCAGTAAAGGAGACAAGACAACTTAGTACATTACGAAGTGAATGACATAGCAATAGGCCCGAGACAGTGATATTAAAAGGCTTGGGAAATGAAAAATGGTTGTAAACAGAGTTTTACATTTACTTGCTGCCCTAGGGAGATCTGCTTGAGATAAATGTGACATAGACTGTCTGTTTTTAAGCATAAACTCTGCAGGAAAACAACTAGTATAAGAAAGGTAGTCTTATTAAAGAACTCAATGATTGATAGAGTCATTTGAAATAATGACTACACTCCTGGAAGAGTTTATTTTAAATAATAATTGTGTACTTGTGCATCTCGGAGTAAAGTGGAAGTCTCATCATTTACTACATGCTCAAAATCCAATATAACCATAGCCTAGATTCACTCTAGTTTCAGTATGGTTTGCTATTATATAAGTAAGTGACAATAGATGATGCCCAGTGTGGAAAATAACCAACAACTAAAGTCAAGTTACTTCCAATTATATGTTGTGTTTAGGTTTTAAACTAGCTCTGAGTATTTCTTTACTAAGCACATACCAACTAAAGGCAAAATTACCCCCCAATTTTTCTTGCTAGCTAATTTGATTTATGCAAAATAAAACTAATCATTCTACTCATATTTACTGTTTGCTCTTTCACATCATCTACATGGGGGGAATTGACCAGAACAGCTATTCTAGCATGCTTTTGGGAGAATAATGCCACTGTGTGAACACATTATTCCAGAATAAAAGTGACTTTATGCAGAATAAATACTCCACATTCTGAGAGTTCAGTGAATTACTAGGAGTCCTTGTGATTCTCAAATATGCTTGCAGAAAGGACAAAGGTGAGAGCTAAAATTCTAATGAAAGGACCTGCACCTTTTCTTAACTTTCATTGAAAGAGTACTGGAATCCAAACTTTGAATTCAGATTATAAATAGTGATTTTTATACAATATATTCTAAAGAAATATAATGTCAGAACAGAGGAGTATGTGAAGAGTCATTTCAGAAGTGCATGAAATTGAATAAATATAGCTATAGGAATTCCTGAGTTGTAATGGTGGCTTTGCCATTGACTTGTTGGATGGCCTTTTTTCAAACCACTTAATTTATTTATGTCTCAGTTTTTCTTCTTTTAGTAGCTGGACAACTGTTTTAACTTACCTCACAAAGGTATCTGTGAAATTTGTTTCTCCTCAGCTGAGGAGCAAAAGCCCTACAGAACTGCCAAATATAAGGTCCTGCTTATAAATTAGTGAAAGCCATAAATTAGGTTTGTTCAAAAAGATGTCTCAGGACTTAAAGAGTATACAATGTATTCTACAGATGGTCAACTATACCCATTAGGATGCAGAGGAAAACTGAGAAGTCTGTGTAAAAGAAGGAGCTCTGGGAGGGAGGATTTGGATACTTTTAGAAGTATATAATACATGACAGACTTGATGTAAAAGCTTAAATATATGAAAGATCTCCCAGAAAGCTTTCATCAGGTCAGTGCAAGAAGTTAGGGTTTATTCTCATTTTTACTTAATTTGTCAACTGGAGTGTAAGTTTCTGTACTAAAAGACATAAGGACTGTCCTTAGAACTTTCTGAACATGTAAGAATCAATAGTTAATTCTTCACAGAGATAAGACTGGCTGTATATGGGAATATTTTGAGGACTTGCAGAATACCACCCATACAGTCAAATATTGTGCTAAATCCATGACAATATCCAAGACAAAGGAAGCTACCAATTGTTGTAATACCCAATGCAAGCTAAAGTAGAATGGCTTGCAACTTCAGTAGAAAACAGCTACATTCCACCAAACCATTTGGACTCAAGACTATCACCCTCGCAACGTTTAGACGTGTATTGATGTAGTTCTTTTAACTTGGCTTGTTCAATGTAGTCTCCACTATCACACTTCACTCCCTCAATCCTTAAAGGTAAACATTTTAGCAACATTTGCTCTGGCTGAGAAATCCTGATACAGCTCCCTTCACAGAGTGTCTGTCCTGCACTGTCACTGACCAGAAGGACTCAATCCACTGCCTTTTCAGTGTTCCCAGCAGGCAGGAATGAAAGGTGGGACCCACTTTTGTATCTTGGAGTGCTGTCAATAAATCCAGTTAGGTGATAGACATGTCAATATCACAAGTCAGACCGACCACCCAACCACTTGGGCCCACCAACCTGTACATAAAATTAATATTTTTCATATGAACTACACACTTCCAAAAAAGGAACAAAATAATCAGGTATGTTTTTTCACTGGTACTAGTCTGAGCTAATCCTATTTAATATTTAATATAATATTTCCCAACTATACAAAGGGGACCCTATCATACCCCACAAATCACTACTTTTTGGCTACTGGTTCCTGATCTGCAATTACAGATGATTAAATCTCTCTTCTTTGATGGAAATCTAGTCCAAACCAGACCTATTTGGGATTTTGGTTGGCTACAGTCAGAACAATGCAAGTATTCTAGAAATTCACTGTGACTATATGAGTAAATACTTTCAAGCTCAAATTCCTCTTGTATAAAAGAGCCAGTTTACTAAGGTGATATCTCATACCCAAAGGGGCAAGATCAGAATCCATGCAGGGGAATTTGCAACAGAAGTCCACCCAATATTTGTAGTCCTTTAAAAAGATCATCATTATTTAGAGTAACTCCTGAAACTCTAAAGTTCGACACCTTAAGGAAGCAATATTTTTGTATAAAAATTTTACCTTTGATCCCAATTTCACTGAATTCAAGGGTAAATCTCCTATGGTGCAGTATCATCCCTGTATCACTGTGTTGTCAACCCGGACCAAAATCTCATTTCACTAAAGCCCCTTTACACTGCCAGAGTTGGGTAAAGGTGAATAAGACTACCTTATTAGTGGAATACTATTGGTTCTGAAATAACAGTAGGTAGATTGTCTTCCAGCATTGGTCAGCCTACTGTCATCAAAAGAAGGATACTTACAATGAATAAGCACAAAAGCAACCTAACACCTGAATGGTACATCATAGTACTTTATGTCATTCCAGGGTTGAGACCAGACCAGCAAGAGGTTGTGTTATGCTTGTCCTATAACCCTGGGTACCTTGGAAATACTCTGCTGCTGTAACTCCCAGACAGGATACATGCATGCACCCAGTGTCTGTGTGATAAACAAGTATGGTTCAGCGCTCTGACTCTTCTTGTTACACCACAGCCATGTTCTGGTCTCCACTAGCCTTGGTTACTACTAGCCACGTGATCCCAACACATCCCAGTACTGTATTTGCCCAAAACAGTCTGCCCTAAAGAGTTCGGCCCTTTCCTGGGCCACTCAGAGAAATTATAAGGTCCATTTGTGCCTTTAAAGAGACAATATCCAACAGTTTGCCACATTAGTGGAGTCAACAATTAGTTCAATTCAAACACAGGACTGGCTTAGTTTAAATTAAACATAAGACATGTTTATTAACAACAGCTTAAGTGAAGCCAACTCTAAGCATAGAGATGGTTACAAGGAAATAAGAGTGGAAACACAGATCTAAAAGTCTAAAACTTAATCTAGAAATGTACAGTCTTTAGTTAAGATGACTTCTATCACCAATTATTCTTTGCCCAGTATGGCTGACTGTGTTTCAGTCAGGGCCTTTCATGGAAGTACGATGAGTATGTTTCCCTTTTCATCATACATAAAAGATAAAGAGGAGTCTCTCTCTGTTCCATATATTCCCAAATAATTCCCAAGGAATCCTCAAAGTTAGGAAGGCCTTTTGGGGATTCAGTCTCCTGTCTCTTTCTGGCATGCAGAACCCAAGTTACGTTTTTGTCTCTTCAGTTCAGGCTCAAGACAACCATCACTGGTTTGTTTGAAAACTTTGTTTATGGCTAATATGTAAATTGATGTAAACTCAAATTCCTTTGTTTAGGACAGACCTGTTTATTACATTTAGGCTAGGCTATCTTCTTAAACATGTCTGGGAACATCAGACAGAGGGAATTTATAACTTCACAAATAAGGATTAGTACATGTATTTTATAATGACATTAATGACTAATGTGCTATTAGTTTTCAAATGATATCTTACAAGGCGTATTTTGCACAAACACCATTGCAGTAGTGTGTGGGATGTGAACACAGAGGTGCTTAAGATCACAATCTCCTTCCACCAATCCTACAGACTCTTCTTTGGGCAATCGCTGTGCTGCTGGGAATCAAATGGCTAAAGAAGGGATATAGTGTAGGTCAGTGATGGGCAACCTGTGGTCCACATGCAGCCCCTCAGGATAAGATGCTGGCAGGCCACAAAATAGCGTTTGCATTGACCATCTGCAGGCATAGCCACCCACATCTCTCAGTTGCCACGGTTTCCCATTCCTGGCCAGTGGGAGCTGCGGGAATGGCCACAGATTGCCTGCTACTGGTGTAGGTAAGCTGCCCAGATATCCTGATTTTATAGGGACAGTTCCGATTTTTTTCTTACATAGGCTCCTATTACTTCCCACCCCCATCCCAATTTTTCACACTTGCTGTTTGGTCACCCTAGGTGTAGGCAGTATGAAAGGCTGGATCTGAGGATTTTTCTAAGACCATGGGAGCATCGGTGTGGCTAGTTGGCCACATTTCTTGCTTGACAGCAAAGTCTTTTGGAGTGGGCACTGCCTCGGAAACTTCACATGGAGTTATTGAGGCAGTTTTCCCATTCCAGGGATTTTCCTTTGGAAAGTGCTGGTGATAAGCTTTTTACCCTGAATTACACATGGATAAGTGAGCTCAGAATTAGCCCAAATAGGAGAAATGTATATTTTAAACAAGCAAGAATTTTATCCTGTAGTTTCTATGTAGGTAAGGTATTCATTTATATTTATACATTCACATTTCCCAATCTATATATGTATATATTAGATATACAAGGTATAACTTCTTCAGGTAGGAGCTCTGTGTAGCTCGAAAGCCGGTATATTATCTGACCTACCTTTTCTATCTAAAATATACAGATTTATACAGCTATATAACTTCACACTTCACCTGGAATGGTTTCTTCCAACATGCATTAACTGCTTATCTGTTCCAACTTGTAATTAGCTATGAAACCCTTGTACCTTTCCCAGACCTGAAGAAGAGCTCTTTGCAAGCTTGTCTTTTTCCACCATCAGAAGTGGGTCCAAAAAAACAACAAGATTTCCTCACCCATACTATCTTTTTAATAGCCTGACACCAACATGGCTGCAACATCACTATTACCTATATTTTAGATAAACTTAATTTACACATTTGTATATGCATCTCATACAACCTTCTTTATCTAGAGATAAGTAGACCTAGATATTGTTTTCATCCTGTAAAACAAATTGACTCAAATGTATGATGTTGGAACAATGAGGATGTACAAGTAAGTGTTCACTGAATGCCCACAATTTAATGCCCAGGGCTTATTTAAATTGTGTCAAATTAATTGTTTTTCCAATAGCAAATTATGCAATCTTTTTAATATTTCACAGCTCAGAATTTTATATCTTAGAGATACAATAGTAATTCTATGTCACCAGAACAAACGACATTGCTGTCGACTGTCCACAATCTCTTGTACTTTAGAGAAAGCAGATTCTGTATTTGAACACAATAAGTGAATGTGAAGGATGCAAATAAAGTGAATAGTATGATATCTTATATTTATTGCTTTTGATGTTTTCTCATTAATCCAGATTCTGAAACCCACCATCTTCAGACTCCTCCTGGAGCACAATTCTACTCATCATGAGTAAGTCTATCAGAGTCTGTCTCCTCAGTGACTTTAATTTCCTCCCAAAGCGATACACCAAAATATTTTAATGAAGTTACTATTAGTAAAATGACCCACACTGAAGGTTTATGACAATGGTACATGCTAATTCTGTGGTAAAGAATCTTTCTTAGGGCCCAGTTCTGCAGCCCTTCAACATTTAAATGAGAGTGTAACTTGAACAAGAACTGGGGCACCAAAGAGCCACATATGAAGATATCCTAATGGCATTGGCGAATTTTTTGCACTTTTTTTAACATAACGTGAAAAGAAATATTAATTGCTCTATTCTCTACAGACAGGTTTCTCTATTAAAATATTTTTGTCTTTCTTCTATATTTATTAAACAGGAACCCATCTTTTAAATAAATATTATTTGCTCAAGGCATATCATTGAAGAAGGGAGGGACTCACCAGCTAAAGTAAAGTCCATTGCAGCCCCTTGAATACTCTGTTGTTTTGTTTATGCTGCAAGAATGCAGCAGAGCAGCACTAACTGCTGGGCTATTGGCCGTGCAGTGGTAGAGCCTAACAAAGACTCAGTTGTGCTATCCTTGGAACAATTTGTGCATTGTGATTCATGAAAACAAAGGCTGCCTGGGATAGTGTTTTTCTCTCTTGTGTTTTTAGGGAGGGGAGAAGGGAGAAATAGTCCCTGTGAAAATTCAAATAAAATAAGAAAGTAGCAAGATTTGCAGTTAGCATCTAACCCCTCAACACAGATATCAATAAAAGAACAGTGTGCCCCAAATGAGATTATTTGCACAACATTAACTAACTGACAAATATAGAGATTCTCCCCCACCATTTTTCCCAAGTTAATTCAGTTTAGTAATCTTAGGTGACACCTGTACTACGGTAGGCAGAACTCAGAGAGAAGAGTGAGTTTTTTATTAGCTGGCAGTATATCTATATTTGGTTCACTATAACCCAAAACAACTTGCACAATTGTGCAATTAATTAATTAATAGATCATCATCATCATTATATTAAAGGTTGATCTCATCCCATTCAAACAAGTCAGGTTGGCTAGGAGGCTTCTCAGATTGAGTAATCCTTCTTGTTGGAGCCTGTGCACAGTCATGGTACCAGACACAAGAGAGGAGAAGCAGAAATACATGGCTTTCTACCCCCGGAAATCATTTGTCTGGCTTTCTACCCCCGGAAATCATTTGCCTCCAGCGTCAGAGGACAGGACTACAAATGATCTCTTCTCATAATGATGTTGTCTTTGTAATGGATAATTGGTAATCTTACTTAACAACCTTTTTTATAGAGTATACGTTCCTATATTTCATTTTCAACACAA
This sequence comes from Dermatemys mawii, assembly GCA_007922305.1. Lineage (NCBI taxonomy): Eukaryota > Metazoa > Chordata > Testudines > Dermatemydidae > Dermatemys > Dermatemys mawii. The sequence continues at coordinate 21,798,704 of ML677343.1, read as the reverse complement.
ATTAGGCCTGATTTCTTGGGCTCTTCCAAAATTCAACTGCCTTCAGTAGAAGAATGTACCCCTTAACCTACAATGACAATGTATCATAGAATCTATATTGTGTGGCACAACCCTTTGAAAATGGAGCTCAATGCATTGTTGTAACAACACTCATATACTCCTATTGCAAAATATCTTTACTGCACTGGACAATGAGCGAGAGGATGAAGCTAAGACTGTTCTATTCCCTTCCCACTTGCTCTGGGTGGTCGAGAGGGGCGGCATCCAATTACCAGTTTAGCTCTCCTTAGTTAATATATTCTCTTCCAACATATATTATGTTTATTCTTGTGTTTTCAAAGTTTAGTAAAATATAGGATAAAAGCTAAATACTAGTCTTTTGTAAAAGTTCCAAAATACTACTTTTATGAACCTTTCAGGTACCTCACACATACAGCTTTTTCTTGCAAAGGACTAGATGGACAGGCTTTGCCTAAAACCTTGGAACAAACCTTCATTTATGAGCTAGGGGAATCATTTTTATCCCACTACACGAATTCAGTGGGCTGCCACAGGCCAGTCATCATCTGTTATTGTTTCCCTGCAACCCTTGTGCTATTAATTTTTCTTTTTAATGAACTGTCCAGTCTAGTTTAGCTATGGGAACTATGATGGAGCTGCAGTATAAATGGTTTATGTCATGCCTTTGTCAAAAACCTTTTCCCTACAGCACTAGAATATAATTGAAAAGCCGTTTCAAAATAAAATAGCTGAATGACTGCAAATGCAGGTTGTCAAGAATCAAGTGGGAAAATCCTATTTCAGAAATGCATTCTATTATATTTTACCAAACCCTGATCTGTGTGATTTACAAATTAGTAAAACTGCAAAAATCACTAGGTTTGTAAGGTCTGTTAGTGTGTATTTCTGACAGACTCCTGAATATATTTTAAAGAAGTTGTTCTTTAACTATGACTAACAATGCAATAATTTGTCTTGGTAAATGTCTCAAGTGAATTAAATGTACATGCTGTACAGTGTGTAGTGTTCTTTCTAATATGCAGCAAAGCTCCATGCTTGAGGCAGCAAATTAGCTTCTAGGAGCAATTCAAGGTATTGTTTATTATGTATGATGCCCTCAATGGCTGAGGACTTGGCAGACTCTGAGAAATCATCCCTCTCTATGCCTTATCACAGCAGTTATGATTGAATGGGACATATTTCTGTAGAGAGTCCCTATGACTGAGCTTTTGGGGACTAAGAGCAATCTTTCGAAATCACTTCTAGCAGTCTCTTAGATCACATGACTTCCTCCCTTTAGGACATAGTGCAAGATACATAGCTTTCATTTCATTTTTCTTTGATCATATTTTTCTAGTTCATGGATGGCTTGGAGCAGTATTGCTTTATTATCTAATCTTGGGTGATATTAATAGTATCAGTATATCATGCATGTGTTTCACTGTATAATGACATCATTTATTTTTAAAACTATTGATTGTGGAAATCTGAAAGGGATCATTACGGAGACATTAGTTTGCCAATAGTTAAGACTGAAACTAGCTTTTTCCAGTAAGCTAAGCAGACTTGGTTGAAAATTTTCCATAGAAACATTTTTTGTCAGAAAATTTGATTTCTGATTAAATATATATAAAAAGTGTTTGCTTTCCATACACATAATTTTTTTTGTCAAAAAAGGCCCCAAAAAGAGTTTTAATTTTTTTGTCTGAAAAACAAATATTCGGATTTGGGTATGCTGCAGTGTACTTTAGTTCCTTGAGGACTCAGGCTCCTTGCCTGGACTTCATCTTCTATGGAGCATCGTGGGTTCCCTCTTCGACTCAGCCACTGCAAAGCTTCATGGGTAGTCCTATGCTTGCAGTGCATAATGGGACCTGATTTGCAATCAGGGATCCCAGCCCAGAAGAGAATGGGAACATGATGCATTCAAAACTATAATTCAGAGAAGGCACTGTGGTTGCCCAGGCAGAGGAAGAGGTCAGTTTTTAAATGACTTGAAAGAAACCATTTAGTGTCTGGTCAACCTAACCTGAAATTAAATATTTTGATTTAATTTTTTCAACAGAAAATCTAAAAATGTAGGGGGGAGGGAATAAATATTTCACTATGGAAAATATTAATTTAACAGAAATAACATTTTCCCCCCCCCCCCCCAAAAAAAAAACATTCACAGAAAAGTCTCACCGAACTCTACTAGGAATTAACACAATTGTGAGAAACAGTGTAATGTGAACATATTTTCTTCTCACCATGTTTGTCATGGTTTGGCTACACATAGAAAAACAATGCTACTGATGTTTTCTTTCATAGTGCTTTGAACAAGATAAATAAATTGCCCCACATCTCTTTAAGCTGTATTTCCAAAGATCTTACTTTAGCCCAAGCATTGCATAATATCAGTATTTGCACATTTGGACCCCAGCTTGTCAAACTGTGCATGCACACTGGAATTGGCATAAACTAATTTATGCTTTTGAAACTCTGGCAAATGGGCCTTGCTCCAGCAAGGCTTTTACATATGTGTTGAACTGTAAGGGTCGGGGGAGGGAGGAGAAGTATGAATCAGAATTCATATCGCACTCCTCGTCAATACCAAGCTCAGTGGATGAAATTCAGTGATGAATGCTGATCATGTGCACCTGAGGTGTGCTGCGCGTACGCTAAGTAGCATGTGAGCAGTTACAATGAAGTCATCTGGATTATTTGCATGACTTAAGTTACTAAAGCCCTTCCATGTTTCATTGGATCATACTCTTAATATGCAACTGAAGTCACCTAATTCTGCCTAAATGATAAGTGTTTGTTTATATAATTGAGATTTTTCTTTATATACTGAATATAGAAGACACCATCTGGACAGTGTGTGTCCAAATACGTGCTGGACACATATTAATGGATATATATTTGCCTTTGAGTTTCAGGGTTCTGTAGACTCTTATTTAAATGCTCTGAACATGGCAGCCCAGAATATTGAACTAGAGTTCCTTAACGTGACAGTGGAAAGGCTGTTTTAACTGATGAGAATTCATAAACAAAAGTTTATGGAAACTATGTAAATGACTGTTACATTCAAAAACAGAAGTGTAAACATGGGATGTTCTTATGTGTAATGTGAAGCAGATTGAGAGAGGCACAGTGCATTATGTATCGATATATTAGGCTACATTCAATTTCCTAACACTTATGAGAGGGTGAACATTTTAAATATCTGAAATCTGGCCTTTTTTTCCATGTGGCATTTGTACAAAAAAGATGTAAAACTATTTCCTGCCAAGATCATATGTTTGGGACCCTCTGTTTTTTTCCTGTCACAGTCTATGGTTTACAATACATTTGAGCACTAAAAATATGTATATGTGATCTGCCTTCTTTATATCATAACAGTGAATTAATAAATATAGTGAGGGTACTGACATTTATTCTGTCAGTTTGAGAGATACTACTGCTTTTACCAATATTCTCCACTTGGGGCGTGAAAGCATCCCAGTGAATTCAGTGAGCACAAGTTAGGGCCTTTATGTTCAGGAAATGATTCTCAAACTAATTTAATCTTCCCTTCAAAAGGAAGAGAACATTTCAAGTGTGTCCATTGCCCTCTATCCTTGAAATATGAGTGCATCATTCCAATTAATGATATGCAAAAATGAATAGGAAAATCTATAACCAATAGACCCAAACTTAGCAACACCAAAGGCAATTAGTCAGGACTCTGCAAGATGCATCTCAGTTACACACAGATTTATATAACCACAAGATATGTACATAGCCATAATGAAGGTGATACAGAAGACCCTACAGTCTCTCAATACATGCAGAGGAGTCCACTATACTGGAAAAATACTCCAGTGTCATGATGCTTTAGGGCAGCTTTCTGATGGAAGACTGATACAAAACTGCCCTAAGAAATCAAAGAATTTGGTACAAGATATAGACATACAGTAGAATCCCATTTATCTGACCCTTCATTATCTGGCTCCATGTATTAACCGAATAACCAGTGTACACTGGTCCAAAAGCTGATCTCTCCTGTGGCCACTGGACAGCACTGCAGCCTCACACTTTCCCATTCTCCAGACTATCTGAATTTTTGATTATCCAATCTGTCCCTGCTCCCAATTAGATTGTGTAAGTGGGCTTCCATAGTATCTAAAATGATGGCATAAATATAATGAGACCCTCTACCTCACGATGGAGTTGTGAAGATTAATTAATTTGTGTATGGCATTTGGGGTATGCTGCTCCCTGGGCAGCTTTTATCACTGCCTGGCTCTGACTTCTGGTCTGCCTAGGGGAGTGGGCCTCAGGGGGAAGAGGAGGAGCAGGGGGCAGGGCCACAGAGGGTATAGGTTTCTACATGTGTCTGCATTTTGCATTTTTAAAAGGTGGTCACCTTAGCTGGTTTTCAGAGCCCAAGAGGAAAGACAGTCCTCAGGCAGAGTGGGCCAGGTCTGTATTATGTGAAAACACTGATTATAGCTCCAGTTTGCTGCTTTGTTTCAATAATTATAACTGTACATGCATATTTTATATTGGTTACTGTTGAAGTTTTAGATACTGAAACAGGAAGTGTGCATTTCTGAATAGAAGCAGCAGGAGTAAAATTATTTAAGAAAAAAATCCTCCAAAATGAAACAGAATTTAAGAACCATTTGGAGACACAGGTTTACATGACAATCAATAAAAGCTGTGTGTGTTCATTCTCTTTACATATCCCTTTACAGAGAGTCAGGGGAGCAGATTCGGGCCAGTAGTTAAGAGAAAGTGGGGGGTTTTATTTGGTGGTGAGGTTTTTCCATGCATGCAAATCATGCAGCTCTTACTCAGGCTAAACGGTAACTTCACTGGGAATTTTGCCTGACCAAGGACTGAGTCTGGGTGACAACATTTGGCCATTGACTTTTAACGAATAAAAAAATAAGAAGCACTGTTAGACACAAATATATAGAACAGATTCTTCCTAGTTTGAGGGTGAAGAGGCCTATAGATTTCCTAAAGAAATTAAATGGAGTGGTGTCAGTTTAACGGTTGAAACTATTCTATTGCAACTTCATACTAATTGCTCCAGTCTACCTTAATGATTCAGTGAATATTAGACATGCACATCCAAGTAACTGTTTATAAGGATGTTGTAGTGTTTTGCCCATTTGGCTGCCAGAAATGAGATCATCATCATTCAAGGACATTTCCACAGAAACGAAGCATCTGTCAAGCAGGACTTTAGTGTGCTGAATGTAAAAAAGGTGTAGATGAATCAGATAGCTACAGAGCTTTAATGTCACAGTGTTGTGGACTTTTTTATAAACATCACAATTCTAAAGGGATCTTGCAACTGATGCTGCTATAAATGAAACTACTATCTATTATTTATTACAGAATTGATTGTTGATTTAAAAAAATATGGATACTTCTGTCTAAGAATTCTCACCTTTGAGGAATCCCTTGTTTCATTGGTAGGTCAGAAAAGCACAGAATATGAAAGGTTAAAGGTTGATAATAGAATTATGGAGGAAGAATAATAGAGCCATTTTTTTTGAATCTGAGGTTTACTCCTATTACCCTGTCTCCACATTTTCAGCAGCATTTTTCAGCTAAGCCTCCCAATGAACTACAGAACCTTTAGCAGTACAAGAATGAATGGCTGTTTCAAGATTAGCGACATTACATTAAATGGTACAGGTGAAAAATAAATACAAAAGCTGCTCATCCATGCAGACTCAGAAAAACAGCAACACAGAGCCCATTTCTGGATTAATGTAACATGGTTACTCTCATTGTTTTGGAAAATTCCTGACTACAGCTTACCATCCTCCCAACTTCTTCAGTGCTAAATTCCTTTTAGTGAGTCCTTAAGAAGAGCTATGATGTTATAAATGTAAATGAGCACGATCTGAAAAATGCAGCTTGTCAAACAGTGCATTACAGGATAGTTACAGCAAGACGTCCTAAAGCACAAGGTCTCTGAGTGACACTGAAAACCAGTGGACCCACCCTATGAAAACTCTCAACAAATTGGCTTAAACAAGATTTTACTAATTGTTGACACGCCACAGTGTATTTATGGAGCAACAAAAAGAGAGCAACATATACCTAACTTGTTAATTATAAGTTCATGAAATCAGATGTCTTACTCACCTTCACCCACTGGAAACTTGTTGCCAATTTACGTAACATATTCCACCCATTTGAATGGTCACTTAATGAGTCTGTGTTGACAATGCAGATTTAAGTTCTGAACTGCCACTTATCTGGTATCTCAGCTCTTGCTGTAAAGAATGAAAAGTTCATTTGAAATCAAAAGCAACTTATAGTCACAACAACACAGAGAAAACAAACGACCAAACAAAAAACCACTAACTTTCAAGTTACTCCAATGGCCCAATGGGATTTTGGAGACAGAAGAATATATATAGGGTGGGGATAGAATTTACAAGAACTTTTACCCATATAGACCTATTATTGGAAGAATGTTCCCATAATTAAAGTGCTGGAGGCCATGTCAATATCCCTTCACATCTTTCTCTCTACCTCCTCGACAAATAGGATCTCATGAAAGAAAATATGCTCTGGGAACATTATCCAGAGCAAGAGACACTTGTGCGGGGCGGGGGAGGGAAACAACCCAGATACAATCATGTCAGGTATCATCAGACAACAAGATGTGCTTCCAGCATTTCTAAGTGTTCTAAGACATATTACAAATCAGATAGTTTGGTATCATGACAGAATAAGGAAATGAGGAAACTGCTTATAGAATTGTGGAACTATTGTCCCATGATAAGAGTTACAGTTGTACTGGGAATTTGAAAATTGGCAGGGAGTGGCTCTCTTGATTGGCAGGTTTATAGAGCACATCTTTCCTTGGGCTGGTGGTCATGGGAGGCTGCTTCATATAATAAGAAAATTAACTTTATTTTCATGCCTATAAATCACATTATTTTAAAATGTGTACATTGCAAAATGTGTATTTTGTTTCTAGTAAATTTCCAAGCCTATGGTTATCTTCTCGATGCTGTGATATACTTAATCTTGGCAGAATTCAACTTTTTCAAAATCAATTTGACCAATAATTCTGATATTCATTTTAAAGCATTTTTTCTATTTTTATGTATTTAAATGTTCACAGTTGCAGGAAATTATGGGATGGTCAGACCTTAATTATGTAATGATGGCAGATATTGAGATTTTAAAAGTTTTATAATTTCAAAGCCAAATAGTGAACATCGCATGTCAAACTATATAAAGTAAATTATTTCAAACTAAGTTCTCAAGCTGCATTATTCCTTTTTGTCTATCTTTATATTCTGATTATTACTGAAGGAAATATTTTTTCACTGGTTTATGTGTGTGTACTTTGAACTTGATGTTTAACAACAAAAAATTAATCCTTTCAAACCTACACACACATGCACGTAGATGGAAGCATAGCTTGGTATTTAAAACCAATTATTTTCAACTACTTTCCTTCCCACTTTAGGGTTTTCATGTATAAGGAACAGTAATCAGAAGGTGAAAGAAGGCACACGTAATTTTTAAGTGTTAGAATAAGAATAAGTAGGGGCAATAGCCATAGCCGGGAATTAAAAACCAAAACCAAAACAGGAGTTTGCAGATCTAAGCTATTCTAAAGGTGCTATAAAATTTATTCACAACAAACACATACAGTGTCAGACACCTAAAAGAGCTCATCTAAAAGAGGTTTTTAGTTGAATAATTGAAGGATTCCACAATGTTCACCCTTCTTTTCTCTTGGAAGGTGATACATCAGTTGTAGACACCAGCCTTCTCCAAAGGGCACTTATCTCACACAGTTTTTTCCTAATATTTCTTCTACTCCTTGGAGAGATAAAACGCACCTCCCAAACTCAGTGATCACAGCTTATGGTGTCCAGCTCTGTCATAAGTGTGAAGTAGCCTAGAATTATTGTTTACCTGTAAGGGGTTAAGCTAAAAGTAACCTGAGAGGTGGACAACTGACCAATGAGAAATTCCTTAGGAGACAAAGGATTTTAAGTTTCAGTTTCTCTTTGGGTCTTTCTCTGTTCACTTTCGCTATGGGATGAACACAGCTATGTCTTTCACTGTAACTATAAGATTCTATCAAGTACTGTAGCCAGTAAGTTTACCTTCTTTTTATCACTTGGAGGGTTTTTAGTGGTGAGTGTTGGCTGGGTGCTTTTTGAGATTGCAAGATTCAGCAGAGATATCAACAGTGGGAGAAAGTTGTCTTGGGGGAGAGGTTTGGTTTTTGAATCCTTTTGTTGATTATGGTAAATGCTGTTTTATTGATGGTTATAAGGAATTTATTCCTTTCTTTTTTTCTTTTATTAAAATCTTTTTTTTAAGAAGCTGACTGTTTTTCATTGTGTAAGATCCTGGTTTTGGATTGGGCACGTCTCGCAGGATTAGGCGAGGTTTGGGTTTTTTATTCTCTTAAGCTTTTCAGGGAAGGAAGAAGTATGGGGGGTTAGTGGAAAGGGAAAGAAGGGTCCCAAACTACCCTAGACCTAGTTTGGTGGTGGCAGTGTACCAGGTCCAGATACAGAAGAAGTTGTGTTTTGGGAAAAAACATTTTAACTCAAGCTGGTAAAATAAGCTTGGGGGGGTTATTTCTTTTTTCATGTCAGGATTGCCTCCCCACTCTAGGTCTAGGGTAGTTTGGGACCCTTCTTTCCCTTTCCACTAACCCCCCAAACTTCTTCCTTCCCTGGAAAGCTTGAGAGAATAAAAAACCCAAACCTTGCCTGATCCTGCGAGACATGCCCGATCCAAAACCAGGATGTTACACAATAAAAAACAAGCAGTCGCACATCCTGCGAGACATGCCCGATCCAAAACCAGGATGTTACACAATAAAAAACAAGCTCATGCTTCTGATGTCCACCAGATACTTTAATAGACCCTTAGGCTGCTACCAATGAACACTCCTATGAAGTCAGACTAGATTGCATTCTATCTTCTCTATCCAAGTACCCAAAAAATAAATGAAAACTTTTAGGGAAATTATTACAAAAAAGACTCTATAACGTGTGTTGATATGATTACAAATATGATTCTAAATATCAGACCTGGGTAAATAATGCAAAAACACTATGAATATTCATTTGGATTTTTAAATAAATTTGCTTCAGCCATGTTCGCACTCTCCTTCCGTGTGTGCTTTCTACCTGAATAGAGCAATCAAATTTTACTGGCAAAAAAAGTTCACAGACTGAGAGCTAATTTAAGTTTCATGCACATGTGCAGGGATAAGAAATTTTGCACTTGCATAAATATTCACAACAGAAATGCTTCTCACTAATCCCATCAGAGAACAGAAATAAAAAAATGCAACTCATCTGGCCAATCACAACTTTAGTAAATCAACTCATCTTACAATTTCAGATATTTATGATCAATCTATAGATTTAAAAAATTGGAAAATGTGTTCACTAACTAAATTCAAATTACGAATAATTTAGGAAAGCACGATCTGCTCATGGATATTTTGCAAACAGAATAAGTTAAATTAAATAATTATTGCAAAATATTCACTAAAGCTCTAAATAATTATATGATAGAAAACAAATGTAAGCTATGGATGATGACATGTAGTGAGCAATCATTCAATAACTGATCGCTAAAAGCTTGATTCATTAAAATACATAACGTAGACAAGCTTTGTATGTGCTTTACTGTGAAGTACATATTACACCCTTTAAATACTTTTTTTTTTTAAACAAATAAACTTCTTGTCTTTGCATTTGTTTGAATGTGTTTGAAATTATACAAAAATGAAGCACAGAAAAGGAATATAACACTGGAAAGGGAGTAATTGATGCCATTTTGATTATTTGCTTATATAGCTCAAAATGTATATGGCTGTCTTTTACAGGACCAAAGTATTGCCCAGGTAAAGTTATCTTGCTTTTTGTAAGACTGTATCCATGGAGTTGGAAGTGCATGGGTTTTATTCTCGGCACATACTGCTACACATTTGCATGTTATCAATTTTTAAAAATTAGTTTTAACTTTATGTGGGGTGAATAAAGTTGGGATTCTAAACCCTCCTGCTTATTCTCAGTTCTCAGCTCTAGCCACTGTGCAGTGAAATTTCCTTATGTACATAAATGAAAGACAATGGACTCTCCTATATACATGATAGTTTAACTGTCAAACAAGAGCTCCATTACCAGTAACACAGCATTTATGCAGGGTTCCAAATCAATATTTCTTACTAATACTGATCATTCCGTGTAGCAAATAGAAAATAAATTTGCATTTTCACCTCAGGGAAGGAATGAGAAATGCTGTGATCAATGTTCTTCCTGAAAAACATGATGGAAAGCTACTGTAGAGTTCCCATCTAGTATATCAGTATAAAAAGCACAGAGCATAGCTTAGCTTAGTAATCTTTATATGTATGCAACAGGCATTACCTATATTTCCTGATATATGTATATTTGTTATTTTTTTCCATTTTAAACATTTTGCTACATTGTTTTCCAACAGAATATTCAATATCTGCAGTTTATAGAAAAAAACCCTAACAAAGAAACAGAACAACCACCCCAAATAAGCAAAGAAAAAGCCCTACTAAACACTCAGAAAAAAAAAAACTGGTGTATTTACAGAATATTGTGTTCAAGTCCAATTATAATTACAAGAAAACTCCAATAAACAACCAATAAGCAGTTCTTGTGCTTCAAATGGATTTGACATAGTGGCACTCTAAAGAAAACTCCTAACAAGATTATTTTATTTTTTGTAAAGTAAACCATGTCTTAACAGTTGGGTTATACAAAGTGACAACCCTAGAAATTTTGAAAGTTTTGCTGGTCAGATGCAAAAATCCATTGTCACTATGGTAATTACTTCACAATGCCTGATGTTAAATGGGCAGTCCTGTGGCCCAAGAAGCAGCTGAATCCTGCATTGTCCTTGCATGATAAAAAGATTAGAGAGTCTGAAAAGCAGAGGAACGGAATCTCACAGCTTCTTAGACTTTGCACTGAAAGGGCCATTGTAACATCATCATAAATCCTGGGTTCCCTAGGCACTTGACAACTAAAGCAGTGGACAATAGAATTCTTGTGTTGAACAAAACACTCCTTGTCTGCCAAAGGGTTTATCTGCTTCATTTACAAATGTCTTTCATTGTACCAAAATAATTCCCTATTAGAAACACTATTAGGAGCAGAACTAAATAAATATTCACAGCTTTGGTATGTTTTCAGAAATGAATAAACCAATACAATCAAGTAGCATGCAAAATACGAGTCTTTAAAAAAAAACCCTCCTTTCTTTGAGTCCCTCTTCCCCTTACTGTATCTGCGTATCCATTCATGCACCCTATCTATCTTTTGCTACAAGGAAAATGCCTATCACATACCACATTTACTAACAGAAGAGAAAAATATTGGTGAACTGGAAGGATTTCAAAGGACAGCAGCAACTGTGATCAAGGCGCTATACGGAGTGACTTCCCCAGAAGGATTTTGAAAGCTAGGTACTTATAGCTTTGCTAAGAGATGATACCTACAGCTTGGCAATTAACGAAATAATAAGTGTATATAAATGTCTGAGGGTTTATAAGACAGACAGAAAAATATTTATGATGATAAAAGGGGGCAAGGATTAAATTAAGAAAGGGAAAATATAGAGTAAATATCAGAAAAAAACACTTCCTAGCAGTGATTGATTAACAATCTGTAACCAACTCTCCCAAATAAAATGGTGCTAACCAGTTTTTTACTATATTTAAAATTAATCTGGTCAAAATATTGGAATATTTAGAGTAGAAATGAGTAAGTAAATAAAACAAAATAAATTATACAAAAACATTAATTTGCATTTTAAATGCTTCTGCCATAGTTGCGCCTCTTTTGTGTTGGTATCTGCAAATATTTAATAAATGAAGTTTAGAAAAATGCTCAGGGAAAGAGAATTCTAATATGCACAAATGTTTCATGATGAAAAAAATTTCAAAAAATATTTATCACATATAATTAGTTAGTGAATGCATTCAAGGAAATCACAATAATCCATGAAAGTAAATTCAAAGGCAAAAGAAGTTAGCATTTCCTGAACAAATTATTTGTCCAGGTATTCTGTCTAGCTGTTATTAGTTTATAAAAACACAACAACTATTTCCAGATGCTCACCTGGAATGTTAAAGATGGTGTGTTTAAACAAGGGACCAAAATAAAGTACTTGACTTGCACACACTGATCAATGTTAAGTATGATTTTAAAATGTCTTAGATGGTTTAACAGAATATTTTATAAATTCTGAACATAACAATGATTTAAGCTCGCAGCTAATATGGAAAGGAGATAAGACTCGGAGTTGGAATATCTGTGTGTGTGTGTGTGTGTGTGCGTGTGTGTGTGTAGATGTAGAATACCTGTACACAAATGCAATATAAGAAACTCTGAAGGTAATTTATATATTATAATAGTAGGGGGAAAAAAAGAAACACACATCCTTAACCTCAGAGTCACTTCTAAAACTGAGCAAAAATATGCCATGCAACATTTCACCTATGAAAAATACACATGACGAGCAAAAACATACTGTAGCTCTGATTTGTGGGGCATGTGTTACTGGCTGCTGAAATACACCAAATCTAAACTCAGATTTTGATGAACATCTGAGATGGTACAATGTAAAAATTAAAAAAAAGAAAGGAATTGTATACACAGGTCAGAAATGTATATCCTCCAAATCACTTCATCTATGAAATGATGAAGTGAATCTTAACATCAGGTAAGTGAAGTGCAACATAAAAGATAAATATGGTAAAGTACCTACTCTGCTTTTTATGCCACAAACTATGTAGAATTATCTGGAGCAAAAAAGGTGAGCAGATCAAGTAACAAAACTATTCTCTACAAATAACAGGCTTCTCAAGAAGTAACGAGATATCATCAGGAAATCAAAGATCAAACAGATTGACAATTGAATGAAAAATAAAGTATTTGCAGAATTTCATGTGAACACAATATAATACACACAAATATTGCAATTAACACAACTGTGTGCACAATCTTGGTGCTTGTATGTGCCAGATGTGTGCCTACCTACTTCTGAAAATCAAGACTTCATTATAAAAATAAATGGCCAGATTTTAACAAGTTCATATTTACTATATGAATACAAATTAGCTAATTATATAGAAATACAAAATTAACAACAAGGTGGCAATATATTGGATGGTTTCATCCTAGTCCCTGGCACACACATTTGACATCATAAACCCACAGCACAATGTGCCTGTTGGTAGTCTCTGCCTATGACTGAAATGAAAAGGGTGCTTCTGAACAAAAAAAAAAAGATTAAGCTTAATATAATCATTCATAGCATCTGACCACACTGTCCTCAGTATTACCAAGTGACAACAGACCATCACTGTTATTGGTATTAAGGGCCTAATTCTGCAATGTGCTAAGTACTTTGTGTGTATTCAGTGAGAACTGAGGGTGCATAGCATCTTCAAAGAGATACTCCTCATAAGGGGAAATATATTCTTTAAAAACGGTACAATACAAAAATCAGAATAATATACAAGAAAGGACAAACTCTAAGAAAGACAACCAGGTAATCATCCCATCCCTGCCTTGAAGATAACTGTTTCTACATGTATCAGAGGGGTAGCTGTGTTAGTCTGGATCTGCAAAAGTGACAGAGTCTTGTAGCACCTTATAGACTAACAGATTTTAGGGATCATGAGCTTTCATGGGCTAAGACCCACTTCATTAGATGAATGTTGTGGAAATCATGTTTCTACATACCACCACATATGTATGCAATATAATGACTAATATTTTGACGAAAAAGAGAATACATTATATGTGAGGACAGAATGCAGACAGCAGCATAAATCATACCCAGAAATGCAAAGCACTTAACAAAACAAATAATAGGGCAAACACTGAACAAAAGAGGAATAAATATCACAAAGGAAAAGAAAATAATGATATGACACTTAAAGGAAAATTTCTGCATACATATCCTCTCCTCCCATACAGACTAATAAAACAATTACACCACCAGAAGAATGACAATTAACAATACAGCATAAATATAAAAGAGCTGCTAGAAGTGGAGACTTTTTTTATTCTCCAACAGCTTAAATGGGAATTAGGTGGGAAGAGACAGATCAACACCAGGAAAGAGTAAAAGCTCCAGGTGTGTGTGTGTGTGTTTGTTGTTTTTTGTTTTTTTGCATCAAGAAATAATATTTTCTCCAAATCCCAGCTGAACACAAATTCATTACTATTCTTCTTTTCAAGGGATAACAGAGCCAAAGGAACATAACATCCAAAGCAAAAACACAGGCAACCCTAAGTTGTATAATTCTGGTACACGCACATTGATTAAATTGTAAATGCAACTACAGAGAGCCTAGAAACAACAGCACTGCATTGGGTGTTCAGGACCATTGCCAGGAGGATCAGCTGGGGCTACTCTCCTGGCACTAGGCTTAAGGGGCCTCTGGGCCCATCAGTTGATCTATGGTTTTGTGTACATGTGCACAGGAGAATTAGGACAGGGGTAGCAGGACTACTCAATACTTCCTTCAGCTGCTGAAGGAAGAGAGCAAGGGGACAGCTCTGAGGCACACACAGCTCTTCCCCCACCATGCGACGGCTGACTGGAGCGCCTGGTCACCACAGTCAGAGGAAGTGGGACAGAACGTAGGGCAAGGAAACAAAGACAAGAGAGGGAGGGGAACAAAGAAACAAACAAGGAGAAGAAGGGGTGGGAAATGGAAAGCAGAAGATTAAAAAAAGGGGGAGCCACAATTTGGCTGCTTTTAATCATGGTATATGGAAAACCAGTTAATAGCCATGAAAATTAAGTAAAGGGAGAAATGAACAAGAAAAATATATGACTGAAATTACTAACTGGATAGTGGAATAGGCACATTTTCACAGAGGGCTAGAGTAGACCATGATTGTTTTTTACTCAGTATGTACTGAAGGCCAAATCCTCTGCACAGTTCAAAATAAATAGGAATAAGCCAGGGTAGTTGCATAGGGGCCAGCAGGGGACACAATAGCTGTACAACAAAAGAATCATTTTCAGATCACAGCTCTGGTGTAAAGAGATTGTGCCCCCTGAACCAACTCTTCACAACTTTCCCATTGCAGCAGGACTTCATCTGTTCCCCTCTGTTTTGGATCATGTGGGCCCATGGGCAGGCTATGGGCCTTTGACAATGAAGTATATGTTAATTAAACCTGTGCTGCTCCAGTCTAATCCTGTTTAGGTATTAAGAATGAAAGTGAATTCAGAGATTTTAAGCTCTGTCATATTAAATGTCATAGATCAAATTGGTTTCCATACATCCAACCTGTCAGTTTTTTCTAAAAAAAATTTGTACTGGCAAATCACTATATGTATGAAAGGAATTCACGAACCTACTCTGGAAAATGTGGATACAGCAGACGTAATTCACTGCATTAGGAAAGAATTTAAGTGTGTGCACTAAAACCAGTTTTTCTATATGGCGGGGTAGCCAGTCTGAGCCTGAGAAGGAGCCAGAATTTTCCAATGTACATTGCCAAAGAGCCATTGGTATTATGTCAGGAGCCCCCCGACAGCTCCCACCTCTCACCCACCCTGCTCCCAGCACCTCCCACTGACCAGCAGACCCCCAAATCAGCACCTCCGCTTCCCTTGCCGTATGTCCCAATCAGCTGTTTCATGGCCTGCAGGAGGATCTGGGGGAGGGGAAAAAGGGGAGGAATGAGGGCATGGCAGGCTCAGGAGAAGGTGCAGGAAGGGATGGAGTAGGGGTAGATACCCCTTTGGCAGAGCCAGGGGTAGAGCAGTGAGTACCTCCCCCACCTCTGGCACATTGTAGCTTCAGGCCTGAAGTCGGTGCTTATACAAAGAGCTGCACATAAACCGCTGAAGACCCACATGTGGCTCCGGAGCCACAGACTGGCCAACCCTGCTATATGGAATTTTCTACTAGACTAACTGAAAACTGAAAAACAGTCCTCAAATCACCAGGGGCAAAACTCTCTTGTATATTTTCCCATCACGTAAATGGCATTGATATAAATAAAATATACAAAATATACACAACTGATTATCATCATTGCACCAAACACATGATGGTACTCTCAACCCACAGAACCCTTTCCCTACTAAGTCACACTTAACCCACTTCTCAAATTGTAGGAGCTTTACACTACCAGGACGAGATCCTGATCTCAGTGAAGTCATACTGTAATTTTGCTGTTGATTTCAGTGGACCCAGGATTTCATGCTCAGTTTCCATAAAACTTCTTCCTGAACAGTCAGAGCTTCTGACACATCCGCCCGCCCAACCCTGATTTATGCATTTACCTATATTAAAGCATACATTTTAGCATCAAATTTCAGCGGGTATACTTTTTTTGTTTCGTCACTCTTCTAATCTCTGTCCTTTCTTTCTTTCCTTCCATTGCATATCTAAGCACCTGATCTGCTCTCATTGTGCTCAATGGCATAATTCCCACTGACTTCACTGGGATTTGACCCCTACTGTAGCTCTTTCCTGTTGTTTTCAGTGTCTGTTTTCTCCTTTCTTCCGGCTTTCTTTAATTTCCTTTTATCAACCTCTCCTAGTGACCTGAAAATGAAACCAAAAACGTGAGACCCACTGAACTATGTTCTGAATGCCCCCATTAGTCAAGCTGTAGGGGACAGCCAGCACAGAAATAAACTTCAACTAACCTTTCAAAAACAAATCTTTATATAATGTGCCATAAAATCATCCTGCGGGTTCCAGGTCTGGTAGAGACATTCAAGATAGAATAAGTCTGAGACATTCAAGATACCAGAAAGGACCTTTAGCTCAGAATTGGTTCAAGGTGCACAAAGAAATGGAGTTCTTTTGTCTAAGGGACTTTTTCTCCGACCGTCACTCAATTATTAATAATGAAAAGAGGAATTGTTTAAAATCAGTACAGTCACCTGATGTTTCTGAATTCATATAGGCCCAGTTCAACTAACTGAACATCTCTGTAATCACAGAAAGATACATGATTCATTATGGAGCCTATTGCAAATGAAGCAACTCTTCAGAAGTTTTAAAGAATCTTTTTATAGTTTAAGTTAAACTTATTTCTCTATTTATCATGCCCACAACATAGTATATTTGGCATTTATTTGCATGGTGATCTTATTTTTAACTAACCTTTAAGCTTCTCTCTCTCCTCATTTCCTCCATTCCAGTTTCTGTGTGTGTGTTCTCAACAGGGGAAAGTTAGCTCCCCAACCCAGAAGTGAGGAGGCATGCAAAATATATCTTATTTATACATACATTAATAAACCTTTAGGGGTGGAAAAGAGACTATTATTGATCCTAGTAATAATCTCCTTTTAAATCTATGTGTCTTATTACAAAATTGAACAATGTTGATTGGCTGATACTCTGAAATCATTCTTAACAGTATAACACTTTAGAGTTGCTATTTCCAGGATTAAAATTAAATATATGGCAATACATCAATGGAAAAGTACAGTATTTTGAAATATGTGGAAACAGTAAGAGTATTTAACTATATAAGAGTATGCAATTTTCTCCAGAATTAATATAGCACCCACTTTTTCAGCAATGTTAGAAAGGGATAATATGATTTTCCGTCTTCCACCAGTTGATAATATTTTGCCATGGATATTATAATATAATTATATTTCTTATGAGCAGTTATTTCCCCAGTATTTCATAACAAGCCTACCAATCTAGTCTTGAGAGTTAAGGCAAAAATAGTGATAATCTGTGTTTGAGATGTACAATGTAATAAAATGCTCATAACACTGAATTTCACAGCTAAAATTACCCAAAATAGTCTACTATATTAATATTTAACATTTGTCTGCTGGCCATCATGTCTCCAAATACCACTAAACTTTAACTTTCTATGCTATAATTACTATAAGCTATGAGTAAGAGTATTATGAGATTTGTTCAAAACAATGGTGGTGAAGTAGAAATATATATAATCAAATAATAACATAGCAAGCATGTGGTGTATAGAAGGAGCCAACCATGCATTACACACTTAAGCAGAACTCCCGCTGAAGGTAACTGGAATTTTGCTTAAGAAAGGGATATCATATAAACCCTAAATAAATATATTAATCTTAATAGATATCCCTGTAACACGCCACTAACCTCAAGACAACTATGAACTTCTTATTCTGCTAAGGTAGATGATAAGTTTCTGAAATGCTAAATCATTTTTTTTAAGTGAGAGAAATTGGACAGTCTGAAGTTGAGTCCTCATCTATGCTGATCTTCAAGTCATTCCCTGTCAGTGGGACTCTCCTTTAAACCTTCTAATTGCATATCCTCAGATCTCTAAATACCCACGATACTTGGGCTACAACAAAGAAAGTGCTGTTAAAATGACAGCCCGGATAGCTGTGTGACTTGAAGAACAGTACCTGGGGACAAGCCTATGGCTAATAATAAGTAAAGATAAGATCAAACTAATAAAGAGATCACTTTTGGCACCTGCCCAGAAAACTGTTTCTCCAATGAGAGCAGGAAAATATCTATTTGCAAGAAAGCCAAAATAAAAATAAAAATTGGATGCAATCCATACTTTAGTAAGTTTTCCTCCCATTTAAAACATAATTGGCATACAGATGGGAGAATATTCCTGGCTCTGCCTTACAACTCCTGTGTGGCCTTGGCAACTCTGTGTGTTTCCATTTTTTCATCTGTAATTTAGTGGGGAAAATAATTACCTATAGTACCTCATAAAGGTTCTGTGAGGTTCCATTAATTCACACTTCCAAAGCAATATTAAGACCTTCCCATGATAGGACTATGTAAGTCCAAACTATTTGTTAATAATTATTACTTTTTATGTCTTGCTGGCATTAGTAATGAATATTTATTCCTAAATATATCTTAGGTTGTTCCCTACTTTAAATCACATTTACATCGATAGAATATTCACACATACTTAACATTAAATTTGACTGGCAGCAGACTGTTGATAAAATAAATAAGGTTACTTCTATGCCTCTACTGTTATTTTGCAAATGAACCAGAGTTCTACAGCTCATTTTCTTGAATTGTGAAGGCACTAAACCAAAGGAGTTTCACTAAAAAATAATTGCCTAATAGGTTTCACTTGATAGTGGGTGGACATATTTACATCAACCAGTTGCTGGATTTCCATTCACTGTTCATGATAATCATAATCATAATTACCATGCAGCCATGTTTAGTAGTTAGACAGTCCTCTTAACCTGCAGTTATTCTTTCTAAATTACAGTTGTATGGTTTCTAAAACCACTATTAGAAATTGAAAATATACATATGTGGAAGTTTGAGAATCTGTGAAATTATCAGTTAATTTTTTTGTGTGATTATTAATTATATCAAATAATCTGGAGCTCGGGAAAAAGGATAATGTTGTATTTGCTGACTACATGTTATAATAACTGACACTACATATCTCTGTGTGCATGCATATGAAGGGTTGGGAGAGCACATGAAAATGCAGTAACCTGACAGACAGTAGACACTTTCTCTGTGGTAGCTCACCTTTCAGAGAACTTGGGTTAATAAAAAACCAGTCATGTTTCTGAGCCAGACTTCCTATACTCAATATGTTATTGGGTCTTTTTTAAAAGTGGTGTTTAATTGACATGGTAATTGAGTGCACAGAAAAAAAGGCTACTCCTAATGGAATGACTAACCCACCAGAATCCTGAGAAATCCACAATTAACTTAAGCAAGACAACAACATTTTCATTTATAAGTGGTATCAATTATCTTCTATAGAACTTTGTGATGCTTCACATATCTCTGTGACATCCTGTGGTAATGTATACATCACATAGTAGCTCAAAAGACAAGTTACTGCCGTAAAATGTATTTTTTCATGTACTCATGCTTGTGCATGGTATAGTAATATCAAATAAAAATCAGAATTACATACAGTGTCAGGCTGAACTGGACTGCACAGGGTGGGAAAGGGAGTAAGGAGAAAGGATGGTGCAGGGAACTCAAAGTACATGTCCAGAGGATCAGGGCAGCATATCCTTCGGTATTTTCTTCAGCATTTGTGTAATGGCCCAATGACATGACCACAAAGAATTATGGTCTGCTAGGGTGGAAGCACAGTCCCTTCCACTACTTGTGTACAGTAGGCAGCAGCATTCCCTGGAGCTCAGTGTCCTAGTCAAAATCTCCACAACCAACACCACTCTTCTCCTACCTATCATTTACATGGATACACGATGGGCATGCTGCTTTTAGCGTTACAAACTGCACTCACAGCTTAAGTACAGGTTGAGTAAAATGTGTACATTTTTACATTATCCAAAATGTGAGTGTGTGTATTTATATGCAAAGGCATACACACACACACACACACACACACACACACACACACACAAAGTATTAAGTAAGCTTTTTCATCTGCACAATTTGTCTGTCTTATGGGTTCCCAAGTAGTAAATACAAGAAATGATGCTCTGCAGACCTTCATATGCTCAGACCAGGAATATTTGTAATAATTAAACTTAAACAAAAGTAATAATAGTTATATTCTCATGGTCCCTATTTAACTATGCACATGAAATCTATGGGGGAGATTTTCAGAAATTTCTAAGGGATTTAGGAGAACAAATTCTATTAAAAATCATTGGGGCTTGTGCCCCTAAATCCTTAAATTCCACTGATTTTTAGATGGATCCTGTGGTCCTAAAACAAACAAGCACTTTTTAAAATCTCCTATAACTGCAATAAAATGTCATATTTGAATGCCATAAACTCACCCATGTGCAATGAAAATAACTGCATATGCAATTGCCAAATATGTTTGGGCAAATGCATTTTTTCATGTACAAAATGGATTCACTTGTAAAATATAAAGGTATGTTTCATGGTCCTGAGGAAAAATGACCATGAAAAATGAGGAAGACAACAAGCTTTGGTGAATCAGAGTGTTCCCATGTTTGCCATACCCCTTTTCACTGGCAACACTGTTCCTTCAGTTCTAGTTTTAAGAGAAAATACTACATAGTCATAGGACTCCCAAACATTTGTTATTATGTCATGATTCCTGCAAGAGTTTAGTCATAGGGTAATGTTTAGTTGAATGGAAGAATGCATAATACAATGAAAGGTAATATTTAGCTGCAAAACAGATTAATCACAATTAACTTTTTTGTTTTTTAAAAATCCGTAAATTTCTGTTGAAGTAGAAAAGCTGCATCTGACCACTTTAGTTTGCACTGTGAAATATTTTACACTGTCCTTCTCACAAATAATATTTAGGACTGGGATGTCAAATCAAACAGATATCACCTGAATTTAGATTTAGAAAGAGAGAGAAAGAGAGAGAGAGGGAGAGAGAAAGAGACAGAAAGAGAAAGAATATGTGCACTGAATGGAAGCAGGGAAGTTATTTCACAACCTTGTCAAATCACAAACAGCTGCCAGTATTTTGAGATTGAAATGAGGAAGACTCTGGGGATAAACATGGTGCATCAGTGATGCATGCATTTCAGAAGGGAGAGGAAAGGACTTGCAAAACATATTTTTAAATATTATTAAAACAACACTGCTCATAGAATTATAAAATTGAAGAACCAGTTGGCAAACTACTTACAGTAAGTATACAGTGCTCAAATTGCTACCTCAGATATGGGTACTCAGCACAGGAGAGTAAAAGGGCATCCTTCAATCCCCTTTCATGAAACCCTTTGATGGGCCACAATCTGATCCATTAATAACATGGCACAATGTTTAAAATGGATAATGTGTTAAATGGATAATAGAATCCTTGTAGGGAAAGCCTAGGAATAACCCCCACTTTAAAATATGTTTATAATACCACCCATTTGTAGCAATCAAATGCTTTCCGGAAGCAAAGAATTTACACTTGATCAAGAGATAAAAGCCAAGCTTAGCAGTGTGGGTTAGCTGGATGGGTAATATGGACAAGACATTGTGGAATGTAAGCAACTGGTTCTTGCAATCAGTTACAGCAGATAGCTCATCTAGAGCTAATATAAGGATTCAACAAGAGTATTTTGATTGGATTTTTGCATGAGTGAAAGCATGCTACAGAATTTTGTTTCAATGCTGCCTTTAAGTAGGCCTCTCTGGGATACTAAAGAAGATTATATTAATTGAGCCTGAAGGAAGTAAAGGGATGCTCAGTATGAGTATCTTCAATACAGATAATAAAAGGTTATATATATTTACAAAGGAAAATTGAACAAATAAATAAAACACATCTCTTTATCAGGAAGTTTCAAAAGGATACATGCAATATGCTCTTTGTATGAGCATCCTTGGGAATTAATTAGGTGCACCTAAGTGATGGCTAGAAGTTTAAAAACTGTTCATCATCATGTGTTGT
Organism: Dermatemys mawii; assembly: GCA_007922305.1. NCBI lineage: Eukaryota > Metazoa > Chordata > Testudines > Dermatemydidae > Dermatemys > Dermatemys mawii. The sequence continues at coordinate 21,776,337 of ML677343.1, read as the reverse complement.
TGATTTGTACAAGTTACATTATATAACATACCGTCAACCATCATAGACTTTCAACTCAGTCAGATGACATAGCTAAATGAAGGTGTCTGTAAAAACTGAAATATATTATTTTAATGACAGAAATAGAATTGAAGAAGGATATGACAAGCAGAAAAAAAATCACAGGTCCCATAGCAGAGCACTGAGGATTTGCATAACCCACAACGGAGACCTAATTTCAGTCTAAGCCCTGGTCTACACTGCATGGATGGGATCGACCTAAGATACGCAATTCAGCTACCAGAATACCATAGCTGAAGTTGACATACCTAGATCAACTTACCAGAATGTCTTCACGGCAGTGAGTCAACTGCTGCCACTCCCTCTTTGACTCCGCCTGTGCCTCTCCTAGCAGTGGAGTACTGAAGCCGACGGGAGAGTGCTCAGGGATTGATTTATCACATCTAGAGTAGCTGCAACAAATCGACCCCCAATAAGTTGATCGCTACCCATCGATCTGAAGAGTAGTGTAGAGATACACAGACTTTAACCAAACCTTTAATTTGATAAAAAGCAAGTGTTTGTGACCACATTTTAGAACTTGCAATTAAATTCAGGAACAAGTATAGTACTCTACCAGAGTTGTGGATATAAAGGCCATCATTGAAAAATAGGCCATAAATACTGAATTACTGAAATATTATTAAACTGGGAATAGTTTTTAATAATATTAAGACAAGAATCAAGCCAAAAAACCCAGTAGAGACTTTACTAAAAATAATAATAATAAAAAAAATCAGATGTTCTAAGAGTTAGTAATGTACTAACTCATGACTACATGAGTTAGTAATGTATATTCAATGCCAGTAAATTGGTCCAAGTACAGTTTTACCCTGTGACCAAGTATAGTCACAAGTAAACATGCATTTCAGTACCACAGCTGGGATAGGTGGAGGCAGGATTCATGGGCCTGCCTATCAGTGCCATGTGCTGAAAAGAAGTTGATGGATTTGCAACGTTTAGATCCCAGGATCCCTGGGAAAAGGCCAACAGCACAGAACACCAGGGTTTTCCATGGAATAGCAGGGTCTTAATAGAGACTATGGAGACAGGAATGCTATGAGCACATTTGCAAGGAAGGAATGGTTACAGCTTGACTATGTAATTGGAGTTCTGTGGTTAATTAGGGTCCCTTTGTAAGATTTGGATTCAGGATCATTTAGGTCCTGATCCTGCAATGTATAACATGCAGGCAGACTGTATGTTATATGTGAATGTATAACATACATTCACCCGTGCAGAACCCCAGTAAAGCCAACACACAGACACAGAAACCCACCCATGCATTACGTATTTCAGGATAAGGTCCTCTCACTGCATCCATTGCTGACTGCAACACAGGGATCTCTCTGTTATAGCACTCTCCCTGTTTTAAAGGATCAGGGATTTTTCACAGGGCACAGAACAGTTACCACGCTTCAAAAGTCAGTTGTACTGAGACACAGTTATCTGAGTCTCCGACAGTGAGATGCTATTGTTATACAGAATCAGAAAAAGAACAAGGTCTGATGACTCACAGTTGTACTATGTATTACACAGATGACATCAGCTGTATAGTTTAAAAAAAGACCAGAGTTCTGCCCTATTGAACCTTCCCTTCTATATCTATGAAATATAAGGGAACCTCCAGCCTCTATTTTCTATGCCTCATAAAAAGAAAATCTTTCCAAAAGTTTTTTTTTTCTTATATTGCATACAATAATTATCTATTCCATCTCCTTGGTTGGCTAGTTATTGTATCTTGTTATTTTTCTAACTATGTATTCATCCATATCTTTTACAACAGAAAACAAAGATGTTGTTATAGATTCCAGGGTAATTATAGATGCTGTGCAAATAATGCCAAAAATTCTATAAGTGTTCATTTTAAATTAATTCTCTTTGACCATGTTCACACACTTTGTGTGTTCTGTATCTCTGAATATTCTACAGAATGAGCTACTGCCAGGAATGTTTGCTGAAACAGCAAATGTTAAGTAATCATTACAAAATAGTCATAGAAAGCAGATTTTGAACTTCTAATTCATATTGGAAACCTAATTTTAGGAATTATCCAACAGAGCAGAACACTACCATATGACTCATACGACCAATCAAAACAGCTTGAAATGTATCACATTGCTCACAAACAAGGAACAGATTTAGAATATATCCCTCAAACAATGCACAGGAATAATTTTATTCTCCACATCATTCAGGTGTATAAAGCTGCAGACATACATAAGTGTTCATAGGATAGTGACCTAAGAATAATTTGAAGAAAAGATTGAAGAAGAAAAAAGATTGCCTGAAAGATTGGCTCATCCTAAATTAGCTGGCTCATTGGTGCTACTGTCTTCTGCTGCTCTGTTCCCTTAATATAATCCATTTAACTGTACTTCAAAACTTTGTCTCCATTAAGAAGTTTATGATCAACCTAAAGCTTTAAGGACTGTTTTTATTCAAACTCCCACCGTCACTCAATGCATTTGTTGGTCTCCTTCACTTCAGTTTTTTGCAATAAAGAGGTTACGATCTTCTTTTCTTTACAGTCAACATTTTGTTGGCATAATTTGTGCCTGCTGTAGTCTGCTTTTCTTTGGCACTGTTTTATGTACATTAAATGCCAAATGTCATAGTTGGAGATATGAACCTTCATGATATCACCTGTTGAGAAATTCTGTCATAAAAGATATCCAGCTCAGTCACAGTTTTGACAATTAGATTATTTCCTATTTTTCTAATTTATTTTATAACTGGAAACTGAAAAGAAAATCACAAAACTTAAGCATGATTTAGTGTCAAATTAGGAGGATTCTTCAGAATAGTTGCAATAATCACAACTAGAACGTCTGTTTAGCACAGGCAGGGCTGGTGTAACCACTAGGAGAACTAGGTGGCCACCTATGGCACAAAGATTTCGGGGTGCCAAAAAGCGGTGTACAATTTTTTTTTTACACTATCGCTCGAAAACGAATAAATAAAGAAAAGAGAAACACTGAACGTGCATTTTAACTTGTTCTCTCGTACAATACAGCTATAGCCTATGCCATCTCTGCGTTGTGGGCACAAGCGTACTGCTTCACTATGGTACAAAGTGGTAATGATGTCATTGTTCTCATCTCAGTACTGTCAGTTGTTGTATGACAGAGTAGCTGCCTTTCTAATTTTATAAATTTTATTAACAACAATAATTGGATATTCTAAAGGTAGAATAAAATGTAGTAGATTTTGATATGAAAGAATGAAAGAAGTATACATGACTAAAAAGTGTGTATTTTTGAAATTATTTTGAAAGTTTATAATAAGCGATGCTCCGGGGGGAGGGGAAGGTTGTGGGGGGGTGCAAGGTGGAAGTTTTGCCTAGGGCGCAAAATATCCTTGCTCCAGCCCTGAGCACAGGCCAGCCTGAGACTCACCATTTCTGGATGCTCCCAGATTTTAATTAACTGCAACCCTATTTCAAGAAATAATTGAAAATTAAATATGAACAACTCCGATGGATACCTCAGTTAATGTTGCAGTCACAAATAGTGTTCAGTAATCTCCATCACTGCTCTTGGATTAGTGTACAGAAGGTTTGTCCAAACTAATAACTGTTTTACTAAAATTAAACCTACATACATCCAAAACAGGTACAGCACTTAATTCAATCAAATTCTTCTTTTTTGTTATCCAAAAGAAAATATCTATTGGTACATACAAATGACTATCTGCATGAACAATGGTGGACTTCACCTTCTTAATGTAGACAATACCCACTAAATCTGGGTGAAGCAAATAAACCAAGAATTTCACCAGGAAGGTTCCTATCATTTTTGCCATCTTGAATTCTCATCAACATTGGTTTGTAATTCTGGCTAAATAATGGTGAATTCCCTTCTTGATATCATATTACAATTAAGGTCATTCTCACTGTCTAGAAAGAACCCAGTTTTCTGGGATTAATTCAAAATTTGTATCTGCAAATCTGATACTTGACCAACAACTTTTTGGAGAATTCCAAAATAAACCTTCCCGGTTCTAGGCTCCTCCAATTGGATAAATTGGAATTAGTATTTTTAATCTCATAAAATAAAATGGTAGCACTGAGACTGAGTGCATCCTCAGGTGTTTGAGCTTGGAAATTAGCACTTCAGAAAAGATGCAGGCATTTTCCTTTGTCTAACATAATCAGAGAATTATACAAGTCTGTCTGGAAGGACTGAGAGACATGGTTGGTTATTTTTATGTGCTGAACACAATTTTTGTTCTGAGTAGGTGATCTCTGAATATTAGAACTATTTTATTTGCCCATTTTTCACCAGGAGTCAAACTAATTTTAATCAGAGGGGGAAAATGGATATTCTTTTCCTATAGCATTTCATGAACTCAAGTTTCTTCTGCACTTTCTGTTGCTAAATTTTGTCCTGTTTATCTTGTATAATCTCTCCTTATTTCTTAACACTATATTTCAAGAACAGGGGTTTCTTATTTTATGTTTCTCTTGTATGTTGAAAAATTGATGAATAAAAATCCAAAACAATGCATAAAATGCAGAACAGTGACAGAATATAAGGAGCACATACATTCCACATTTCAATCTGTTTCTCTTTCTCAGACATCAACACAAGAAACTGAGCTTTAATCATTATCTTTTCCATAAAGTCCAAATTTTGGAGGAGATGAGGGCCGAAGAACATAAACAGGAATAAAAAAGTAAAGAACAGCAGCAACTGTGTAAAATATTTTTTAAAAATGTCTCTACTTGAAATTCAAGACAAATTTAGAAACAAATTCTTATTCTCCTCTGTGAGCACATCATTTTATCTTGTACAATGGTAAAGTCCCAAATTAAAAACTCACAAGTAAATTCAAGTGAAACTATGATGGTTAACAGGAAAAAAAAGCACAGCTATGTTCATTGGATGGAGTTCTCCTGAGTCTCATGGCTCCTATCGCAGCTTCTCTCATCTTAAGCATCCTATTTCTTCTGGGGGATTTTGAGGAAAGGCTTGTATGTCCTTACCCCACAACCAGCTGTACCTGAGACAATTCTAAGCTTGGTGGGACTGGACTCTAAACAGCATGTCCTGGAAGCTATTAGCCAACTAACAATGAAACAGCAAGATAGTAAATTCTATAACTTGGCACTGCTGCTTTCTTATTTATCAAGGAAAATAAAGTGGTTTTATACACAGTAGAAAAGTACTGGAAAATCAGGTGCGCTGCAATAATATTTGCTTTCTTGGTGGGCAAGGAGGGAAAGAGATGTATTGATTTCCTGGAGTCTCTTAGCCCTGTGTACTTAATAATGACATATCAGATCCAGTATATAAATAAGTTTTTTTCCCTCTCCCCTTGAAACAATGTGAGTGCTCAGGTCTGCACTATAAACTAAAAAGAGTGGGGTGGGGGTGAGAACAAAACCATAACACAAAGCATCACCGAATGCATTTCCCTAAATTAAGAATTCAGGTTTCCTTAGAACATTACTGAGTGAGTGAGCACTAAGAAAAGAAACAGAAGAAAACCAAGTTGTTATTGATCAATAAATAATAATGTGTTGCACTTAAATATTTACACATAGAACTCTAAAAGTAGAAAAAGAGCATGTGCCTATGTAGTTCAAAGACTATATGATCATATGCATGTACAATAAATGTTTCATGGGCAACCTTACTACTCTCATTTTCTAACTTCTGAATGCTTGATTTTGCAAACTTAGCAACACCAGTTTAATCTTTGGCCATGTGCAGCTGCCCCAGATTATACTATATCCATAGGCTTCAATTCCTGAAGGGTGATGCAAGTCATTTCATAACAAATCTTATTATATTTGCCTAGCATCCCAAACAATGATCAGACTCATAATACCCTAGGTATGCAAACATATAGTAAGAGACAATTCCCATCTCCAAGAGTTTACAATCTAAATAGACAAGACAGACTAAAGATGGAAGAAGAAACAGAGATACAGAAAGGTAGAGTGGACTGCCCAAGTCCATGCAGTATACCACATTTCTTGACTACCAGTCCAGTGCTCTATCCCCAGATCAGAGAGCACAAACGTTCACCCATTTACTTTGTTTATTTTTCAGTATATTTCCCTCTGAGTTTTGCAGCTGTTGAAATCCCGCTCTTCTTTAGGATAACATTATTTGATAGCTTTATCCTTATCTAATTCTGGTACTATCAAGTTTTTGAAATGAAGACATGGTATAGAACAGCTGTGAACAATCAGTGTAGAACTGAGAGATGGTTAAACAAATACAATGGTTTCTCAGGGTCTTGTTGCAGCTCTGAAAGTCCTAAGAATCTCATTGAGACCTGGTCTACACTTGAAACATTTGCTGACTTAGCTATGTCAGTCAAGGGTGTGATTTTTTTTTCACTTCTTTTGAGTGACATAACTATATTAACAGAAGCCCTAGAGTAAAGCAGTTATACTGGCCAAAGGGGGAAAAAAGGTCCTTTTGTTGGTATAGAATATTTTGTTCAGGGAACTAGTCAACGCTATAGTGACAAAATTTCCCAGTCAACCTATATCATCATGGTGGCTATACCAGCACACACTTTTTAGTGTAGACAAAACCTAGGAATTCTTACCAAATTTCTCTTTTCACTAACAGCATTTTAACATTTTGAACTGTAAAGAAGTTTAGTCTTAAGACAAAAACGTTTTGAGGTAGTCAAGGAGTATTAATTTATTTAAAAGAAGAAAGGTTTACTTTTAAAGGGATTATTTTGTTTTCTATTATTAACCAAGGGAAAATCAATTACAAATAGTAGCAGGGATTAAAGAAGTTATTTCAGACATCTTATCTATAAAGGTTTTTTTTCTATATTCTTCAGCTCTACTAATCTGGGGCTGTTGGTATTTCTTTCCTCAGAATGCTAAGGAGAAGCAGTTGCCATGACAGCACAAAAACATGTAAGCATCTTCCACAGATTGCACATAAAGGGCCATATTCTCCATCCCAAGTATTAGCCATTGAAGTCCTTCAGGGCATCAATACTGGTATGGTACCGCTGCACACTGCGGACCAGATGGGGAAAGGTTATGCAGGGGATTTGAACTCCATGTGTGCTGTGGAGCTCTGCATCCAGTCTAGTATGAAGGCATTTGTGAAGATGGAGCAGGCTGTGCCCATATATGGAGCATGGCTAGTTTCAGTAGAAACCACTGACTCAGGGAAACATGAAATCTCTTAATTTATTTATTTCTCAGAATAACAGAAGGCTATCCACAACTCTAATCTCTCTTTTAGTAGCAAGATATATTCAACTGTTTTTTTCCACTCTGAAAATAATAAAATATGTTATTTGCATCTCAAGAATTTAGATAAGACTAAGCAAAATTTAAAGTCCTATCTCACTTCTAGGGAATAGAAAACATTCTCCTTTTCAAAGGAAGGAGGAGGTGAAAAATTAAGTTTATTTCTAGTTCTACATTAAATCTAAAGTATAAGACAAAGAAGATTGTTGTGCTCCGTGAATTCCAGAGCCTGATGTGATTCTGGGAGCTGGATGTGAGCAACAGCCCAACTTAACTTCTGTGTTCTGCCTTGCAGAAGGAAAGACCTGATTATGTTTGAAAGTGACGTGGATAGGAGTCATTTGCTGAATATATAGTATAGGATGGAATCAATTTTCCTCTGGATTATAAAGTCTAGATATTGAGACAGAAAGGTTGTACAAAAATAATTGCCACATTGTCAAATCTGTGGTCTTAGGTTGGGGACTATGCCAACTTCTGGGGAACAATAAATTCAAAGGAGTAAACTCCATGTTTCTTTTCTATATGAGGAACTTAGCAAGAAAGGAGAGGCTCTTATTACAATTTGCTGCTTCTTCCCTGTTTGAAAATTGCAGATGGTAACAACAGTTAAGGAATAAGAAATGTCTGTCTGAATTCTATGTGATAGCTCCTGGAGAATGTGCATGTCGACCAAAAGATGTGACTGCAGAAAATGTAGTCATACCTGAGCTAGCTTTGATGTAGCTAGCTCAAAGTTATCTTGAGTAACTATGGGTATTTCTCTGCTATAATCACAAGGTAGGACCACAGCATCTGCTGGCTTCACTGCTAGCGTTACTCCAGTCAGCTTTGATCTACCTAGACATACCCCATATATACGAGGATCTATTGGTCTGTAATGATTAGTGTGCTTTTGTTCTTTGTTTTACAAACTGCAATCTTTCTACTAGAGCACCCTATAGTAGACAGCTAGAATGATCACCTGGAGGATTTTGTGCTCCTGGATATCATCATTCTCTCCATGAAGAGTAATAAATTGGATAAGTAGTATTATATTATATTTTCCATTCTTCCCCTTTAAACACAAGAGAAGGGTGGGTGAAACAAAAATAGTACTGGAGAACTGTCTGAAGGAAGAGTTGGAAATAGCATGTAAAACTCGGACAATTCATTTGTGTTCAGTAACTCCTTTAGGACTCTATCTTGAGAACGTCTTAAAAAAATGTTCCTTTAAAGGGTAAGGACAATAGCCAGAATTTCATCCTGAGGTCAGCTAATCAAACACATAATCATAAGGTATTCTCATCAGCTATGAGAATTTATCAAATTCTTAATTCTCAAATTTAAGCAGTCCTGAACGGCAGCATAAAAGACAGCAGTCTTTGTAGTGTATTGTAGATAAAGGATATCCTCTACATGCAAATCTGAAAGAGAAAACTTTATGAAGCCATCCCAATATGGTTCTGGAAGAATATAGGACATATACAGAAATGGCTAAATAAAGCTGCAGAAAAATAAGATCTTTTAATTTCACCCTTTAACTTGTCATGAGCTGAGTCTTTAAGAATATCATTAGCCTCGATATGTAGGGCAAATCTCTGTTCCCTTTGAGACCATTGCAGAATCAACTTTTGAAGAGGGAGTTCACAAGTGAGCTTTACCAAGTGGTTGGCTATATAAACTTCGGCATAACAGAAGAAGCTGAAAAATTTCTATTAGGCTCAGCCCAGGTTTTAGTAATTAAAGTTTGCACAGATGAATGAGTTAGAAGGACTTTATCAGCTTTATTGTGATCATTCAACAGGAGAAGCGGCTTCTGACATCTTCCTAGCCTTAATATCTTTTTAATATTCCTGCATAAATAATTCACATCTTCTTCACTCAGCTTCCTGACAGCAACAGCAGAATATGGGTTCTCTTTGTAAGACTTCAAGTGGTGTTTCCTTCTGCAGAAGATGAGGAATATCCGACTTCTCTTTACTGCACTTTTTCTTAGTTATCTGTGGATCATTTATCCTTAATGATACTTTGGAAGACATTTTCTTATTTCCTTTAGTTTTTAGAACCACAATAGGAGTAAGAGGAGCCTTTATTATTTGCAACATGGTAGTTGCTAAAAGTGTACAAATACATTGCGTGAGATCCTAGGCCCCATTGAAGACACTAGCAACATTCCCATTGTCTTCAGTGGAACCAGGATTTCATCCATATTGAGAGACAATCCCTGCCCTGAAGACCTTATAGTTTGAATGGGCAAGCCACCCAAAGTGTGAGAGGGCGGAAGAGAGGGAAGTAAAATGGCTTGCCTAATGGCCCAGTAGATCAGTGGGAGAGCTGGGAACAGAATACGAGCGTCCTGACTCCCCCCTCCAACCACCAGCCCAAAGGGAGGTTTTATCACAAGGCATAAAGTTCCCACCTACTAGTATGATATCCTTTAAAATATCTCTTGGTTTAGGTGTTTAAATGAAATAATAATTACAACTTCCTGGAAAGCAGAAGATTCGTATCTTCAAATTAGCAAGTATGTTGCATCCATGGTTCCCCACACATATGCTCTGCTTTCCAGCATAGAGGACCTTCCTGGCCCATAATTTCCTATCCACTCCCCAACAAATATGGAATGAGGTTCCTTGAATATTCAGCCCTTTCTAGGGATAGAGAAATTCTCATCACTTGCTGTCACAGTTCTAGGCTCTGCTGAGATTCACTGGTAGTATTGCAAAAAACAAAGAAACAAACCAAACCATGGATGGTGATAATGCCATTTTTCTTGAGATGAATTTTGGGTCAGCTTTTCTTTCCCTTCTCTTTCTTTTTCACTTTAAAATTAACCGCTATCACAAACAAATTCTTTGGAAATTTCATGGAGAGCACTGCTGCGTGACCTGCATTCACTGAAGCAAAGCAAAGCTGAGACACAATTATCTTGGGAGCATGGAGTCAGTGCAATATACAAAGGTGCCAAAAATTCCAGTGGTGTCATTAGCTGCTAGTGCTGCTTGCCCTTCTGAGAGCAGACAACTACGCATCAGTCTGTACTGGTAGCCTGAGAGATTATAACGTACCTTCTTCACTACTAGATATTTATAAAATGTAATCATGCTGGGAAAAATATGAATTGTCTTACAAAGAGTTCTATCACTTATTCCAGTTACATGACATTTCATTTTTCTCTAAAATCAGCAATATCATAGCTCTGAGCCTTTTCTGATTTAAAACCAAGTGTTTCCAAAACCTATTAAATACAGAATGTTGGTGTATTTCCTGAACTGAAAAAAGGACAAAAGAAGGAAAGAAACAATGAATTCCTTAGTGGACTATTTTGTCTGTTTCCAGCTGATCCAGCTCCTTTGAAATTGAAAGTAAAACTTCAAAGAAAACTGTGAAGTTGATTTTTTTATACTGATCATTAAAAAAAATCCAATTTGCAGAGGAGCACCCTTTAAATAGTAAGACCGAATGTTAAATAATGGTTTAATTAAGAGTTTTTCTGCTCCCATGTTATTGTTGCTATGCAGGGGAGCAGTAAAATTACTCTACACAATGTGCTGTCATAGTAAAAAAACAAAAAATCCCAAAAAGGTGGCTTTTTTGTTTCATTTTTATTGTTTTTTAGCTTGGTTCTTTCAATTATAGTAAACTTAAGTGTTACTTTAATTACAGTAGGTACGGCATTTTCAGATAGAAATATGACTCAAGTTGATAATTACATTATATTTTTGTTTGAAGAAAAAAAAATTTCATATTTATTTACAAAACCCCAATATTGCCAGTAAGTATTTTTAAAGGACTTTAAAGTATATTTTCCCTTAGTGTAAGTGCTGGCCAGTTTCTGCACCCAGCTGGTAACACACACAATGTTAAACTTTAACAAATATTTTTACTTTAATTTTCCCCAGCATCTCATATCAAGCAGATTTGCCTTAATCACATGAAGTATCACAAACCTAGATTCCAGCAAAATCTGATATATATGAGCCAGCTACTGAACTCATAATACAGGAGAACTAAATATCGAAGAGAATAAAAAGGGGGTGGGGGGAAGCAGTAGGCATCTCCAAGTGTAGGTGGACAGGGCAATATTGGATCAGCAGGCATGATTAAACCATATTGCTTTTACATTTGTATTGGGATGAAGAAAAAATCATGTTAATTTTAGATTGAGTATTTTAACTATGAAACAGTTTATACTGTTGAAGCAGGTCTTGTTCTACTGTAAAGCTAACATCAGTAGGGCTGTGAAAACCCTGAAGCACTGATTTATAAAGGGCTTCCTGAACTGAACCTAGTAGTTGAATTCACAGGTGTGGGAAGCAAACACGTAAGTCTGCTTAAAAGTTCAAGTTCAATTAACCCAGATTTCCATGTGGAATTTCCCTCCTATGGCAGATTTTTCGCTGGTATGAACTATCATCATTCCATTGACTTCATATGTCCTGTTCCTATACACACTTTTTCTCTCCACTTCCCAGATACAGCTTATGATGTCATGAGGCAGTCCCCTACATTTTGTTAGTTAGGAATGAGGAAAACCTGAAAGAAGCAGCAGCATAGTGCCAGTCCCAGCTGTATTATTGTCAGTCCATTTTTAATCAACAAGAATGTGCTGACTTTTGAAAAATCAGACATTAAAATCAAGTTGCAATTCAGAAGTGTTTAAGGTTTGATGGAAATATTTTGTAGAGCTTTCAAAATCAATTTGGTATGTCTACCAGTTCTCATAATTGTGTATATAGTAGCAAGGTGGCTTGAAAGCTATCACATACCACACCTTCCCCCATTTCAGATAGTGCTCAGATATTATAGTGATGACCACGATATAAGAACCTGAATAGAAAGTGAAGACATCATTATCGCTGAGAAAAGGACTGGGCAAGCTGATGATTGGTTTTGCTCTCATTACTGTCCCCTATAAGGACAGTTCTTCTCTGTTGCTATCTCGTGCTTTGTCCTTTTAATCGCAAGATTAGAGGGGAAAAAAATCTCTGGACTACCTTATGTACAGAAACACTTAAAAAACAGACATGGAGGAAGAAGGATGGAAGGTAAAATAGTGGTCACAGAAGCCCAGAAGTGGATGAGGCATATGAGCATATGAAGGGATTTATGCAGCATAAAAAGCAATTTATGTGAAACACTGACAAAAGATAAATAATGTGATCATTTGCAAACTGCATAATCATATTAACACCAGACCCTGGCTATTGATGAATGCTTAATCTCAAACCCTATCTTTTTTAGACTTCTAGCACGCACTCTCTCTCCCCCACCTCACCCCCAAAAACCCCACACACATTTAAATGGCTTGAAATTTGGTCTTTGTACCCTTTTTAGCCTGCCATGCTTTATCTACAAATGGGGTGTGTACATATTAAAATCTTATTTATAAACTATTTGAACATACAGACTATAGTTGACTATTGAGTTAGCTTTTGCATAACTTCTTTCATATAGAAATTAGTTCATTTTTGTTGTTTAATTACTTCTCTTTTCATCTATGAAGTTTTTGCACTAACACTATCTATGCATCGGTTTGTGAAGTATTTTGGAACGCTTTGAATGTAACAGGTATTCTATAAAATCAAATCCTGCACTAAATGTATGAAAAAGGTTGAAATGCTCACAAGTGTCAAATATCTTACTGCTAATGGGGTTGCACAGCTTTTTGGCTTGGACTACTCTAGTGGTGGAGGGGAGCGATCTAAGATACGCAACTTCAGTTACGTGAAAAACTATATAGATAGATCGATCGCTACCCGCCAATCCGGCAGGTAGTGAAGATATACCCTTTGAAATCTAAATCACCAGGTCTGTAGAACACTCATGGTTTTCTTAATTTAATCTGGGCTAAAAATATTCATATCACAGACAATTTCAGTCTAAAAGTAAAGTACAACAGTTACAAACTGACAACTAAATTAATATCAGACATATTGAATTATATATTAGTAAAACCATTTTTAGTGAATGTTTCCATGAAAGCATTGACTCAATATCCTAAATATATTTAATATTTAAATATGGTTGAGTACTAAACTATATACTAAAGAATTTTTTTATATAATCAGGTAACCAGGAGTCAGCAACCTTTCAGAAGTGGTATGCTGACTCTTCATTTATTCACTCTAATTTAAGGTTTCACATGCCTGTAATACATTTTAACGTTTTTAGAAGGTCTCTTCCTATAAGTCTATAATATATAACTAAACTATTGTGGTATGTAAAGTAAATAAGGTTTTTAAAATGTTTAAGAAGCTTCATTTAAATTAAATTGAAATGCAGAGCCCCTTGGACTGGTGGCCAGGACCTGGGCAGTGTGAGTGCCACTGAAAATCAGCTCGTACCCCAACTCTGGCACGCGTGCCAAAGGTTGCCTACCCTTGCACTACTACTACAATTAGTAACTACTAAATAGTTTATTTAATAAAATCCTGATTCTGCCCTTCTTCCTGATGTTAAGAATATCTCTACAAATACTCTGATTGATTCCAAGGAAAAGAAAATATAACAGGGAGAAATGGTCAAGATCCAAAAAAAATACAGAGAAATAAATTCAATAAATTGTATTTGGAGAGCTGACGGCTGGCTCCATAGTTAACTTTTCATCCAGCAGTATAATGCCAAGGAGTATGAATGTCAATTTGTACATGTGTCCTTCATTTGTGATGGCAGATTCCCAGAAAGGATTTTGTTTGACCAGAAGCGACCATATTGAGCAAAATATACAACTGCTTTGTATGCCAGAACAATTTATCACATGAAAATGGTAGCCATCTTTGCTAAAAATAACTTTTGTATTTTATTTATTTTAATGAGTATGGAAAATGATATGTGCCACTGCACTTCACATCCAATTAAAATATATACGTGTATAATACACAAATGATGCTACTGAATTTCTTTCCTAAGTGTCCTTATTAGAACAGTAAATAGGGAGCTGTCTAATACATACATTTTTAAATATATCTCGGCCAATTCAAAGATCCAAATGCCAAATCTCATATTATGTCTGTATTTGTGACAACCCGCAGAGGCCTTAGATACATAAACCAACAGATGGATTACACTGATCCCTATACATAGCATTTTCATCTGTCATAAATATTATCAAGATCTTACATTTTTCCTGTTACTTAACAATAGCAGTTTCTCCAAAAAATGTCTTGTTAAGCACTTTTGTCTTTCAAAAAGCAGAGTTTGACCCTAATAGGTTAAATTAAACTAAGGAAATTCACATTTGTGGTATTTTCATTTCTTTACTCATTTTATTTCCAAACTCAGATTTCAAACGTCTCACAGGATGGGCTCCAAGTAATAACTGCCTTTGCATATTACAAGTAAAATAGGTATCTTTCCTTTCAGTAATGATAACTTTTAACTTCAGTGTACAGTAGCAATCCAGACCTAAGTACCACCTTTCTCTTAGAAACAGGAAATTAGTCCAGTTCTGAAAGCTTTTCCTTAGGAATTTTCTCCTTTCAGCATTACAGTTTTTTTATAAGGACATTTCTATTAAATAAATGCTCTCTGGAACTCAGAGGCTGGTGAAACTGAATTAGCAGGTTTATAGAAAATAAGTTATCACCAGTATTGCAAAGGTGGGGGAAGGAGACAAAGGTAATATACCAGAAAGATGCAGCCTATTATGTAAATTTGTCACCTCATGCCACACATAATGAATAAACCTTGTGCTCTTAACACTTTGATTATAGACTATACAGACAATGCAAATTAAAAATCCTGCTGCTGTATAAATGCAATGAGGGAAAATTATGTAAATTTTAACACATTAGATTGATTTGGTTGAAATGAAACCTGTTCCACTTGATGTTTTAGGGAAAGAGCCACAATTACTATGATTGAGAAAGTGCAGTTTTAATGAAGTGTGTTATTGCTAATCAATTCCTCCGTCTCTGGTAATGGCACAGGCATGTGCACTGTCACTATGTCATTCACAGATGAAAGTAACCACTCATACCTCTGCACTGTTTTCACATTGAAAATTTAGGACTGCATCTTATTTCTGCTTAAATTAACTCTACTCACAACAATGAAAATAAAATAGACATTACAGAAAGGTATATATGCAAGTTAATTAGCTGGAAACACTATGTAACAAGACTACAATGCAATCTGCAATAATATTGCACATTTGTTTGCAGTGATACCAACTAAATAACTTTATTTACATCTGAATTGGTGTCTTTCATTAAGTCAGTTCTGTTGAAATTATGGTTTTAGAATACTATATTGTAATAATTTAAAATGTGCCTATTTAAAACTGAAGACAAGATGCTACCATTTTATTAATCATTCAAACAAAAGATTTTGTGCTTGAAAGATGAATGGCTTCAAAGACATAATTTCATCTTATATTAAATTTATTATGTCAAGCTTATGTCACAAGTTTAGTTTATAGATAAATTTAATTCTGCATATTTACTTACAGAGGCTATAAAACTCATAGCTGGTAGAGTTATTTGGTAACCGAGCACTAGTTTGTAAGGGTAGATTCTGCTATCCTTAATTTATGCTGAGGAGTACCTTACTCTGCAAGTAGTCTCACTGATTTCAGTGCAACTACTCATGTCAGCATGAGTAAGGCTTGCAGAATCTGGCCCTAAAAGATTGTGTATTTTAAATATTGGACATGTTCTCTGAGATACGTGATGGCAGTAGTTAGAACAATTAAATTCATCCAAGTTTGGCAAATATTTTATACTGTAACAATTGTCATGACATTTCAAAAAATGATTCAGTTTGCCAAAGGTCCCATAATATTAGAAATCTGAGGCACCTCTATCAGTTTACAGTTAAGCATGAGAAGCTAGGAAGAGCCTACCATATTTTACTTAATTTATATTTTGTAGTGTATCACTTTGGTTTCATATTCAAAAACATTTTTCAGTATGTGTAGTAAAATTTATTTCTTGCCTCTAGTGGATTGCTTCCTGCTACTTTCATTTCTGTTTCCGGCTGAAATTTATAGATAGAGGGGCCCAGGTACTCTGCTTAAAGAGATCCCTCTGACTTCAATGGGAATTTGATGAACGGACTGGTTCCAGGATCAAATCCATGAATACACACACACACACACCTGTGCGCGTGCATGCATATACAAAAACACAATAAGGGCAAACGCAGGCATTGAGAAAATATCAACATTTCTCATTCAGAGATCATATTGCACATACACATCCAATATCCTCACTTCAAGACCTGATCCACCACCTGAGAAACTTTACTTATGTCACGGTTCCCAGCCAATGGAAACTGCGGAGTCAGCTCTCGGGGTGGGGGCAGCGTGTGGAGCTTCCCTGGCTGCCATTTGTGTCTACGCACTCCCAGGATCTGGTGGCTGCTTCCGGGAGCCACACAGAACTAGGGCAGGCAGAGAGCTTGCTTAGCTCTGGCCCCCTGAGAGCACCACCAATCGGACTTTTAATGGCCCAGTCAGTGAAGCTGAGAAGAGCTGACAGGGTCCCTTTTCGACCAGGTGTTCCCATTGAAAACTGGACTCCTGGCAACCTCACTTACGTGAGTAGCCTATAAAAGTCAGCAATGTGTCAGCATTGGGCCCTGAGTGTCCTGAGAAGTCCTTCAGAGCAACAGAAGAAAGTACAAGCAGGACCAAATAAAAATGGAAATGAAATAGTCCAGTAGGGCTTTTCTATTCATAGGAGCAAAGTTTCTCCTATGCATTTGCAGGATTAAGTCCCCTTGGTATTAAAGTGCAGCTTTCCACCAAAATGAAACAAAATCATTTTTAAATATATCTCTCTGCCGTGTTTTGGGTGTTACTAATGCCAGCCAAGTGATTTGAACTCGGTCCAGAACTCAAATCTTGGAAGGAACAGGAAGGAGATATAGATTATATGAATTTTCAATACTTATATGCTCTCACCTTCCTCTCTTCTTCTGTCCCCTCAACAGTTACATCCAGTTGGATTTTCTGGAACATTCAGGAACCAATACTGACTCCTCCCAGACACAAAACAACTGCCACTGAATTCAATAAAAGTTCTGTGCAAAAGATAGCAGACTATTCTTTTCTCAGAAATACTGTCACCAGACCTCTTCTGTCTTTAAGCAAGAGCCTCTGGATAATCAAGTAGGTTTACGTACTCTTCTTCCACTCACTCTTAAGACAAGACAGTTTACACTAGATAGTGCCCTTTGGAACCAGAAAGTATGATAAAGTTACTTCACTCACTTAAAAAAATTAGTAAATCTAGGACTGTTTTACAAGACACAATATAAGACACAAAGCAAAATCATGCAACAGGAAAAAAACAATGTTAAAATAAAAAGGGCTTACATGAGCTGAGGAAGATCACCATTTCACTCAGTACCTTGTATGGTCCAGTTCAGATGTTCAGTTACGCAAAATAAAAACAAGAAATCATTGTGGTAGATATTTCACCACAGAGGCATCAGGTTACTTTCCAGCTCACTTAGGTTCTGAGGAAATGAGTCACATCTGATTGCTTCACTCTCTAGTCCTTGCTTGAGTTCTTTGACTTCTGACTACTTCGGTTATGGGACAAACTCTCCTTGATGTTGGGATATTAGAAAGAGTGAAACAATAAATTCCTCATATTCTAATATTCAGACATCCTGGGCTTGTTCGAGGACCCTTATTTCATAAAGGAAAATAATTAAATTACTTGAGCTTCGATCAAGGAATTGCTGCAATCATCTTTTATGTAGAACTTATCTGTTTGAAGCTCCAGGGAGGTAGCTGGCCCATGCCATATTTAACCCCTTCTAGCAGCAGTTGCAGCGTTTTGGAAGAGCCAATGTTCCTAGCACTTCAAAGGGAACATACAGTGTCAGTTTTACTATTCTGCACAAGGGGGTCAGTTCTGTATCACACACTTGGTAGGTAGTTAATTGCAGAAGGGGTTAAATCAAACTCCACTCTCCGTGCCTGAAAAAAACTCATACTAAAATGATTTTCCAGTTGAATTAACTTGTCCCCATATTTACATTATATACCTGATATGGAGCAAAATCAGCCAATAGTATCTAAAAACAGATCCTCAAAAAAGTGCTTTTCTGAGTTAAGTAAATTTCATTGCAAACAAAATCATATTTAGGGCCAAATTTTCAAAATATGATACCTACTTCTAGGTACATACAAAATGTGTGCGTGGGTAGGTATGGTGCATGCAAATTAGATTACTGAACCCAGAAGCAGTACAATACATGTGCAAGCACATGACATTTTATTGTATGCAGAAAAAATGGCTTTGCATAAGAAATGTGCATATTATGGACATAGAACTCCACCTCCTTTGAAAATGGGACCCTTATTCATAGTTGTGCACAAAAGATATGAGGAAATACATTTACATTTTAAAACATAAATGTAGTATATGGAATGTTTAGGTTTACAGATGGGGCAGGATCAACCAAAAACAGATCCTCATAATGAAGTAGCTGTACAACTGAGTTAATTAAGCTTCAGTGTAAGAAAATAAATTCTTGAATCTCTTGCTGTGAAATCCACCCCTTTGTGCACCAAGACAGAATCAATATGTTTTGTTAACCAAAGTAGGGGGTTGTATGGAAGGAATGGAAATCACTCTTTCAGGTACAGCTATGCAGCTTTAGCACCACAGCTGCAATGCTTCCTACACTGATAAAAGGGGTTTTTCTGTCAATGTAGGTAATCCATCTCCCCAAGCATCAGTAGGTAGATTGAAGAAAGAATTCTCCCATCAACCTAGCAGCATCTACACCTGAGACTAGGTTGTGTTACCAACTGAACTCAGAGATGCAAATTTTTCACACCCTGAGCAACATAGCTAGGTCGATCAAAATTTTTAATTTAGAGCAGGACTCAGATTGCTGGCAGTCTCTAGGACTGCAAGATAGCTCCGCTGCAGCATTTATCAGGAATTTCCCAGCTAGAAGATCTTCCTAAACCAAGAGTATGTCTATACTACGGAATAGATGGTTAAGGATTCACTGTGAGATAGGGAGCTGCATCTCTCCCTATGCATTCTGTGCTCTCTTTTGGAGGGTGGAGAGATCATTAAAAAGGATTTATAGATTATAAAAGGCATAACTACAGTATAGGGAGCTATCACCTAAAACTCACATTAGCATTGAGATTAACTGTGGAAATAGCCTCACCAGGCTGTTGAGATCTGAGGAAAGTAGGTTTGAGAGAGGACTTCCATGGCAGCATTTGTGGCAGAAAGCTGTCCTTCCTTCAAGGAATTGGGGTGAAAAGGAATATCATTCAGACTGACATCTGAGTTCATAAGGGCATAGACTTAAGAAGGCAAAATGAATGTGCCCGCCTTACTGAAGATAACAGACACATAATTTTGTGAATATGGATATAGATAGAAATTCATGACTGCATTGAAAAAACATGTGATATCTGACAAATTTACTGGATAATAAAGCTTGTAGCCTTTTGAGGAGCCCCAAAGGAAAAAAAATATGCATGACTTTGGGAGCCTGATAGACCAGGCTAATGTTGTTTGTGATATTTTATTTACTCCATGGTCACAGGTGCTGTATACACAAGTAAACAATAGGTGATATAGAAAACTGTCCAAAAGAGTGATTCAGAGAATAAAAAGTTGTCAGAGGTATTTACAGGTTGCAAAATATTTCTAAGGAAATTAAATTCTAAGATTAAAAGTTTTATATTTTATACTGAAACTGAAAATGGACCCATATCTAATAAAATTGGACTAGTTTTCAGGTGAAAATAGACAAATGTTGAAGAAAAATAGGGTTATTTCTTAAAGCAAAAAAAGTATTAAAGTCCTGGAAAATTCATGTTTTTGTGTAGACATTTAATGTGAAAATAGTGGCTTTGTTCACATTTTCAGTTAAAAAAAACAAACAATCCAATTATTAGACAAATCTCCCTACATGTACTGCCCTAAAAAACAAACAAACAAAAAAGAACATGCTGATTTCTTTTATTTTTAAAAAGGAAGTTCAAAACAGCTAAATTGTCAATTAATGCTGGTCATAAAAACAGTATTTAATAGCTATGAGAATAAAATATAGATATTTTACCCAGTTAGTCAGTAAGCTGATATATGTAGACAATCTGGTTCAAGTATTCTGCAGACTGTGGCCTACAGAACCTTATGAAAGGATTAATTACAGTTACCACCCTTTTCAACGTCTAGCTAAACATTAAAAACCCAAGGTCAAGACAACAAGCAACTATCACATCTTGGTAAGTATCAGAGTTGGCATTTTCGCTATAGACTTTATTCTTTCAGCCAAACTCATTTCTTGTTCAATTTGATTGGAAAATTAAAGTTATATTAGTGCAATTTCTCACATATGACAGTGTGTGGATTGCATGCGTAATGCAGCTAGCTTACAAAAGTGTTTTTAGTCATAAAAGATATGCCTACACTTAGGTTATTATTGCAAAAATTGAAGTAATGTACTAACAAAAAATGGTTTAAAATAGGGGACCAAATGCCCTCTTCACTAACACCAGTGCAAATCAGAGTAATTCCACTAATGTCCAGAGAGTTACTCTGATTTATACCAGAGAGACTGTAGGCAGACTTTAATCCATTCACTATTTACATAAATAGATGCTGATCACATAACATACAGTACAGCAAACTGCATAATTTTTTTTTCAGTAAATGAACTTCTTTTTAATATATTTTGTCTATATAATTGATTAAGGCTGAAACCTTCCCTAATCATATAAAAATATACTTATAAATATATAAAGTTTGACATTACAAAAATAAGCAAATTTGAGGGTGGCGCTTGTTTTCAATATTGAAAAACTAAATCCAGGAGTAGTTCAATTCTAATTTATTTTATTGCCCATGCTGGGAAACAAAGGGATTTCCACCGTTGACCCATCTCTAAGAATGGTGCTATATTTGTATCTCTGTAGTTTACATTTATATCATGATCTCTTAGTTTATATAAAATTAGGCTCTGACTGAACTGACAGAAAAGGATGGGTCTTAGGCCAGGTCCACACGGTGGGTGTGGGGGTCGACCTAAGATACGTAACTTCAGCTACATGAATAGCAAAGCTGAAGTTGACGCATCTTAGGTCAACTTACCTGGCTCCCCCGTCGAGTCCACTTCTGTTTCTTGTGGTGAAGGAGTTCCAAAGTTGATAGGGAGAGCACTCGGGGATCAATTTATCTCATCTACACTAGATGCAATAAATCAATCCCCAATAGATTAATCACATACCTTTATAAGCAACATGCAGAAAGGAGTGCCAGCATTTGGACACACTAGGATATGCAATGCAAGAGAGAGGAGTTATTGGCCTGAAGAACATTGGCGGTGTCTACAGAGAATGGGGGATTTGAGTAAGGATATAAACTCAGTTTGGCCATGTTATATTTATGTTGATAATGAGACATTGAGGAATACATGTCCAAGAGATCGGTAGAAATCCAGGATTGAACTGAGAGATTGTGTGTGGAGAGACAGACTGGCAAGGCAAAGAAGATCAAGTGGCAGGAAGGGCTAGCTTCACTGGGGCATGCGAAAGAGGAAGGAAAGGAAGTATTTGAGTGGATAACAAGGAGGAAAGAGAAACGGGTGTTATGGAGGAGAGGCATAAGAGGTGGCCATAGTGGATCTTGTGCAATTCTTCTTTGAAACTGTTGGCAAGATCCTCTGTGGAAAGGAGAGGACACAGAGAGAGTGCAAGAGAAAGTTTCAAGATGGATCTGAAAGTTGCAAATTTATCGTTTTTTATAGTGGGTTGGCACTAACCAATTTTTAACAAACAGATTCTTTCCTGAAACCCACAACCTCTCTCCTTCTCTAAAAAAGTGCAATAAATTCAGTATTTGAAAGTCGACTATTAGGCCCAAATAGTCAGTGGGCCTCCATGGTTTGTGAATGCATCATATTTCATATGAATATAAAACAATACTTAGATTAATAGATTCTCAGGTCACAAAGGACTATTATAATAATCTAGTCTGACCTCCAACCACTGATTTTACTACTTTTTCTGGCCTTTCATATCCAAAAAACATACTGCTGTTACAATGCACTGTGTTTCACTTTTTAGATCAATAAATAGCATGTAGCATTGCAACCTCACTGAAAACTATTGCAATACATATTGATCAGACTTGTTCTCTGGTCTGCAAGTTCTAAATGGAACTGGAAAATGATTAGGCTTTGAAAGATTAGATTTTTTATTAGTAGATGTCAGTCAATGTTGATTTCACCATACATACATAAATCAACAAAAATATTTTCATCTAAAATAACTGAAATGTACGGCCAAAGTAAAAATAATATTGCTTGAGAACTTATTAGAGTTTGATTTAAGGATATTTACCTTACATATATTAATATGTGATGTTGACAATGTGTTTTAGTGTTTATAAAACTTTAACTTTTTGAATCTCAATGTCTAATGCCATGAAATAATTGTTGTCTGACTGACCCCTCCCCTCATAATTTCTCTCCACTGTAAAAATTTAAAATCTATAAAAATAAAACAAGTTTAAAATCCAAAATTTTGCACAACCATGAAAATGTAAATCAATAAAAAAAAGACAAAAAAATACTTTACAAACACACACTATTAGCCATTCAAATGCCACTCAAATTCCCTGAACCTCTGGGCTTGAAATCTTGCAAGAATGGTAAGTCTTCAATTTACACTATCACGTCTTTGGCAGACATTTGCAAAAAAACATTCACAATTGGAAAATAGTGAGGAAGGCAGGGATATGCTCAAATGATACTGTGTTCAGGTTCACTGGAATTTTGCATGATGTGAGTTGATTCTTATGTTAGCAGTATCAGTTTGCCCATCCCCAATGACAGAATGGGGAGAATCACATGGTGTATGTTTGGCATGCTGATACATATGTTGGATAAATCTGACAGCATCTTGCCATTTCAACCCAGTATTGTCAATTTCTCTCTAAATGATTATTAGAATTACTACCCTGGTTCCAAATTATTTCCAGTAAAGAAAAACACAAATCCATCTTGATTAGTGAGCCAAAATGAGCTTCATAGTAGTCATAAGTGACTAACTAGAGGCAGTAGATCACCAAGTATACTGTAAACAAGGACTGACTCTTTGCTTGGTAGAAGTATTGATCTGAAAACTTTGCCTTCAGACAGATCCACAAAGATCCATGAAAATCCAAAAGATTTGCAGAAATTCAATTGTTACTAAAGGGCAATGATTAATTTATTCATGTTGAGCTGTACCTTATGCCACAGAAGTCTTGCGGAGTTAAAATTAATAAGGGTATCAAAAATTAGCCTAAAGTAAGCACAGAGCTGCTGAAATGTTGCAAATTAATCACATGGAACTTAAAACAAACAAACAAACAAACCAAAAAACACCTTAGGCCTAACTATCCAAGAAGATTTTTTTTTAAAAATACCAGTTAGAATCATTTCCTCTTAATACTATTATTACAGGTTAAAATACCAGAAAGAAGAGACATGCTTAATTAAAATCCTTATATCACAAAGTTTATTAGTTCAATTCTTAGTTAATTAGCTAAAACCAAGGCATAACTATTGAATTTCACTCTTGTAGAACAAATTAAAAGTTGTATCCTTTTTATGTTGTCTGAGTTAAGAAATAATTACCATTGAAATTATACATATATATGTTGAAATCACCTTAAAAAACAGAAGCCTTGAATCTGAGACTAATTATCCAGGGACTAATTATAGTTTAAATTATTCTTTGCACAGTAATTTTTTTAAAATTTGGTACTAACATTTTAACATGAAATTCTAGACTAAAAGTTTACACAAAATCCATTTATTTTGTATGCCTTACAAGTCCACATTCAAGATTAAATTAGTGGGTGAAAAAAGGGGACAGGGATAATATAGTATTCATTCATTAGGGGCAGCCAATATCTTTCAGATAATTACTTTTAATCAAGGTGGGGCTAACCATTGAAGTTTGACTTTATGCTGACACGTGTGTGTGATAATAAAACAGTTTAGCATTCATGGAAATAGGGTTTAGTCTGATTCCAATAGAGCTATCACATCTGGTTTACCCTCAACTACGACTTATTCTTGGCAGAATGATATGCATGCATGTAACTAACTAACTTAACCACCGAGACTCAATATATTTCTAGATTATTTTATTTGAAAGTATACACCAGTAGCCTCACTGGGATAAAAATTACATTTGAACAAGGGTTCTATAGCATCAGTTTATGCAGAAATATGAAAGTAAACAGATAATACTTATAAGTAGGTATTTATGCAAAATTTATGACCACTGAAATGCAATATGTTTGAAGGCTCTCTTCAACAGACTGGATGACTCAAAAGAAAGGTAAGAGGATAACGCACTTTTTTAGCCTGGCCCAAATTGGCAATGTGCTTAGTGCCACATTTGAAATGAAATGGTGCTCTCAGTCCTGATCCAAGCAGACACAATGTCCGTATGCTAAAATCCCAGTTGGTGCCTCCAGTTGCCAGTTTCACTGGGGAGACCGAGAGTTCTGTGTGAACAGAGGATGAAGTAACCTCTTAGATCTAGACTCTCTCTAGAACAGGACTGATGCATGCTTGTGCAGCAGCATGGGGAAACTTGCACTGTCGGTGCAGTACATGTCTTAAGCAAATGCTAGTTTGTTGGACAAATGGAGCTCAGTTTTTACTGCTATCAAAGTGTCACCTTGCACAAACCTTAAAATTGTGAAACTGTATTTTAAAAGGATATTGAACTTCATTATTTCTATACTTTATCCCAGCCTTTGAGCAATGTGGTCACTGCCTCCCATTGGCATCAATGGGAGCTCTGCCACTGATTTCAGTGAGAACCAGTATGGTCTCTTACTTGCCCAGTAACATGAAATTTCAAATGTATTTACATTTTAGATATATTGATGTTTTCTACACTTGGGTTCATTCTGTTTTAAATGTATCAACAGGAGTTCTGTTCAATGTTGTTTACTTTACAATAAATATTAATCTCTAATGAGTTGCACACTTAGTTCACAATGTTGCTATTGTATATCTGCCCCATTGTGGTATGTTTTATTTCTTTGGTTATGAGCTACTAAGTCATCATTATAACAATAATTTATTCTTGTAAATGTACGATAGTGTTTGACCAGTACTATTTCGGAAAACCCTGCAACCTCTTTTCCGCCCTTCATTTAATCCTTGCTCCTACAATCCATTTAGATTGATTTCTTCTACTTCACTCAGTATCCATTCCAATACAATTAAAATCTATGATGAACTCTTTAGCTGATTCGGAAGGGAGAGGATTCTTGTTCATCGTAAAAGTTTGAAGCAACAAACTAGCATTTGCTTAAGACAGCATTTTAAAACTGAAGAGCTAAATTACGGCTCCTGGAGCCAGCTGAGCACTGTGGGGCCTGGAAGTTTGGAAAGTACTGCACCACCCAGCCTGTTACAGTAGAAAGCATTATGTCTTTGTCAAGCAGAGGAGGGGATAATGCCTTTTTCCACTAAGGAGCCAGGAGCAGTCCTGGCTGCTCCACTTGATATCAGCCTCTGAATGTTAGCTGGCTTGCAAGGCAGTGAGGCACTGCAGATGAACCAACCACACCTAGATGTTCCCTTGTGGGCCTTTGAGCACCACTGGCAACATAAATCCATCCTCTTTGACAACAGCTAATAACATTATGGATGCTATAGGTGCACTGGGGATTGGAAAGGAAAGGAACTGCACCCCAGTATGTCCGCAGAACAATCGTCATTTTTTCTGAAAGTATGTAGCAGCTCTCTCTAATCATTACATACTACTATAGAATAATGTATATAATTTATATTTGAAGTTAACTGACTGAGATGATTTAATAAGACCTTGTAACTATCATTAAACTGTATCCAGGAGAATTTCTGGTGTTGCAGTCGTATGCTAAAATTTCTGTAAATCATCTAAACGTCAGGTCATACATCTGAATTTCAGCCCAAACAGAGACAAACACTGGAATCAAGAATTGTATGCACAATACAGTACTTACTACAGATTGAGTTACAATTTTATATGCCAATAATTAACATTTTAAAATCAATATTTTGTTGTATGCCATTTCTGCATGTTATTAGTAATGGCTTATTTTTCAAGTATCAGTATATATGTTTTCGAATTCTGTATACCAAAGTGTTTTACAAAATGACAGATGAGATGCTTTGGGCCAAATACCGTTCTCAATTGCACTGATGTAAACCAGTTTACACCAGTATAAATAAGAGCAGAATTTGACCATTTCAATATAAAGTGCATGTCTGTTTCTTATCTAAAGTGTCTTTAGATATAACCTCAAATAACCTGCATCACTGGGAAGAATGTGCTAAGAGATTACCAAAGTATTACCAGTAATTTTTATCATATAACCATTTTCTCCTCTCTCTGCCTCTGTATTTCTTTCCTTTCCCATAGCATGGATTGATGAATTTTTTTTTTTTTTTGGAAGACAGAGGAACAAGATAGCAAATCCTCTAAAATCATCGCTGCTCAGAGAACAGATACTGTTTATTTTACACCTAGACTCCAGCTGTGTCACTCTTCATACAATCTAAAGTTACATGATTTCAAAACTTTGTAGTGAACTCCAAGGTGGTAATATGATACTGAAGGTAACACGATCCACTGACTAGAAAGATGTTAATCCTGACAAACTGCCTGAGCATTAGCCTGAACCACAGCTAGATTGAATTCTGTCTCCCCTGAGAGGGCCTGCAATGCTGGTAGTAACAAAACGTCTTTTCATAGTGCCCTGCGAAGCAGATGGGCCACAAAGAAGTGATTTAGAGAAGAGCATTAGTGCCCTCTAGTGGTCACAAGTGTAATGCCTTTGAAAGAACACAGGGCTCCAAATTTCTAGCTACCGTTATACATGAAAGAACCAGACTTACAGCTATCATTTTTTTACTACCACAGTTACTATAGAGACTTTAAACTATGTAATGTCCAGTTTTGTAAGTCCATAGGAATTTGATATAAATTCCTTCTTGATACCATACTTCTGTAACTTTAAAAAAAAACGTTTTTAAACCAAAGACCTGTTGATCAGTTTGTTAATTTGTTACAGTACAAATATAAGTACTGTAAAAACCATTTCCAAAACTTGAGAACTTGTATTCAAATCAATCCTTTGACTTATAAATGTATCAAATATAGTCTTATAACCATCTTTTAATAATTTCAAACTATTTATACAAAAACAAAAAAGGGGGGAGGGGGAAAGTAATCCTGTATATGCAGTTTTGAAGGACAGTATTTGAAGGAAAATACAGAAAGTATCTATACTTTCTAGGATAATGTATTGTAACCCCTTGATCATCAACAATATAACTGAAATACACAACTTCCCTACCTCCCTGCTCCCCCATGTCACTGGAAGAATTTTAACAATACACACTTGAATAGATTCAATATTGTTCAACTTAGTAGTAGTACTATTGAGGAAAAAAATGAATGTGGAGAGTAGGTTAGACAGTGAAATGAGATGACAGTACTTAATTATAAAATGAAGCCCTCTTAAATCACCTGCATCAAGGCCAGATCCAAAGTTCATTGAAGTCAGTGGGAATACTTCTGTTTGCTCCAATATATACTTTTTAATGGGCCCAAGAAAGGAGCCATGCAAACCGAAGTGCCATTTTTAAAACAAAGTTTTCCTATTACTCAAAATTACCTATAGATTCTGAGCTTTCCATATGAATACCAAGGCTTTGCCACTACCAATTATGTTTTGTAGGTATATTGTTCAATGGTTTCAGATGAAGCAAGTCGAGATGAAAATATCATTTCTCACACACTAATAGCTGATGGCAAAACATCTGATTCAGAATGGATTCAAATAATTTTAATAAAGACACACTAAGCAAAAAAGAGAACTAATTTTTAAAGAAGTTTGAAATTGCATTATATTTTTATAGAAATTGACTCGATACATGACTTACAATGAACATCCTTTTTAAGAATACTGGAATAATAATAGGTTCTGCTTAGTTTCATTATTTGTTTAAATAATCTGTGGAAAATGTAGCCTCCTAAGCTACTGTAACTCCAAACTTGATACATATATATTGAACTGAACAAAAGGCAATGCTTCCAAGTTTATTAAAATGCTATGTTAATTGCACTTGAACTCACATAATACATAAAAATGACATGTATTAGCAGAAAAATCATTAGATTCTTTCTAACCCTTATAACTGCTCCAAATGTGTTGTGCAACAGAAATAATTTCATTTTATCATCCAGGCTCTCAATCGATGTTTTTCTATTAAGGTCTTCATTCAGAAATTGCCAATCACAAATTGCAGCTACTTATCCCATCTATTAACACAGTTCATTATAATTGCTTCTGTAGTCCAGTTCATCAGAATTTTTACAGATAAAAACAATTATATAAGCAGACTTTGCGTATTTTAACAAAGTTTAAGCTGCTGTGAGAAGTCTACAAATACTATATTCCAATCATACTTATTTCTTCATATTAGAGTACCAAGCTTCAGGTATAAATATAAATTCAGTATTTCATCCAGAAAATCCTAATCACAAGGTTATTTCTAACTTATTTTCCTACAGAGGTCTACATTCCTTTGTAAGATCTGCAGTCCTTTGTTTTGTAACTTTATTTATTTATTTATTTATTTATTTATTTATTTATTAATTATTATTATTATTAGTTCTTCTGCAATAGCAAGGGAAACTGCTTTGGAAACTGCAATCAGAAATTTCTGTTTTCTAGGGTTTAATATGTAGAAGAAATGTGATGGGGAAAAAAGTCTTCTCGGAATAAAGATATGAAGCTTGGTTCCTTTGCTCTAGCTTACATTATTCTCTCTCCTGTTCTTTATTGCTTATCTCCCAATGTCAAGAATTGTGCTGATGTTGTGCTATAACATTTTTGCTCTTAAGAAAACATCTGTATTTGCATCTCCATATAAAAAAATCCAAAGATCCAGAACATTATTGACTTGTGTTTCAAATCCCAGTGGAAAATAAATTGATTTATGCCCACTTCACATTAATTATTGCAAAAAACCCTAATTAAATACAACATTTATTTATTGGCATTTTAACTGAACTAGAGAGAAAATGTGATATTTATCTAGCAAACCACATAAATCTGGAAATATTGCAAGCTTTAAAAAATAAGTATATTGCCTACTTCACCAGACATGTCTGAGCATTTCTGCTTTGGAATTATTTATTGCTTTTGCATTCATCAGTTTTCGTATTAAATAATTATCAATATTTGATTTCTTAGTAGAGGTTTGATGGTCTGTGAACTTCTTATATCAACACCACAAATCAACAGGAAGAAAGTCCTTTCCAATGAGTTACAAGCCATTGGGATGTGAAAAACAAATGAACTTCCCCCAAATTAAAGGCCATTTTCTGAATTAGTGACTCCTGCTGCTAAAGAGACTCCTCTGTGATAGATACTTCGGAAGGTAAATACTGTGCCCTTTTTAGCAACGGTACAAAGAGGATTCCCCGGTATATGATATCTGGCTTATTTCAGTCCTATCATGGCCAAATTCCTATGTTTAAAAGAGTAGATAATATATGAGGATGTCGATGAAAGGTAAAGTCATTTACTATGATGTCAGATTGCAATATGTGCCCCTGAAGGACTACACAGGAAGCGATTTTATTCTAAAAGTTAATGATATTTCTGTGGCTGTGCAGCCTTCAAGCTCCCTCTAGTTTCCCTTCATTGAGATTGTGATTACATATAGACCAACAAAAGCATCATGATTTTTAGACTAACCCAGTCTAGAGATAGATACCATCTTAGCACCGCTACATGGATTTAAAAACAAGCAAAAAATCAAAGTCTTGCTCGCTCCCCCCACCCTTTTCCTGTTCTGGAGAAGGCACCTTTCATTTCATGCACCCCTATTTTCGCTCCATTTCATGACTGGGAGCTACGAGGGCAAAGGAAAAGCTGCTTTTCACTTCGTTTCTTTCAATACCTGCTTCTCCGGAGGGCCGTTTTTTGAACGCGCACCCACAAGGAAAGATCGGATGCAAAGACCGAATGACAAAGAGGTTCCTTGCAGCCCCGGAACGATCCCTTCTCCCCGTTTGGGAACCCAGGCAGCTCCAGTCGCGCCGAGCGGCCGCGGAGAAACCCAGCCAGACTTGCTCCGGAGCTGGGCATAAGAGTTGCCAGACGCGGCTCGTGCCTGTCCGGCGGTTGCTCCGGGACCCTGCAGCGGGCCGGCTTCCCCCCAGGACTCCAGCCCCCCGAACCCAACCGCGAAGGGTCTGGGCTGGGAGCGCGCGCGCGCGCTTGCCCGTCCCCTCCGGGGGCTCCAGGGCGCTCCCCGCAGCGCCGATCTCCGGCAGCGCGCGTCGCTCGCGGCTGTCAAGTTTCCAGCGCACCCAGAGGCGCCCTCCCGGCTCGGTCGCCGGGCAGGGGAGCCACGGACCGTGGCGCCGCTTCTCTCTGCCCCCAGAAACGCTCCTTCTCTTCCCCGCCACCGCGCAGCAGCCTTCGCTTATCACCGCCCCCCCGACCGCCCCAAATACCCCCCCCAGGCAACCCCAGCAGCCAAACCTCCCCGCGCTCTGCTTGCAGCCGGGGGCCCGGCCCCGAGCCTTACCTGGGAGTCCAGCCGGGCCGGCTGCGTCCCGGGGTCACCTGCGGCGGGGGGCGAGAGGGCAAGTCCCATTCACAACTAGCCAGCGAGCAGACGGCGCAGCATCCTCAGCCTCGTACACTCCACGGGCGGCGGCGGCGGCGGAATGAGGCTGGGAGCGAGCGGCAGGAATTAGAAGCGGGGGAAGGAGGGGACGGGAGGGGGGAGGGAGGAAGAGCAAAGGGGGAGCCAAGCGGGGTTAGAGGAAGGAATCGGCCGGAGGCGCCGGCTGCTTCCCGGGCTCTTCTCTCCCGCCCCCAAGGGCGATTCCTCCCCGCGCGCCCCCCGAGACCCGGGCGTGGGAAGCTCGGGAGGAGCCCGGCGCCCCGACCCCCGGGGTGGCTGCCAGCAGCCGGGGCTGCGGCACGGCCAGCTGGGGCGCCCCCCGCACCCCGCCATGCGCGGGGGTCTTCTGGGACCCTGGCTCCACCCTCCTCCTCGCACACACACACACGGGTGTTGGGGGCCGAGGCCAACCACACTGCGGGGATCGCGGCTGGGGCCACCCGCTAACCCACTGCTCTGTCTCCTCAGGCCGGGGGAGCCCACCTAGGAGGAGGGAGGGCTCGGTGGCTACCGAAGCAGGGGCCCCCTTTGTGGGGGGAGCCCCACCCCAACAGGACCCCCCGTTTGTGGGGGGGAGGAGCTGTACCCCAGCAGGGGGCTCCCGTTTGTGTGGTGGAGGAGTCTGCCTGCTCCACCCCGGCCAGGGCTGTTAGTAGAACTGGGCGAGTCCTGGGGTTGTGGACCCCATCAACTGCAATTTTTCAAAGTTACAAATGTTCCTAGAAAGTTTCTTCAATTTTTTTTTCCCCATCTGAGTAGCCTTGGCCAGCTCTGGCTAGCAGGGTGGAGGGAGAGCGGCCCTACCATCCAGGGCCTGCTGCTGGGGAAGAGTAAGCATGACCCCCTGCTCTAGCAGGTGAGGTGGAGCTAAAGATCGATCCCTCTTCCAGACCCCTCTGTCCCACCCTGTTTTTAGCTGTCTGAGGACTACTGGTGGTATTTTCCCCACAATCAGAGGCAGGGACCATGGTCCCCATCCCAGGCTGCTCAGCGAACAGAACGGAGGACCTCCAGAGAAAAGCAGAGCCAGGCCCACCCTACAAAAACTAGTGGCAGATGCCTTACCACAACCGCCCCGGCCCCCCAAACACACACAGTTAGGAACCAAGGGAGGATGACCATGGCCCAAGTCCCCTTTTCCATCAGCCTTAGAACCAGTGGTGGTGGTAGTGAAGACCTGTCTGCTCCCTGGATTCTCAGTGAACACAGTGGATAAAGCATCTCTTTTCCATCACCTGTGATCCAACAGCAGCAGATCATATCTGGCTACTTAATACCCAGCCACCCAAAAATAAGCACAGCTGAGGCAGTTGGGTTGTCTCTAATCCCAGGAGCTTACTTTAGCATTTGGGTTGGATCCATCCACTGAAGCCTGCATCAGGCGGGGATAATTTGCCCAGGCCTCAGTCTGTTACACAGGTTCTCCCCAGAACATGACTCTCATACTTTGTGGTTAATTCAGCATTGCCAACAACTCTATGGATAGAAAGAAAAATGCACAGGCACTACCACTGGAGAAGGAACAAAATGCAGAAAGGGGCAGCCTGGTAAGCAAATGGACTAAAGCACCCTGAGCTGGGGAGGACAAAATGCTCATGAGCCCAGCAGATTAAAACTACTTCCTCCTAAGTACCACTGGAAAGAGTAGGGAGCCTCAGGCACTCTGGGTTGGTAGAATTAGGTTCCTGGAGAATTAAAGAAAATAATTATTCAAAGAGCCACTGTGAGTTGGAGGGTCAATTCTCAATCCTATTGGGGCAGGGTTACCTTTGTGGGGAAACAGTTTTTAGGGGATAGGAATGTTTTAAGGTACATATGGAGTAAGATCATATGATATTATAATAGCACATGAAAATTCAAATCCAGACTCAAGACTATTATACAGACACTTTACAGACAAGTAACAAGGAAAACAGTCCCTGCCATGTGGTGTGTACAGTCTAGGTGAGACAGGATATAAAAAGTGAAAGAAAAAGATAAACATGGCAGAGGTGAATTGCAAGGATTAAAACAAGCTATTAAATTATTATTTTATTTTGATGGGAATGGTGTTTTCTGGTGGCAGATATCTGGTGAGAAGGAAATTTGTTTTGTGGAAGTGGTTTTAGGGAAAGTTTTATAAGAGCAAAATTGATATGGGGAACTAAGTGAGAGAAAGGTGTTTTGAGGGGTTTTTGAGGGAAGAGAGTATCAGAGAATAAGTTTGATGAGAATGTATTTTGGATGTGTTTTGCGAGGGGAATTTGTCTTGGAAGAGGATAGCTGTGAAGTAGGAATTTTGTGAGTGTTGTTTTGAGGGAAGGCAGCATGTTGTGAGATTTTTACACAAGGAAGAGTTGGCTAAGCCATATAAAGACTGGTCTATATACAAAGCAGAACACAGTTTACTTTATGTCACTATTGGCCTGAGCCAACTTCCACTTAAGTTCATGGGAATCTTTCCACTGAGTTCCACGCAAGGTGGATTTGGCCCTAAATCCTATGGAATTATGACATGGAAATAAGCAATTGTTTTCCTTTGAGTATATACAGTGGTGATTGATACTTAGTGAGGTTCTGCTGTTGTCTCTAGTGGCAACTGAGTTTCCATTTGGCAAAGCTCAGAGCTGGAGAGTTTGCTGGAACATATTTTCTCCTCTTTTCCGTTGCTAGTTTTCAGAGCATAGGTGGAGGAATTATTGTTGAGATTTTCTTTTTAACTGCCAAGATCAGATTTTTCTTGACTATAAAGGAAATGTGAAAGCAATTTCAATCTAATTAAGCATACACAAAAGGTACTTGTAATACTCCGTAGTCAAAGAGCATATTGATCTATAATGTAAGGTTGTATTAATTCTATCCAAGCAGCATGTTAACAAATGAGTATGGCAACATGAGATCTGGTGATTGGCTTGAGTTTGCCCCGCTTTCTAAGCTAAAATTTCAAAGATTAAAACTAATCAGATGTTTCTATTACATTTGTCTTGTGTGATCCTGTGCCTATAGAAATTGGAGCTGGAGGATCCCATCCTGCAGGAAAAATTAAGGTGAAATTCCCATCCAAATCAATAGAGATCCAAGCTCAGTGCTGCCCTTTGTGTATTCAATAGCATCAATGGTCAGCAGCCAAACCACAAAACAAGACATATTAGGTCAAGTTTTGTTCATGATGAAAAACTGAAGTCAGTGGTTTGCATGGCTATATCTGAGGGCAGAATATGGCAAATTAGTATTAGCCACTATATGGTGTATAAATAACGGAACTGTTCCTAATTACTATGTCACCATTTCAGGAGATATATTCTGGAAGGGCCACATCTTCATATCCTTACTCAGCCAAAACTCCCACTGAAGTCAATAGGATTTTTCCTGTTTATGGACTTCAAGATTTGGCACATAGCTCCAGAACACAGAGTCCAGCCTAGACCAAACACTAAAGGGAGATGTGCAGGAGGCAAGGGAAGAAGAATCCGCCAGGCCACAGAACAGCAGACTCTACATCATCTAGTTGGTTAAAGTAGGTTCCTCATGGGATGTAGCATAGGAGGATCCACATGAATTATCCAAACCACCCTGCCACATACAGGGCTCTGTGCCATGCAATGTCTTTCCATAGACCAGTTCTGCTGCTTAGGGAATCTCCCTCCTCACACTTGAAAGCTGGGGCTGGATGTTAGGAATTGTGAATTGTGGTCAGTGCTCATTAAATTTATCACATTTAACTAGCAGAAAATCTGTCTAGAGATGACTTCCTCATGCAAAAGTTAGGAGTAAAAAAGTAGGAAGCGTCTGCCATGGACATTGGTCTTGATCCTGCTCCCACTGAAGTCAAAGACAAAGTGGCAATGGGAGAAGAATAAGGCCCATAATTGCAAATTCCATCTGCTAGATACCTATTGTCAAAATGCAATCAGTGTCAGATATAAATAAAGGAAGTTTATGCATATTTTAAACATCATTAAGCATTATTTATTGTACATATAGGTATATTTCAGTTAGGAACATCTGTGATAACAGATCTGCAAAATTTAAGAGATGATGACTTTTTCTACTGTGGGTTTAAATGTACAAAATCTGGAATTGGTTAAAACTCTGCTGGTCACATAGTAAGTTAACAACATTCATCATTTGAAAATAAGCTAGCTGATTGTTTCCCAAGCATCTGAAGAGTTACATGCAGCTCTGCTGATTTAGTAATTGTTCTGGGAAAGTGAAAACAGCACTTCAGTTCATGAAACTTCACCCGTACATTCACAAAAAAACACATTTCAGATGGATCTTTTTGATGAAGCTAAAACAACTGTATTGCTTCTAAGTTAAAAATGTTAAAACGACTTTAAAAAGTTATAACTGGACATGTTTTAGTCTGCTTGAAATGGTTTGAGAGGAATTACTGACTGGTAAATTTCAAAAGATTCAGTTCAGATAAGCACTCCAAAACTTCAGAAGGTTATCACTATTCCTTATCCATTTGGATTCTTTCTGTATTCATATGATTTGCCCCTCTCCCTCCACCCTTCTTGGCTAGTCAAAACAGGCCACTTCTTCCCTATGGCTTCCAGAAATTATTTTTTTCTTCATAGTTACCTATAACAGCCTTGCAATTCCCTTCACTCTTTCTGCTGGAAAATATTAGAGGTATGAAATAACATGAACAGGGTTCCCACATTGCTAACAGCGGGAGTTGGAAAGAGCTCAAAATGGAAGAAGATAAGGAACAGTTGAGAGAAAAGGTGTCAAAAGAAGATGAATTGGAAGTTAGGACAGCTAACAGAGGACACTTTTGACCAAAATTACATCTACAACTTCAGTTTAATGTAGTTTCACTGAAACAAAACAGAATTTGGTTCAGTGTTAGAAACCAAAGAGCAGCTGGGGTTGGAGAA
This sequence comes from Dermatemys mawii, assembly GCA_007922305.1. Taxonomy (NCBI): domain Eukaryota; kingdom Metazoa; phylum Chordata; order Testudines; family Dermatemydidae; genus Dermatemys; species Dermatemys mawii. Next base: position 21,740,517 of record ML677343.1, on the reverse strand, counting down.
GAGAGAAAAGAAGTACAGTAGTCTCATGATCCAAGAAGTAGGAAAAGGAAATAGCAACAGCTGCAGCAGCAGAGTGAGAAGAGGAGAAACTAGAAGGATAGTGTATTTTATCAGAAGTGTTCATCTTGGAGGGAGAGACAAGATTAGAATTTAATTCATTTGTTGCACAACTGAAAATTGGCAGCCCTCAGAAAACATCAAATAGCCACAGCCATCCTGGCCACCACAACTCTCTTCTTTCAGAACATCTGAACTATAACCATGGTTTCTTTTTTGAGAAAGGTTGAAAAAAATATAGAACAGATATCATCAGGTTAAAAAAAAAATCATCTCATTAAACACAACTGATATAGACGCTGCTACCATAACAAAGCTTGAAAGTCTTGGTATTTCTTCATGGCCATAAGGGTGAAGTGGGTGAAGTGAAGTGAACATGAGGGTATTAAAACAGGAAGAGAAAAGACAAAGGTTCTATTTTTAAAAGATGGAGGGAATGAGGATTAGGGGAAGGAGAAGAAACAAACTTCTGATACAGAAAAAATTATGAATCAGAGAGGTAGCCATGTTAGTCTGGAATTGCAGAAGTGATAAAGAGTCCTGTGGCACCTTAAAGACTAACTAAAGTATTAGAGCATAAGCTTTCATGGGCTAATACTCACTTCATCAGATGCAAACTGTAAACTGTAATCTTTTCCTCATGTAATTTACCAGTTGAATACTGCACACGTGTCTTCTTATAAAAATGAAAATTGTAATGATGAATACTGACCTGTAACAGGTACTTCAGGCATTCCACCTCTATACCAAATGGAACCCTAGAGTAAATGGCTTGCATATGCTTTCATTCTGGTACAACAGTGGCTAGAAAAGTTTGTTTTCATTCCCCTCAGTGTATCATGTTTGTAGTGAAAAATAGTCCAAATCTGTAAGGAAGAAAGGAAAAAAGTAAGATGGAGCGGGGGACATCTGCTGTTGAGCACAAGTGTATCTAAGTACTGAGAAGGAGTTCACAGTGGACAGTGACTCTTCATCCACAAAAGGAAGACACTTTGGTATTGCTTGCATCTCAATGTAAATTTCACCAAATAGGTCATTTAAAAAAAAATTGACATCCTGAATGAGTTATTTCTCTTCACCCCCACTACCCTGGCCCTGGTATGCCTGTGGTAGCGGTGTCCAGCCTCCATCTCCACCCCAGCCAGACTCAAGGCAATTGTGGTGGAAGTGCCCAGCCCCTATTCTTCCACCCCACTCCCCATATATGGGAGATCAAAAGCCCTGATCCTGCAATCCAATCTGTGTAAATCAGACCACTGGGGTTGAATGTAGTGGGACACCATGCAGATATAAGGATCCACTACTAGAGATCAAATTACAGAACTGAAGCTCAAATTTGTTCATGTTATAATGTTAGAAAAAAAAATCTCTCTTTGTAGAGATCCTTTTCCATTTTTACCAAATGCCTGTTTAATGGAAAGTCTGGTTTTGATTAAGACCTTGCCAACAGGACCTAATCAATTTACACCATCAAGAGATCTGGTTCAACATGTGCTGAGTACAGCAGAGTATGTCCTTTTCCAGATCCATAATCTCTGGGCCCATTCTGTACTTATTCAGTCCCCAGTATGGTTTAAGGCAGATCAAAATTAGACCAGCTGGCTATCGTTCCAAAGAGATGGTATGCTTGGTCGGAATTTCTGGGATGCAATAGCACTTTGACCATGCACCCTTTCTGTTTCTCTCATCTCCCCTCTCAACACGTCTGGTGAGCTAGGGGCGAGGTAGCGGTTGGAATAGTCAACTCCTATGCCAGTCAAATTCCCTCATGCCAGGAGAATCCGCAGGTAGACATCTAAGCCAGCTTTACTTCAGAACAGCTCAATGCAGTTGAAGCATCTAAGGATTGGCCCAGAATAATTAATTAAGCTGGGTTATTTGTCCCTACAGGACTTAGACTGAAATATATTTATAGAGAATGCCATTCTAAAGTAAGTGAATTTGTGTACATTAAAGTACTTGTATGCAGAGGATATATTATGCACTCCACTGTAATTATAATCTTTATTACATACATACAAACGTCACTGTAACAATAGTCTTTTTTACCTAATATCCATACAGCACAGAAAAATTTGAAGAAACTGAAACAATATGTCTTATGAATCTCAAACTTTCAAATTAATTTATGTATTTTGCTAATGGGCCTTTAGGGATAGAGGTCAAAAAGCTAGATTTCTTATTTAGACAAGATATGATTTATAGTTAGGAACTTGAGACCCATTTATTCCTGACACCATACCTCAAAAAAAATTTATAATTACCATTGTATAAAGTGAATTTACCTTTCAATGGCACTGTGATTAAATGAGCAAGCAGGATGAGGCCCTTACTGAAATTCCAGATCCTGGTTGGAGTTTCTAAATGAATTGGGAACTTGGGGGAGGCAATTTATGTAATTCATTTTATATGAAAACAATTATCAAAGGAATCATTTCAACGTACTAGAGAGCATAGTTTGAGCATAGACAGCTTAACAGAAAAACATGACATAGCTTAATACTTAGTACCAATATTTGTGTTCTAATTCCACTTCTGAGCATCACTTCTTTTGTACAGCATGTGCTGTATAATTAATAGCTTTGCTTATTCCAACTCATAACAAAAGGATATTTAAAACCTTTACAGTTTGACATTTCTCTGTTTCTTGTGCTCCATTTAAAGAAAATGCATGTTATGATTCACAAATGATGTTTTTTTTCAGTATATAGTGGGAGTATGTAACTTCAGTTTGCAAATAATCCAAAATGTGGCCAAGTAGATTTAAGGAAGACTGATGTTCCTATAATCTTAGCTGCTAACCCTTCTATACTGATGAACACCAGGCAGTCATGCTTATCTAGCACAAAGATCTTTCTTCACTTAATGCCCACAGCTTGAGATAGTCAATCTTGCCCAGCATGCGCCTCAAGTATTTCAGATTTTTGTTTGTGATTTTTGTGTACGTCCCTGTGCTATTTCTGCTACTATGAGTCAATAGCTACTTATCTACCCATACAAGGCCATAATCAGAGGCACTGTTATACTGGTATATGAACATCCATATTGCACATGTCTGAGTGCTCAATCACTATCACAATTGTAGCTGTTGGGTAAACAATTATAAATGGAGCCATTTGTGTGCAGCCCAACAAAATAAGATAAAATGATAATGCTTTAGCTATGAATTTTACTTTAAACCATAAATAAAGTTGAACTAACTGAACTATCAAAACTGCATTAACATCTATCTGATGTTTTAAACAATCTATAGTCACTTCCATCTAATAAGCTCAAATAAATAAAAATAGATATACAAATAAATAAGTCTGCTTGACTCTTTAAAGTCCGTAGGACTATAATGCTTTAATACTGCTTTTATCATTAGATAAAAATATTATTAAACATTATAATTTGTTTAAGTCACATGAGTTATAACTAAAACATTAAATGATTCACATAATAATCAATTATAAAACAGGAAAACAGTCTTAGTTATGAAACAGAGAAAAATGAAATGATCTATGGTGCTTTAGTAAAAAAAACAAAAAAAAATCTTTCATTTAGTTTTCAAAGTTCATTGGTCATTGGATGCAATATAAGATTTAGGCGAAACTTCTATGTGTAATAAAGCACCAGTTTTCTTGATTATGGATGATTATTTAAAGAGACTGGCATTTATTCAGCATTTGTAGCAGATTGGATTTTTTTAAAAAACCATGTTGCATTTTTTTATTGCCATATACTAGTTGGTCAAGAAGTATAAGTGGTTCCCTGAGAGTTAGAGGGTTGGATGAAAATTACAGGTTTTGTTTTAAAAAAAGGTAAAATGTATTTATTCTTAACTGGTGGATGAAATAGAGAAGCTAGCAAAATAGTTTCAGTGTCTGCCTTTTAAAGGGCAAAACACCCTTTAAGTTAATTTATTCAAAAATCAGCACAAGCAATAAGGTTCCAATGTCTGGAGGCACAAGATATGGATAGCTCACAGAGTTCTCGCTTAAATCAATAGGAGTCCTTCCACCAACTGTAGCAACCTTTGGATCTGGTCCTACGGTATCTGCAATCCCTGTACCCAGGTTGTCCCCGGGTGTTCTTTTTTAGTATCACTCAGGGAGTATTGGGTGTAAAGACATGGAATGGCCATCAGATCTTCAACTAGGTGCCTCTATCAGCCAAACATCCATACATAGGTACTACATGCTGACCCACCATCACATACCCCTACAGATCTAAGGTAACAACTTAGCCACAGGATAGGACTTCTACTACTTCTTGGCCTGGTCTGGGAAGATTTTGTCCTCTATAAAGCATGCATTTGAAAAAACAAAACAAACAAACAAAAAAAGACCCTGTTCAGATTTTGTGACTAAGAAGAATATTTGGGGCTAAGAATGAACTTGACATGAACTAAAATGGGAAGTTAAGCAACTAACACATAATTGAAGTTGGAGATTGTTGTTGTTGTACGGCATTTTCATGTTGGGAGAATGGGGAACATTAACCAAACAGAGCTGAATTTATCCATGCTTCATCAACTGAGGCTGCTGCCATTTTCCAGGCATTTATATAAGCATGCCAGGAAAACAATTTTTAAAAACTTTTTAAAACAATTTTTTAGTAGCTGCTGTTTTGTTGTTTTAGTAATTTGATGCTTTTGGTTATTTATTTTATTTAGTTGGGAACATTAGTTACTGAGAAGAAAAACAAAGCAAAGAGAAGAAAAACAAAACTGAATCTTCTGATGATTCAATAGCCGAGACCTGGGACAACTTGCCTTCCATTTCTCAAAATGAGAAATTAAAATAACAAAAAGGCTTAAAACATCAAACAATGCATGACATTTTAAGAATAGATATGGTGGGTGTTGGTAAATAATGGAAAACATTTTCAGACTACTCAACCATGCCATGAATAAAATCAGTGATGAACTTCAGTCCCACCTGAAAATTCCCATATACTATATTAAAAACACCCTAGAGCAATTTAACATTTTCTTGTCAACCCAGGCCTCTTTCAGGTTTCATAACAAAACAAAAATAAATTGTTTGTGAGCACAAACAATTCACCAGGTTTCACAAACCTGAGCAGCAGATTCCTGAGAGGCTCAAAGAAGATTTCAGTTGTCTCCAAACTGCCTATATAGACCTTACCTTTGTAGCTGAGAATACTAAAAACCATTGTATTGATGTGCTAAATAGATAACCTAGGGTATGTCTACATTGGGATAAAACATGTGTGTATTGCCTTGGGTCAGCTGACCTGGGCTCAGGCTCCAGGGCTGAAAAATCGCTCTGTGGATGTTTGGACTTGGGGTGGGGTCTGTGAGGGAGGAGTGTCCTAGAGCTCGGGGGTTAGCTTAAGCCTGAATATCTAAACAGCAAATTTTACCACCAGAGCCCAAACCCCTGACCTGAGCCAGCTGTGAGGCATTTATCCCTGTGTAGATGTACTGCTAGAAAACACATTCAGGGTAAGGATGTCTCCAGATAGTTGGGATTCTCTACAACATGAAGACAGGAGAATTTTTTTCCCAATGATTCTGGCAAAAAAATAATTTCTGGTCTTTTACCTAAAATTACATAGAAAAATTTCCAAAAATCCCTATGAGCATATTACGGCTGTGCTGGAGTGAAGCTTTAAGGAGGCAAGTAGATACAGTACTACAAGCTAAAAATATATTTTTGCTGAATTAGTACTACAGTTATTCTTGCTATCAAATTCAAATTAGAAACAAAGATTTTAAAAATCTTTTGGCCACCAAGTACTGTCGGATGAGGAAGCAGGTCTGTGATTCAGATGCTTTTACACTTATTGTTGCAGTGAGTTAAAACATAAAATCCCAAGCCCCTATTCGGATACCAAATTTGAAGTAACACTTTTGACTTATGTTTTGCATTGATTTTAATGGCGTTATTTTGAATGTATATCACTGCAATCAGAATCTAACCACTGAGAGGATATTAGGAGATTAAACATGATCTTAATCAGCAATATCCCAAAAGATCCAAGGATTTTCGGTTTACAAGATTGTACAACTGTTGGAGAGTTGGATAAATTTCAAATGCAGTTGTTGATAAGAGACTTGTAGCAGCCCAAAGAATCTGTTTTTTAAGCTCCTGAAAGTTGACAAACAAACTGAACACGATGAAGGAATGAAATAGAATCAGTAAACCTACAAATGAGAAGAATATGCTTTGCTTCAGAGGGAATTCTGCAGATATTTATGATATCTGGTCTTTTAAACTTAATTTGTACTTTAGAAGATACATTTTTGGTGTTCTCTTCTAGGCCCCAATTTAGCAAAGTACTTAACCACATTTAAATTTCAGGTATGAAAACAGGTATTTTGATGCCTCAGGAACTTTCCTTTGAGTACTCAGATGTTGGCCATTCAGTTTTTGAGAATTCTGGGCATTCAGTTTTTCAAAGTTTGAGTAATGAGCATACAATATTTTATAGTAAGGGTCTGATCCCGCAGTCCTATTTTAATTAAGAGATATTCCCATAGGTTCTAATGTAAATTTTGCCTGAGTATGAGCTGCAGAAATCAGCTGCAAGACCACACATCTTGGGGGATACTCTCTCTAAAGTCATCAGCATGGCAAGTTCAACAACCCAATGTGTAATTCTTGAGGCAGAAGATGATTTCCATTTCATTAACATTAATGTCTCATTTGGCATAAGAGCACATAAAATCATCTTACTGATAGCCCTAAAGTAATGGGAATAGTTAATATCTATTTTGGAATAAATGAGAATCCCCCAAAATGATTAACATAAAATGAATTGTATTGGTGCTAATCTATGGATGAAAGGTTTTGATGCAGAGATTAATGATTAGAATTTAAAAAGTGGGGCATATACATGTACATACAAAAATGTGTGTGTATATTTACTGTGACTGTGTATGAAATGATAGTAATTATGCATACAATTAGACATTTATATCTATAACTGGTTCTTCTATGCACTTACCATGGTTGTGTATGCAAATTTAATAAATATGTGTACTAATTAGTCATGCAAATTTGAAAAGCTATACCTTTGGAAAATCAAATTTGGAATTTTAACCTTCTCTATTATAGGGTTAGGTTAACCAAAATGGATCTTGAAGGTACCAGCTGAAATTCTAAATAACCAGAAATGTTCTAAAACATGTGATGGTATTTGTAAAATCATATGCATTGTTTGGTGGAATGTATTTCAGGATTTGTGCTAATCTTCTGAAAGCTATTTCCAAAAATATTCTCAAATCCTACTGGGTTTATAAGAACATGTCATAACCCTAAAAGTAGCCTAGAATTCCTCCATACCTGTAAGAGGTTAAGAAGCTAAGATAACCTGGTTGGCACCTGACCAAAAGGACCAATGGGGACAGAAGATACTTTCAAATCTGGGAGAGAGAAGGCTTTGTTCTCTGTGCCTTTGTTGTGTGCTTGTTCACTCTGGGGATTTCAGAAGGGCCAGACATTTCTTCCCTCCATGTAATTCTACATCAGTCTCTAAAATTCACAAAAATAGTAAGTAATAGCCAGGCAAGGCGGGTTAGCTCATATTTGTTTCTCACTTGTGAATTTCTCTTCCCAAAGGGAGATATCCCTGTGTTTTCTTTGTAACTTTGAAACTAAGCAGAGGGGAGTCCTCTGTGTTTTGTTTTGAATCTTTTTGTGACTCTGCAAGTACTTCCATACTGATTTTTATAGAGGTAATTTCTTTTTTTTTCTTTTCTTTAATTAAAATTCTTCTTTTATGAATCGACTGAGTTTTACATTGTTTTAAAGATCCAGGGTTTTTGGATCGGGCTCACCTGTAAGGATTGGTGAGCAGTTTATCTTAAGCCAGGAAGGGGGGTTTAGGCTTGGGGGGATATTTTGGGGAATTAGGAACTCCAAGTGGTTTCTTCCCTGAGTCTTTGTGTTACACTTGGTGGTGGCAACCTATCACCCGAGATACAGAAGAAGTTTGTGTCTTGGGGAAGCTTTAACTTAAGCAGGTAAAATAAGCTTAGGGGGTCCTTTCATGTGGGTACCCTAGAGTTCAGAGTGGGGAGGGAACCTTGACAAAGCATAAAATGGCATTGTCTCAGTTACAGACCTGAGTTTTCATTATTTGGGTTATATACTGCAGTAACATTCTTAGACCCTGTTTAGTATAGTTGTAGAAAACCAACTAGACATATATATAAAAATTATAATGGTTTATTACAATTGCCTGGAGAAATTAAGACTTAAAATTAGAATTAAAGTTTGCACAGTTTGATGTAGAAGACCCTATAGAGTATTAAAATTTTAGCATCACTTTATTCTCCAGGCAGGAAGTTGTCATTAGGAAATATAATACTCATTTTTTGCTCGATTAATTATATCAAAGGCATAAGAGAATATACAGCAAAGAGTGCCTTGTATGTTATTCATGAGTCATGAATGAAATGAAAAGTGAATCTACTATTCACTATAATATTTTCAGTCAATGTTACTTTGAAGCTAAATCCCTGGTCTATGCATGTTCCTCCTCTCTATCCTAAACTACAGAGCTCTCTATGGCAAACATGGGATTCTGAGTCTCAGCCACAGTCTCTGCTAGATGAGGTCTCCTTCTTACACAGATGACACACAGCTTTTAAACCTCTTTTGGGACTTGTATGTCCCCAAAAGGCACTCCAAAATTTGTTCTTTAAGCTCCAGGCAGAACTCCCATTAACATCACTAGAAGATTCATGAATAGGAGACAGAAAAAAAGGTCAATAGATGCTTGCAACACAGATCCAAGCAAATAATGTTGTCCTAAATTTGTAGATGCCTTTATTTGATTAAACCGTTATTCAGCAAAACACTTAAACATATACTTAAATTTAAACATATGCTGAAGAGCATCCCTTTGTAGCAAGGCACTTAAACATATGCTTGAAGTCAATAGGACCAAAGGTGAATGTGGACTCAGTAAGAACTGGCTGCCACTACCAGCTCATAGACAGATGAGGTCAAAGCACTACCGCCCTTTTTATTGAATGCCATTTACTTTATGACTTTCTGTAAGAGATTTACTCACAGTTTTCTTGGCTCCAAGTCCTCCAAACCTTCATCTTCCCTACAAATTTCCATAATCAAATTAAAATAAATTTTAAATAGATTTTATTTCTCAAGGAATATTAACAGTTCTCTCTATTAATGAGAAAATAGTGAGCTGAAAGGTACTTGGCTGAACTTTCAAATAATAAAGTTCAGTAAGCTATTACACTTTCCTTTGCAACTTAATGTCAGTCTGGTCTCATGTTCATATAAACAAATACAAAAATCTCCTTGGAATTCACATCTCCCTGGAAAACAAACTACCTATTTATTCACGTCTCTGCACATATTAATCATGTGAAAGAGAATGAATCATGAAAAGACAGTGTTTAAAATGTGTAAAACAAACATTTATAAGATATAATCAAATATGAGCACAAATTTCAACTTATTCATGGTACACAGTACATGACACATGAAGATTGATGGGGATGCTTAAGAGAAGCTCTATTAGAAGAAGAGTGATGTTCAAGGTAACAAGGTTACTACACCATTATGCATTTTCCGCATGGTGGAGCAGGTATGCCTCATTGACCATCAAAATACTGTATCAGTAATCAAAGTCCTTGAAGGCAAATATTAAAAATATTATATCTTAAATGAGACCAAGGAAAGAAACAGAAAATGCATTACTAGAAAGTGTTATATAACAAGAAAATTTTAGAAAATGCATGGACTTTTTTTTTTTAAAAAAGAAGGGAAATATGGTTTGCCAAGTGCCATTTATATCTAGAATAATTACAGAATGCAGTACATTAAAAAGGCAATAGTATTAACTTGTTTTGCAGTCTTTATAGACTATGAGAGATGTACCTAGAAAAATGAAACTGATCCAACCATCAAAAATAATGTTGGCAGAAAATACATAAAAAAACTATTATACAAAACACAAAACAAAATAATTAAAAGCTTTTGTAATACATGAGTTCTGCTACAAGTTCAAATATAATAAAATGAAATAAAATAAATGGTCAAGAAAAATAAAATATTTTCATTTAGTGGCCAAATAAAGGATGCACAGTAAGTCCATTTCAACTATTCAAATAATTTAAGTCAAGTTCCTTCATATGGAGAAAACCATGATGAGGAAAGATCCATAATCATGGAAAGTATAAGTAAAATTCTACAATATTTTTCAGAGGAAAGACTCAAATACCTTTGGAGCAACAACAGTGTCAAGGAGAAAAAAAATATGTGAAGTAACAGCAGATTCATTCACATTCAAAACCACTGCACTAAACTGAAAAAAAAAGATCCAGACCAAGAAAAAAAAGGGAGGAACATGAATAATTCATTGATATAATGTGACGTGAAATGTTACATGTACCATACATGGGCTATAAGAAGTAGCAATCCATTAAGAGTTTATATGTTGTCTTTTCAACAACCAATATATTGTAAGTCCACTAAAACTAAATGGTAAATAATAGGTAAATGACTGCATCACTGAGACAAATTCACAAGGGTGTTGAGAGCCATAGTTCATTAGGTTTGTAATGTGCTTTGAAATCCTGGGATGAACGATGCTAAAGATGCTCAGAACATCATCAACACAATACATAGTATTCTTGTCATCAAACAAAGTGCCTTAGGAATTCAAACAGTGCTGAAAATGTCCATCTTGACATTGACATTGACATATTTTGGAATAAAATGTTTTGATTTTTCATTTTGAAATAACTTTTCATTTTGAAATTTTAAAAATGTATTATAAAAATTGGAAATCAAACTAAAAATATTTTGACTTTTCAAAAGAAAATATTGTGATTTGTCTAAATGGAACATTTACACCAATCCAAAACAAAACATTGTTTCAAATTTTTGCTTTTGTGGGGAATTTGGAAATGTTTCGTTTTCACTCTGATTTGAAACAAAACCTAATTTCAAAAACTCAGAATCTTTCATGAAAGGGAACTTCTGTCCACTCTCCGTCTCTCAAAATCCTGTATACTCCCTACATTTCCCACCCCCAAATTGCATTTGCCATGTGGATAATCTTCATTCTACGAGGACCTAATTTCTACAGCCTCCAAACAGTTTTACATGGGAAGGCTTTAGGCTGTGTGTGTCAATTCAATACTGACAACCAGCAGATCAAGAACTCCTCTCCCTCTGAGATAATGGGGAGGAAATTCATATGCTGGTTGTCTCCTCTGACGTTATTCCACTATACCCATAAATAGCATTTGGCATGGGCAAAGTATGAGCAGATGCATGTGCACTACATTTATAGAATGCTGTCAAAGGTCATCACCAGAACCTGGCACCTTCAGCACCAAAACAGATCTCTATTACCAGAGCTAAAGGAGAAATCCTGTTATGTGGTACCAGTACAAGCCTCTCATCTGTGGAACCACCAGCAGATACATACAACTCAGTGTTAACATATTCCGATTTGTTGGGAGCTTTTGTGTTAAAAATCAATGTTAGACTCCTCAGCTACAGAGCTCTGATGAGCCACATGTATTGTGGTACTGCTCATTGTAGCCCAGTGTGAGCATGATACTGGTTGAGCTTCGATAACAACTTGAGAAAGAGAGGAGTACAAGGGTAGGCATAAAGCTTATCTTTCCAAGAGAATAGGAAAGCATCTGTCAAGGAGCCCTGCCCCGGAACAAAAGAGTTGGCCCTTTCTGTTGAGATGAATGGCATATAAGTCTCTGAGAGCCTGAAAAATAAATCTCATGACATTCAGCCTGAGACATCACTCACTATCTCTGCTGACCAATGTACTCAGGTGATCCCCAAGCTGTTTTTAACACCAGAAAGTTAGGATGCTTTGTATCAGCAATGCAATGAATTTCAAACTCCCCAGCATGTATTACCTCTTTACAAAGTCTCATGCGGCCTCTCCTTGCCTGTTCACATAGAACTCACTGCTATGTTATTTGTGATCATAGAGAGAATGTTTTCCACAAAGATTTTGTTTATTTATAGTTATGTATTAGTTTTTTTCCAAATATAACAAATATTCCAAAATACCAGATTCATCATAATATGCAAAGTAAATACAGAGAATTAGGATAAAGGGAAGGGAGGAAAACCAACATATATATCTTCATGCTCTAAGTTAATCACAGGCCTTTAAAAAGTCTGCCCAAATTAGCTTTTTCAGGCATTCCCTTTCTGAAGAATGTCAGTCATTCATTAGATGCAAGGTCAGCCATATGACTGAACCAAGCATCAATATTTGGGTGTCATTGGCTTTTTCCTTTTTTTCAAGATTAATTTTTTAAGAACCAAAGGTTCAGCACCAAACTAGGAGTTGGCTTCAATGGCCGAGGCACCACAGCTGGATTAGAACCCTTGATTGACAAAACCCTTGATGAGAAGACGTTGGTACCACAGCACATCTCATTCCAGATGACACTATCTTTTCCTGGTAGTTTACCAGTGGACAGTACTGGAAACTTTCACCTTTTAGAGGACCTCAGCTCCTGTAAGGAATGGTGTTCTGATCTTCTCTGTTTCTTCCTTGGCACTGGAGAAGGGGATTGGTAATGAGTCTCCAATACAACGTCCAGAGAGGCACTCCTAACTGAGGAGTACTCAGAGCTTGCGTGGAGGGTGGATGCAGGGCAGCCTCCATGAGAATGTAACACAGTCTCACCTCTCCATCCTTTGTAGTCCAAGGCTTATAGTCCCTGCAGATCTGACAATGGTCTCAAATATGACCTTCACTGCCACACTTTAGGAACTTGGACTGGGGATCACTTACTGCAGCCACCAAAAAGCTTGAACCTACAGACTGAGGCATACCCAGTTACTGAGCGATGGTACCCTTTGTATAAAAGAGGAATCCAATGCCCAAAAATAAGAAATAAGGAAATAACAAAGAAAACCTACACTATTTTGCACTATCAAGAGTACCTCTAACTATTTTCAGAAGGGAGATAATTCCTCTGCAGTCGGAGAAAACTTGGAGTAAACAAGTCTACATGTTCCAACTACCAACAATAGGTAGAGCCACTCCAGGTGAAGAAACAAAGGGTAGAGGCACTCCAGGTGCCCCCTATACCATGCTGCAATAGCATGAGACTCCTGAAGGTGCCCATCTGCCCTGATAGGTACTACTTAGGGAAAAATCTCCCACTCTGGTGAGCTGGGTATGCACACACCTGAAGTGGAATGGACATGTGCAATCACACAAAGAAGAACTCTCATTAACTTTAACAGATGGTATTTGTGCCTACATGGGGAGAATTGGAGTGTAATCATTTTCCCTCAGTGCAATTCCTATGCAATTCCATGCTGTCCACTCTTCATTTATTTGAAGTCTGGTAACCTATGTTAGGCTGATTGGACAACCTTCTTTTAAAGTGACTTGGCCAGATATTCTCTGCTGATATAAATTTACAAAATTCTATTTAAATCTGTGGTTTTGTGCCAATTTATGGAAGCAGAGGATATGGTTCATTATTTCTAGTGCCCATAATTCTAGAAAAGTAGTGATCACACTGTACTACCAGGGACTCCTTTTTTATTTATTTTTTTTAACCAAGCAACATTTTATTTGAACAAAGTATATCGAATTGTAAAACATTTTAGAAAAGCCTGAAAAAGTTAAGACAGTGTGAATAGCTCTGCTCATTAGTGTATTACTTACACTATGAGAGGGGAACTTCATTTTCCTGTGAATTTTCTAGAGGAACGATGGGGTTCACATTACCTTCACAAGCATTCCGGGTAACTGCAATTCTTCATGAAAACTTGACATCAGAAACACAGAAATGGCTTCCATTAGCACACAGTGGAGACTAACATGATGGTTATTTTAGTAGACTAGCTCTGGAGCAGTTACTTTGTTTTGATGTTTTTGCTTTTGCCACTTTTGATGCCCCAAGAACAATTCCCTCAACACCCTCAGCTCCTTACTTGGATAATAAGTCAAAGAGCACTCTCTCTGAGAACAGGGGATGGGGAGGAGAGAGGCTCAAGGCTACTCAAACTCCTTCCACTGGCCCCCAGAGCTAGTGGGGTGCAACAAGGAGGGTGGTATCTCATCCAAAGGGATGCTACAGCACATGTCCTGCCCTTGTGCTGATAGACTAAAGATTCTAGTGGTAATGTCATAAATAGAAACACCCTCTCCCCCGCATCCCCCTGCACAAAACTGCACTGAGGAAATAAATCAATGCTCAGAATCTTCAGCTACGTTCCCCAAGTCCACTCTACAGGAGCAGTGTGGAATGGGTAGGACAGGGCCCAAAAGATAGGAGGCAGTCCACGGGGATCCTACTTCTCAACTGTAGTGGGCCAGGGGTGCTGAGGGCCATTGAACCAAACTGTAAACCCTGTTTGTGATCAAAACCACATCAAGTCAGGGGATGCAGAACACACTTAGTTCCAGCACCTATGACTCCACAGATATCAGGCAGCTGCACAGAGGGAGTCCAACTCTGGCAGCATAGATGGACTAATAGTTCTGTTGCCATTGGCTCACAGACCGCAGACATGCTCTGTAACTGCAAAGGGAAGTCACAGAGAGTTAATGCTGCCTCAAGCAGAATTCACTGTCCACGTCTCTTCATTTGGATCGACCCACAGATTTAGAGCGTATGATGTGCACAGAGAACAAAATGATAGATATAGTGATTATAACAGAAACCTTAAAGTGTTGTTCCCACAAAACCTTAAAGTAATACAAAAATCAGACTAGGAGGTGCATTATAACATTCTAAAATGATGGAATTAAAAGCTAAAAGCATGAAAGAAAATTATGTATTTCTAGTTTTGTTCAAAATGTAAAACTATTTGAAAGAATCCATTGTGAATGTAACATTGAAGTGACCTATGAAAATCAAACACCTGATGTCTAAAACACATGACAAGAGAAACCTAGGTAAAACATCAAGTGCAGTATACAACAGTGAGTGTTATAGTTACAAGGCAACATAAAAAGCTGAAAAGGGGAGACATTAGAAAAGAAAGTACTCACAAGAAAGATGTTAATTGCATTAACTAAGCATTGTAAGCATTCTAACTAGCTATAACATTTAAAGTTCCAGTACTGCATCTACTTAAGCAATGAAAGGGTCATGGACGACGGGGAGATCCTGAATAAATCTTAAACTCTAAAAGTCAATCAAAGATCAATTTTACAAAAACAAAACTGGGGACATACTTTTTAATACCTAATTCATTGTCATTAAATATTACATCAGCCTTCGTAGCAATGTTTTAGAAAGCACATTAACGAGATTATTTATATTATTTAGCACAATCCCATACAAGTAAACAGCATGTTTATTTTAAAAGTCTCATGGTTTATTCACTATAAAGTTTGCCATAGAGTTTTTTATGTGCTGTTTAAACAGCTGTGTTTTTTTTTTTCAAATAACTCTTAGGTTTGTACATTGAAATATTTTCTTAACGCATGCAATGTATATAGCTGCCTTTGCAGTGAATAGAAATTATACCTGGTTATTACCCAAAGACACATGGGTTCCAATCAAAGAAGCACAGCACTGCAATCCTCCCCATAATCCACAGCCATGATTCATCAGCTGAAACCACTTATTAGTTACAGCCTCAGAACACACCAGCAGGACTTAACATTATTGTCCACTTCTGGAGGAATCTCACCGAGACAAGCTATCCAGTCATCTAGGCATTTAAAATGTACTTATTACTCTGGTGTTAGAATGTCTGAAATCTGCACAACTTCTTGGGCATTTCCACACAAACCTTCTCATATTTAGGTGCAGGGGATGAACTTACAAATACAAGCACCAGGAACATACCAAAGACCAAGGGAAACGTTCTACAAAGACTGTGGCTACTCTAGTCATTTTTATTACATCCTCTCCCTGTTGCCATCACAAATGCAATGCGGCCTACCAGAGTAGATGGGCTGCTAGAATTGTATCTTTGTTGTCTAAAGCTGTTTAGGAGAGGTCTAAACTAAACAATACTTACAATGTAGGTACACCAGAGTTATACTACTGCTGTAGGTGCTAGTGCTCCTAGGAGCACACATAAACTGGGGAGGAAACCACAACAGAGATTTTATTTTTTTAAATGATCCATGAGGCTCTTTGAAAAGTTTTTTTTTTTTAATTCTTTGACTGAAGAACAATATGTAAAATACACTTGAGTCTATGCTGTAGCTATGGTATCATCTAATAATTAGAACAAAAGACTGGCTATTGGATTGGCAGTTTATAATTATGGATGATGATAGGATATCTCATAAAACCTCCCAGAATAAAAAAAAATTAATTGATCCAAGCTGTTGATTCTTGAGAAGATAATTCTGCTTTCCCTCTCTCTTTCTCTTCTTCTGTTCCTTTCTTGCCCTCTCCCTCTTTTATTTCTACCGTATGAATCGTCTTATTTAACCTTCAGATAACCATTTAAGTAACCCACTACACAGCGGTAATAAGCACATTAAATCAATAATGTGGTACATAATCCCCTTATCTTTTGTGTTAATGTTATTTTATTTTGCTTTTTAGACATGACATTCTGTATGCTTGCAGTGCTTTAGGAATGAATTTCCTATTGTATGCGGTCGACTATTGTTACTGCACCTGTACTCATTCATTTTATTAATTTCTTAAAATAAAGCTAAAATAAATTCTGTAGCCAAGAGTCAGTTCTCCTGGATTTATTTCCCAGTTTTGCATGCGACTCACTGCTTGGCATCAGGCAAATCACTTAAGTGATCTATGCTTCATTTTGCCTATCAGTTCAAAAAGTATTGCATTTCCTATCTTACAAAGATGTTGTAAAACTTAATTCATGCTTTTAAAGATTTTTGAGTCCATCAGAAGGAAGGTGCCAAATAAATGCAAGCAGATTAGTATAATAATTCTATTGCATCCCTGGCAACAAGGAGATACTCTAGCCTTGGGAAGAAACATATTTAGCTCTATGTTGTGCTGCATTTCTGGATTCCCATTATACTCCCAACACAATTAGGTAACCTCAGTTCTGCTTGGCATGCCCAAAGAACTAATATTCATAAACAGAACTGGGACTGGGCAAATACTACACAATTTTTTAAATTAAACTTAAAAAACAAAATTAGTATTTTTTATAAATATAAAAGTCTTCCGTTGGCTTGAGGCACCTACCATATTGTCCTCTTTGCATTTTATTTATGAACTTTTTTTTTGCCATTACCTCATTATGATTTAATAGTAAGCATCTGTGATAAAGAGAGGTGGGATGGATACAATGCTTTATCATAAAGAAATGAATGAAATAGGTTTTTGGAGATAGGATTCCAGTTTTATAATGTGCATCAAGTATATATTTGTGAGTTGGAAACAAATTGACCTCCACACATGTAGCCAGTTCCCTTATAAATTAAATAAAATTGTTCCAACTCTCCCTTTTTATTCTCAAATATATCTGTGTCACAATGCAGCAGAGAAAAGGCTATGGTCAGACATGTGACTAAAGATCCTAAAGCTGTAAAAATTGGTGAGAGGAGAGAAGAAAGAAGCTTCTGCATTAAATCTAAGATTGGAAGCATAGCATAGAGATCTCATTACTAATCATTTTAAAATTCTGTTTGAATGCATCTCATCAAACCACTTATTGTAAATTAAAGTAGATTTTCAATGGCATTGCTTATATCCCAAAGAAAGAGGTAAGTGAATCCTGCAAGGTATACATGAATTAGAACTTACAAGTCCTATTTGCTAGGGACTATATCCAACTAACCCCTTCTGGTTTGTTTGGAAGCTGTGGTTCTACAGAACACAGAACTCCGAGAAAACTTCCATCCACTATGTCCACTTGCCCTCTTCCAAGTCATTTCTGGCATGCACCTTCCCCTCTTCCCTCCAGCCTCTCAACCTTTTCTTCCTGGCTTTTTCTTCCACTCACTTCTGGGTCCAGAAGACCCCTATCTCTGGGTTTTCAGGGGATATTAGAACACAGCCACCACAACATACAGGTGGACCAGCAGGGAAGTGTGCCCTACTCACCAAAAGGGTCACTGGGGCAGAAAACAACCTGGCAGTCTCCTAAGGGAGTAGGAGGGGAAAATATTCTCTCTCTCACTGTGAATCCTGACACACTTTGCACAGGGACACTTTAATACAAGAGTAAACTGGGACAGTGCCTGGGATGAGTTGATTAGGTGGGCTGCATCGTAGGGATTAGGTGAAGGTAACTAGGGCTGTGTCACAAGCATCAGTGTTGGTCTGCCACATGTCCTGATATTTTTTGATTGCACTTAAACACTAATTCACATTGAACATGGATGACTTCGAATAGAAAACAATCCAGGCAAATATTTCACATTGTCCTACTTCAAGCTGGACTAGATACGGAGTCATAGTACACTGCCAATTGTTCCAGCAGTCAAGCTACGTGATTTTGAATTTTTCTGAACAAATCTCCAGTGGCTAAATATAGATATTTAATACAAATACAATAACTGTCAAATCCATAGCTCCCAATTCTGGCATCTGCTCCCCTGAAAAGGCCACAGGATTTTTGCAGTGTTAATTTGCACCCAAATTCTGAAAAAAGCCTGCTCGGCTATCTTGGGGAAAGAATAAATCACGCCAAACAATTCCAATAGGGAATATAACACAACACAGTCGACTTTGATGGGACAGCGCTATCCATTCTAAATCACATACTCAATCACCTTGCACTGTATGGCTAGACTTGTGAAGTGCCTGTGGACTGTCCACTCTCAGAACACAGCAGTCATGTGCCGAATGTGTTATCTCAGAAGCATGTGGCTAGGCATATGAATGCTAACATACATAGTTTGTCTAACACATTTCTCGTGCTGCAACACACACACACAGAGAGAGAGAGAGAGAGAGCGCCACACTGGTTTCTCTCATCCCTGCCTAATGCAACATTTATTAACCAATTGAAAGAATAAAAATCTCTTCTTTATCTGAAAGGGCTTTTTTATTATTATTCTCCCTTCTTCTTCTTCTCTCAAAACCAGCAAAACTCTTCTTAACAAGTAAAGCAGATGTGTTGAACATGTGGACACCAGGAATGTGGTTTTAACTAACCACATGAAAGGACTGGATTTTCCATTCCTGCACTGGGATATTTTACCATTTTGTAGTGGAGGATTAAGAAACACATGCACCAAAATATGGTCTTGAATTGCAAGGAATTTGGAAGAAAGCACTAAATACAAAGTGATTCATTTTAAGAATGATTGTATCCTACCTGGTACAATTATTTCTGGAAAGTTTGTGAAAACCTCTGGGCCAAATCCTCTGCTGGTGTAAACTGAATTCAATAAAGCTGTGCCAATTTACTCCAGCAAAGCATATGGCCCTATAAGAAGAGTACAGGAAAAAATTAAAGGATAACAATTCCAAATGTAACTTGTCTGACAAAAACGAATAGCTCCACTGAAATTGGCAGCATTCCCAATGACAATATTTAAAACAAAAAAGTGGAAAATATTATACTGTACACTGCAACATTATACACTGGGCCAGATTTTTCAAATAACTCAAGGCCAGATTTTCAAGTGTCCAGCAACCATAACTGAGGCTAGATTTTCAAAAGAGCTCAGCCCCCTTTTAGACACTTAAATAAGGGAGACGTTTTCAAAAGTGTTCAGTGCCCAACAGTACCTATAGAGACACTTAAAGGCTACATTGTGGCTTCTGAGCCACAGCCCTGCATAGAGGAGAATGGGGAGCTGCACAGCTCCAGAAGGAGCACAGGGGAGATTGCGTCTCATGAAGGCAATTTCTCCTTTATGTGTAAGATGGACAAGCTTTAGGCTGGCACCGATTGCTTAGTATGGTACACTGACTTTGTTGCAAGTCTGATGTGGAAATGCGAGCAGGACCTGCCGCCTCTCTCTCCCCTTTCTGGTTATTCACTCTGCAGGGAGAAAACCGTGCCTGTACTTCACAGGGCAAAGGGATTGCTTTTGATGGAGGCCATCCTGTTAGGCTACACAATGGGCTGGAAGCTTTTTGTGAAGCCACTCAAGAGTTAGCACCATTTGTCCCAAGCAGAACTTCAACAGTGCACACGTTGTCAGATATAAGTCTTTATCGCTGAATCCCAACACATGGCGTAACTGGAAATTTTTACTCTGACAGAATATTTATAGGCTCTCTCTGATACTTTGAGATGAAAAAGAGTTATGGCTCCATACTGGAGTTTTCAAAGTTTTGTTGGGTTTTTTTGGTCATCAAAATAAAGTGAAACCCATCACTACAGACCAGTAGGTAAGATTAGATATGTTTTTAGGTCGCAAGCTAAGAGCTTGCTAATGCTTAAAGACATTCCTTGTCTAGGAATATTTGTTAATTTGAACTCCCCTCCCTTGCTGTGTTTCTTTAATCTCCCAACCAGCTGTCTTCCATAAAAAGATATTTCTGTTTTTAGTTACAAATCTGTTTAGAGATAAAACTCACTCATAAATACACAACCACATGCATGGATTTTTAGCTGACAGTAGAAAACTAACTCCAGATGAAAAATAGTAAAGTTTGTTTAGGAACAGAAAATGCATTATTCTACTTGCTTAAAGTGTGGCACATGTTTTATAGATGCTCAAGGTTTTAGTTCTAGTATGAGACTGTGCAAACAACTCATTGAGAGTACCATACTCTGTCACCTTTTCAGATTTAGAGCTCATCACAGGGATAAATTGAAGTGCACACAGTTCACCAAAGTACTTTTTTGCCTACATCTGTATACTTCATGATAGGAAATAGATGAGTGTTTTTTTAAAAAAAAGCAACAACCCAGCCTTTGCTTATGTAGTAGTGGTAAAACCACAAGGTAATTTCCAAACTTTACTTTTCAGTTTTCTTGAAATGGTATATGATATCAACCCCATAACTGCTGTGTTGTGTATGAAGGGCTAGGAACCAGAATGTGGTGCTATTCATTTCAGTGATGTGTCAGAAGTGAAAGAGGAGCAGTTACTTGGGAGATATACCACTCGGAACCCAAATCCTACGCCAGTTCTCTCTGATGCTGTGCCACAGGTATAATGCTTGATAAATATATGCAGAGTGTTGCCACTTGGCAGGTCGGCACATCTTATCTAGGGGAATGACTAGAGGTAGGCTGCTGGATGCTGCCAGTAATCTGATTGAATGGTCTTGAAACACCTCTCATGCTTAGACTCTGTCCCAAGCACACCAATGGGAACTAGAAGATGGAAACAAAGTGGGAGCTAATGAACAGAGAAAGGGCATGGCCAGTGGACCCAGGAGATGCACTGATTCAGGATCCTCTCCCAGCAGACCAAGCTGATACAGGGCCAAGCTGATACAGGGAATATGACTTTCCTGCACACCCTGCACCAATTAGGGTGAATTGAGCTTACCGTGGATCAAATGGAAGAATGATGTGAATGTTCTAAAGACTAACTCAATTTGTAGAACAAGAGTTTGGTCACCTGAGTGAGAATACAGGTGGAATAATTTCTCTAAGATAAAAATTAACACAAAACAAAAAAAGGAGTTATGGAAGAATGCTCAGAACTATGGAACCTGATATAAGTTGCAGCTCTCTGAACAAAGAAAGAAAGAAAGAAAGAAAGAAAGAACGAACTTTAATAAAACTATATGAGACTGATGTCCTGTTGACTTTGGGCACTAAATAAATGACTAAATGGGACTGATAGCCCCAAATAAACTTTCAAAGAACATTTTGCTATTCTGTATAAGACTGAATACAATAAGCTATACAGAAATCTATCTACATTTCCACAGAAGTCTGCAAAGGCTAAATTTCAGCAAAGAGAACTATAAGGAATACTCATTGTACTAATCTCAATCTACAGAATAATTTTAAATTATTGGCAACAGCCTTATGAAGGCAAGTTAATAAAAATAAATGAGAGCGTCGGAGGTCACAACATACACTGTAGAAGGAATTCCAAAAGTTATGGGAGGTACATACAATTTGCCTCATTCCATGTCATGGAATGGATTATGTATACAATTTCACTCATTCCATATCATGATTCATGTAAGGCTACCTGTGAATCCCCGTTTAATGGCCTCAGTTCACAGAGTAAGAGATGCTGAGTTATTTCATAAAGATGTTGAACCAATTAATCATTACTCATTCAAATTTGAAACAGATAAGTGCAGGACAGTGCTGCATTTCTTCTGGCTATATTCTATTCACAGATAAATTTACCAGTTGGTCCAATGGTGAACATGTAACATGGCACAAAATCCCCCTCACACACATATCAACCTCTTGCACATCGAAGAACACAACTAAATAGGATGTTTTTCTTCAACACCACACTAAAAACTGTATTCCTCATTTTGTCGAAAATCCCACTGATGACATTAGGAATTCTGAGTTCCAAGTAATGTTTCTGAATTCATCTAAGAGTGTTTTACTGTAAAAAAAACATAAAAAAAATAAAACCCTGCCACTTTCCCTAGCCCACAAATTATCAGTATTCAAAGTTGATGCCAAATACTTCAAATGTACTCTCTTTTGAGTTAATTTATAAGATTCAGCATATTTGTCTATGGCAAATGGTACAATTTCTTTTATTTGTGTGTGTGTGTGTGTGTGTGTGTGTGTATCTATACAGATATATATATAGTGTATATATAGATAGATTTGTAAATAATGAGATTTATTTATAGCTATCTATCTATATGAGAGTGTGATTATAGCTGTCTGAAAATGGCAAGTTTTATGGATATACAATTTCCCAGAGGGTTCCCAAATTGTGTGTTATACTGCTGAGTGTTAATATTTACATTTGGACTTATACATTAGTAGTTCTGTGGAATTTCAGAAATAGCTTCACAATGGATGAGGCTGTAGACTGTCAGTTTTTCCATGGAGATGTTTTATCTTAACTGCTTTTCATGGGCGATCCATGCCATTTATATGCTGAGGTGATAGGAGCTTTTAAATACCTTACATAGATGATGAGACAGATAGGAACCACGAGGAAGGGGAGAACCTCTTCAAGTTGGGGGCAGTTTCCTTGGGCTCTGTCTTTTATTGACAAGGGAACATGCCTTGATCTGGAAACTGCCCTTTGCTTCTGAGTGTGCTTTGTCACTTTGAATGTCAACATTTCTAGTTGTTTGTTCATGTTTCAGGCTTGAGGTAGGGAAATTCAGGAATCAGTCCTAGGTCCTGATTCATAATAATGCAAGCTTGAACCCTAAAGTAGATGTACCAAATTTGAAATATGTTGACCAGCTGGCAATGCCTCACATTATCCTCATGGGATCACATAATTTAACATGACTACCGCAACCAGATCTGATATACACTGATGCCACAGTCCCATCTGAGACAACAGATGAACTATTTCTATGGCTCAAGTACACGTTCGAGAATCATTTGAAACCATGAAACACCTTTTAAAAGAACTAGGGAGAGATTCCAGCAATAAAATCGGAAGTTACACAAGCTATCAATCTATCAGATTCTGCTCTCATATGCATCAGAGCAGAACCATGTTAATTCCCAGTGGCTTCAGTGGATTCCAGGTTTACACCAATATAACTGAGAGAAGAATTCATCCTACTAATAAAAATAACATAACAGAATAAAGACTTCACAAAAACTTTTTAAAGTAATAAAATAAAATAAATAATGATATGGAGGTACTAAATGCTCTAACCATATATTAAGGAATTGATGCAGGCAGAATATGATTTCTGCTACACCCAGAACAGTAGATATAGTTGAAAAATGAGCTGACAAACATGATGCCTCTGGAGAAAAAAGCTGGCAGTTAAACACGACAAGTTAATATGCTACTTATAGCCGCAAGGCATTCATGATGCACCCTTAGCAGTTGTGACTTGAGACTAAAAGCTTTAAGCAATAAAACTATTACATTTACCCAATAAAATTATGCCAAACACCAAAGACCATGTGACTGTGGATCAATAAGTGGTGTTTCCTTTAGAGACCATGTCTCAGTTCGGAAACTGTTTTTCCCCTGTTTTCCAATACAGAAAGACAAATCATGGTCATGTTAAAGTTTAAGGAGTTAAAAACAAATACAAAGAGAGAGGCCCAGATCCTACAGACACTCATGAGAGTAACTTTACACACATCAGACTATTCACACTCAAAGCTGTAAGTGGGGGAAGGGGTCTGGCAGGGAGTGTTTTCATGATCAAGGCTTAAGTGCATTAACTGGGGATGTTTTTGGTCCTTAATAGGAAAAGCAGTCTTAAATGAAAATCTGCCACATATTCTACAGAGTGGCCTCTTATTTAATATACATTACCAGTAATTATTAATAAAATGAAATGTTGATGTCAAATACTTAAATTCCATTTCTCTTACACAATCACAAGCCAATACTGCATTTGTTAAACAGGCAAAACTTCCTCTGACTTCATCAAGAATTTGTTTCTGAGTATGGACTACACTATAATACTGGGTCCTTATGTTTCATAATGCTGAATTGAGCTCCTTTTCTGGTCAAAGTTTAATGTGTATCAAACTAAGGCAGAATGTTCTCAGTCTATGGTGCTTCTTCCTTGTGTATGTCCAGCTGGGTCCCTTTGTGGATGCTTACAAAGCTCAGTTTAAGATTTTCTCCCTTCTTGCATCAGTTGTTCTCTGATAGGTTATTTTTCTTCACCCTGCTTTTCTTAGAATGGTTGGGACAAATTTTATTTTATTTGGTGTTGCCTTTAAGTTTTGTACAGTGTCCGGATACATGTTGTTACCTATATAAGCAAAGCTGGGGGAAGGGGGAGAAGAGGAGGAAGGGGTAAGAAGGAGAGAGAGATAAATAATAAAGATGCAGCCTCTGCAACTTGTGCGTCTTAAGTTACCACATTAGCACATCTTTCAGTACATGGCTTTTCATGGAGTAGGCATGTTCCAGGACATGAAGATTTCTAACTTGACTCTGTATTCCCTTGACAAGTGAGAATGAAGGACGAGTGAACCTTCTCATACATACATGGTCTGGCTAATTCTAAAACATATCAGAGGTTCTGGGTTATTTTCCCAAGTCTGTCAGCCTTCCACTGTAACTCTGAGTAAGGAACTCTGTGTTTTATGTTCTGTGAATCTCTTTCTTCAGCTTCAGCTTCCCCATCTGTAAAATGAGAATGATACTTACCTACCTCGCAAGGCGGTTGTGAAGCTTAAATCACTAAATCTGACAGATGGGGATGATAACCTAGATTGCTGGACTTTCTAGACTTGTGATTTAGATCCCAAACCTTCCTTTTTCTGTATTATTCCTAAAGACACCAAGCTCAGGTATCTACACATTAGCATGCTTATCTTGCTGTAAAATGCAGTGAACCCAGCTTTGCTTCTTTATGAAAAAGAAAAAGAAATCAAAACAAATGATTCAAAAAATCAGGATGAACCTGTACCTCCTAATGGAGTGACCCATCTGACATCAAATTACTCTGACATTCCACTGCTCCATGAGTACAGCCATCAATCTGGGATGACAGCTTTATCTTTCTCAGTGTTATAGGCTTTGGAAAGATCAGCAATCAGAGTAATAGGAAAAGCAATACAGAAAACATATAAACTCCGATGAGTATCCTCAAATGTTTTCTCAGCATGGTAGCTGTTACAAGCTCAGGCACCTGTACAGTAAATTACTAGAGTTTGATTTGTTCAACAAGTATTTTGTGCCTGGTTAGCAAATTAACAGTAACAATCCAAATGTTCCCCATAGTTATTGGCACCCATGATCCTTTCTGAAATGTCATTGCAAGTTTACTTGGGAAAGAGCTTTGAAGGGCAGTTTTCCAGAAAAAACTTAAACACAAATTTTCATGGGTATGCTACTGGAGAAAATTATTGTTTCCATTCTCAATTGCTTGACCTTCATGTTGTGGCCAAGAAAGTCACACAAAACCTCTTTTATATGAACTGATATTTTTTTAAAAAAGTTACTTTCAGATATAGGTAAGAAAAGATCAGACTTTTTTTCCATCCCCTGCCTCCCCACTCGCAACAGCCCCCTGCATTTTGACTTCTTGTCATATTTGCTTTTCATTATATTGGGCCAGTGGGTGATTTCTGGTCAAGGAGAAAATTCTGATTGCTGTTACATGCTTCTGTGATTTGGAGTTTGTGGGATAGTTTACACAGAGAGAGAAACCAGGAGAAAGAAAATCAAAACTATATCAAAAGTTGGGCCAAATCCCTTGAAACCACTTTGTTCTTTTTTTCCTGGAGTATGGTTTAAGATTTGTTTTCCTACCATATTTTTTATTTTGGAGGAACAGACAGAAGTCAGGTGAGAGATTCCTATTGTTGGGACAAAATGTAAGAGGGAAAAGGGAGAAAGAACCCTAATATTTTCCCCAACCAATCCAACATCCTTTCTCCAAAACCCCATAAACATTCTTTTGTCAAGATGCTCAACAAAATGGAATGGATACCGACATGAAAATATACCCACCAACATGCTACAGTGAGTAATAGAATAGAAATATCTTCTTTTCTTCCCACTAGCAAGTACTTCTGACCCCTCCTGTCTTAATATACTCTTGCTCACAAACAATATTTTTTTCTTCCACTACTCCTATATAGTACATTTGTGGTACAAACAGTATTCCCAAGCACCCATAAAGGTCATTTTTATTAGAGACTGCTACCATCTATTATTAGTTTAAGATTCTCTGGGTCAGCTCACCCAATAAGGAATGTTAGTTATACCTGTATTTCTGAAGCCACAATCATAGAAAAGTCAAGCAAAATGGCACAGGGGAAAACAAACAGAAGGAACAGAAATAATGCTGCTGCAGCAGAAGGTTAAGGTAATAGACTGCTCTTAATGACACAAAGACTTCA
Source organism: Dermatemys mawii (assembly GCA_007922305.1). Taxonomy (NCBI): domain Eukaryota; kingdom Metazoa; phylum Chordata; order Testudines; family Dermatemydidae; genus Dermatemys; species Dermatemys mawii. The sequence continues at coordinate 21,713,662 of ML677343.1, read as the reverse complement.
CTGTGGATATTTTTATTTTGTTTGTTAAAAGATAAAATTTAGAATGGGAATTTAAATTTCCCCCTTGTAATGGGGTTCATACACAGTTGTAATGCCTCCTCTGGACTGTGTCTGGGGAATCAGCTCTTCTCTCATTTGGTGCCCCCTTGTGTCATTAACTCACCTCCTGACCTCTCTCTCTCTCTTTCTTTGTGATTCAGCCCTCTGGCCAGGTCACTGTATAATCTTCCCCTTCCAGGGTATCAAGGTCCCATTGGATCAGATATCCGGATGCCATTCTAAAGAGTCTTCTGCTCCAAGACCAGGTCCTATGCCACTTCCCCAGTGGCTGATATGGGAACCTGAGCCTGTCCCTACTCCAAGTTCCAGTCCAGGGCTACTATGTCTAGCAACACAGGTCAGCTTGCTCCCAGACCCTGTCGCTGTTTCCCTGGACTCCTTCCTACTCCGCTCTTTGACTTCTTGTCAGACTCTATAACCCCTTTAGGGCTAGTATCGGGTGACCATCCCAACACATAACTCTATGTCCCTTTATTGTTATCACTGTACCCTCATGCATTCTGTATACATCATACATACGCCACAAAATCTTTCATAGGGCATTTAAGAATGTTATTGGTTCTATTTCACTTATCTCTCTGCCAGTAAAGCAAGGCTGCCTTAATATCATGACTGGAACTGTAGAAGATTTAGAGGGAATGGAAAATTACCATTAGAATATTTATATTTGATGCCTTTAAATATGAGCTATGTAGATTTTATGCATATAGCAACATTGTCATGTTAAGTTTAAGTATATTGGGACCTTCTGTATATTTCTTTTAACAATGAAATAAGCTCCCATTTTGAGATCTAATTGGTCATGGGATACAGTATCTAAATAGAAACCTGTCATTGATGGTGATTGAACTGTGCCCACTTAACACCTCAGATCAGTGTGGTTTGGAAAGAGAAAGGAAGTTGCACATGTGAAGAGAGAGAAGCAGGTATTATTTTGGCAGGTTTTCTTTAAAGAAAATTTTTCCCTTTCAGAAATAGCTGCGAGATTTTGGAACATCAGAAGATTTGTCAGGGCAGATGGATTAGTGAGCAGAGTTTAGGTGAGGCAGTCAAAAATGGATTCTAAATGTAATTTAATTTAATACATGACTGCAATTAGTCACATGGGTCTCATGACTGTATTTATGGTATGTTTGTATGGCATGTTTGTGCACTGTGATAAACCCAGACCAGTTGGGTACAGTAGAGTACTAAGAGGCAGATATACTGGCCACTGGATAAGCAGTTCTCTGTTCCCTGACTGACCAGAGCGAGGACTGCTCCAAGCTAGGGTGGACACATGACTCCGATTACCTGAAAAAAGTGAGTTGAGGCTGTTAAACTAATGTGAACACCTGACTCTGATACCAGAAAAATGCTCACTCCAGTCAGGCCAGGGGTAGGAAAAGGGAACCAGAGGAGAGGAAGTGCAGCTGGAGGGATGGGTAATGAAGACACCCTCAAGCCCCTGGAAAGGGAGCCCTAAGTTAAGGGTAAAGAAGGTATTAAAAGAGAGAAGTGGGAGAACTGCGGGGAAGTGGCCCAGGGAAGAGTAACAGCTCTGGCCATGAAAGGTTGGCTGCCAACAGCTGCTACCACTAGGGTCCCAGGGCCTGAACCCAGAGCAGAGGTTCCCTGCAACCCGCCACTACAGAAACACCTCCTGGGAGGGGAAGACAGGCCACTGTCAGGACAGGAAGCTAAACTGTTCTTGAGTAAGCCTGTAGGGACAACAGAGACTGACTGTGGGATTTCTCTCACCAATCTTCTTGCTGACTTATGATGAAAAGGGCTCAGTAGACTGTAACCCTGGTTCTAGAGAATGGCTATGTGGAGGGTTGCAGTGAGCCTCTAAGGCCAGCATAAAGCACCTGGAAGCGCGTGACCCATGCGGACAAAGTTAGAGCTCTGCTACAGCATATACACTGCCGAGCTGCAAAGCCACGAGTGACTTTGTATACCATTCCAAATGACTGCTGATAAAGCCTTTATACCATGTATTCCACATATGTTACACAAATCTATGGTAGGAATCTTTTTAAAAAATTGTATTGGGACTATTCCTGTACCTTTCCGCTGCCCATAAACCCAAGTATCTTCGTGAGTGCTTGTGTGTACAGGCCTTAGAGGGAGAGAAAAGTTCAAACTAATATATGCAGCTTTGCTTTTGTGAGAAAGGCACCCATCCCAAAATTCAGGCTGATAAAGGTTTTATGCCACTCTCTCTCCCTCTCTAGATTTTAATTTTGGTTTTCCAACATAAGCAGCATGAAAGTACTTGGTATAAAGGTTTTATCAGCACTCATTTGGGATGACATGCATAACTCTCTTATGATTTCACAACTTGGGAGTGATGCTGCCATTCCAAATTCCTACAGCTGAAACATTTATACCACATGAAACCATCATGAATTTTCTCCTTCGCTCTACAACACTTACCACCTGAAACTCCCACCCATACTTCCCTATTCCAAGCCTGGTTCTCTTTAGTTAATTAAATTTAACAAATCAGACGCCAATGTATTATGAATGTGCACATATTTACTGAGTCTACTATTGTATTAGTGTCATTGGAGACCATCTATTTTCCCCCTTCATTGTGATAGGTCATGGGAAAATAACTAGCATGATTTGATTTAAAAACTAAATCAAACTAACCATAGTTATCTGTTCTTGCAAAAAAATTAATGTACAATTGCCATATTTTCATTTAAACATTTTCCCTGAAATACAGTGCACATGGACATTTGACTTTTGACATATTGAGAACTAAGTATAGGAGTAAGGGGCTTTAATAAAGATTATCTATTTTACCAATTCAACAAGATTTAACTGGGCACTTCTTTTCAATGTCATAGAAATAGTGAGGAAATGCATCATTATTTTAGGTCATCAATATACTGCAAAACATAATTAAAGAAAAATAAAATGAGCTGGTAATATTTGATTAAAATGCTTTGTTTGAATACACTTGTCACTTGAAATTTAGGCACATAGGTACAATCACACATACTGGACATAAAAATAGTTTAGACAAACACCTATCAGGGATAGTCCTGCCTCAGCACAGGGGAATGAAGTAGATCCCTTCCAGGCCTACATTTCTATGATTGTACAGCAGGCAAGACTGTCCCGCAGTTTGTGCAGGCATGTGAGGGAGGCATGTAAGGAAGGTTAAGACACATTTCCCCTTATGCTCTTGTTACCTTTGGTCTGGACTTACAAAAGTATGTTCCCACTGTGTATTTACTGCTCTGTCTCATAAGAGGTGAGTGGGGAACATTCAGAATTCTGAAACCCACAAAGAGTCCAGCAATAAAATTCATGGTGGGATGTAGTGTAGCCAGTTCTCATGAACTTATCACACGTCCTGAGATATGTGGCATTTTTCTTAAAGTCCCAGCTCCCGGAATCACATGACTACAAAAGAGTATGATATTTCTTTGTTTGTTTTTAAGAGGTAAGTTTATAGCTTGCATGACTGCAGCAGAAAAAAAAAAGATGAAAACCTGACCACTGTGCCATTCTGTAGCTCAGAATAGTACCCTGAAATGCCCCATATTCACCACTGTCACATAATTATGACACGTTTTGTACGAAGTATGCTTTGTGAGGTGGTATTTTAAAAGTCTTGATCTGTTGAACATTAATATCTTGTTGGATTGTACATGCTATCATTGAATGTGAGGTTATGAAGTTTTGCTCTGCTTCAATCTACATGTTATTCCATTACTTGGTCAGCACCTCCTCTCTCCATGCTTGTTTCCCTTCTGCCTTGGATGTGCTCCTCAGCCACCTGGTTGTATTCTCCCCTGTAAGCCTGACCCACTTCCTCTTTCCCTCTCCCCTAGACATTCCTTTCCTAATGGTGACCTCTGATCCTTAAAGTTAACTCAATTTTCTCTATCCGCTCCTATGTTAATGCCCCCCACCCAGTAATCATAGAGCCACCTTTAGCTTCTTTGGCTACAGCCATGGGGCCAATTGCCAGAGGCCAGCCTTAGACACCTGCAGCCACTAGCCATGGGAGGGGTAACAATTCCCAGACTGAACATGCTGAAACCATGCAATGGCAGTGCTAGGGATTCCTTATCCCCAGTGCTGGTCCGAGGCTGCTGCAGAGTCTACAGTTAGGTCCTTCCTTCCTCCAGGCCAGGATTTTAAGTACCTGAGATGCACACCCTGCGGCAGAGCCCTTGAATTTCATGTGCCCTTCAACTAGTGCATAGTCATGCGGAAGGTGCATCTGGGTAATTTCGGAGGCTGGGATGCCAGGAGGTCCCCCATCCCTGAGCAACAGCTCTGCTCCAAGCTCATTGTGGGGCCAGAACCTGGCCTTACCAGCCCTGGCAGCTTCCCCACTTCTTCCCCCTCTCTTTCGGTTGATAACACCCAAGGGAAACTATTTTTATTGACATGATTTAGAAATGTTTATTTTTAAAGGTAACTGCCTATGAACATCCATATCCAAGCAGGCAGAAAAACTTCAATCTGTCTAGTGTTCCAATTACCTGTCTTAAGTGTACGGAACTGGATTCTATATATAGATTCCATTACAGGTTCCAGCATCTTGAACAAACATCGAAGTATCATTATGCTCTTGCTATGGAAGTGCACCAGAAGATATTCTGTGAAATGCAAATGTCTCAGCCAAGTTCCTGTATAATAAAGATGCTGTGGTGTCATCAATGTGAAAAAAGGTAAGATCACTTGAAACATCCTTTGGTCCAAGTTTTTACCACTTAAGCAGAGAGAAGAAATAAAAGAAATAATGGCTTTGACTACCTGACACTTCTTTTGATCAGATTGTACTTTGTTACTTTTAAATTTTATGGTGTACAGGTGGTAATTCAAAGCATATGATAAATGTTCTGTATTAAAAACCTGTATCCCAACAGTTTAAATATAATCATATTGGGTTCTTTTCAAAGGGATATATATTCCTTCTACTGCTGCCAAATGGTAAAAGAAAATGATGTTCCTCTTATTATAGCATCAGTATTACTGTTGTATTAATACTTCTCTCCTTGATATCTTTGTAAATGGCTGTTGGAATCAGCTCTGAACTGAAACGTGGCTGAAAGTGTCAGCCACAGTCCTCTTTTCCCAGCCAATCTGCCTTCCTTACATATATTTGTCATGAACCATATTTAAAAACTATATTTTTAAAAGCAAATTTACACATTTCAGATGATCTTTCCAGCTGTAGCACAGATATGGCTTTAGTTTTAAAAGTGAAATCTGCTACTCTGTATTCACACTGAATCAGGCAGCTGTATTTACTGACAAGGTGACCATGTCCATCCACTGTTTAGTAACACGTCATGCCTCAATACCTATTGTGTGTACAAGGAGAATTATTTATCTACAGGGTATACAGTCAGGGAGGTATTGGGAAAAACGAGTATAATTTATGCCAGGAGTACTGATGTCTTCCTATGTGTTTATTAGAGTCTAACACAGTGGGGGCCCAATTCTAATAGGGAATTCTGTGTACTAAGGACTGATAATCAATAAAAGATGATGAGAGCACAAACACACACACAACACATTAATCCCATTATTTAATGCACTAGCAGAAGGCACTCGGATACTATAGTGATAAGAATGGTACAAGAGCCTATATGGAAGGCTTGTATTTTTGGTTTCTATGTTCTATACTGTGCCAATTGCACTGGATGCATACAACAGTATGTGATAACCCCTTTAGGTTCCTCTCATCTTGGAGAGAAGGAATTTGAACCCCGACCTCAGATGGTAACACCTTGATTACTCAGTAAGAGGCTTTGATCTGATAGCCCTGAAGGGAGCTAGCAAGGGCTACAGTGAGCATAGGGAGAGGCAAACAACCCAAAAGGGGCTAGTCCTTCATTCACTGTGTTTAATAAAAAGGAAGATACAGTATTTTGAAAGAAATATTTTGATTAGTTTTCAATGCAATACAACCATACCTACATCCTTAATTGCATGAACCTAAACATAATTTCAAACATTGCAAATATGTTGAACAAATATTGGGCATTTTATAAACTTACATCACTCTTTCTTGTGTTTTCCCTGCTAATGAGAAAAAGACAATTACATTTGTGACAACTGGCATCAGTTAGAAAATATAGCGATGAATACTATATATAGCTTGACCCATAGTGTATGTGCTTTAAATAATTGGACAAGCACCTTAAGCCTTTGGAAAAGCAATCACAACTTCAGTCTGCTACGGGAATTTTCATCATGCTTTAATGTATTTAATTTAGTGTTCTGCAGTCAGTCAGAAAAAAAAAAGCTTTGAAAATCTGATTTAAAGAAGACAGCCTCATATAAAAGCTTTACTGTGAATTGGATAATTAGCACCTACTTTTTTGCAAATCATTAAAATTGTATTTTGGATACAAAATTAAAAGACTAAAAGTTTTCAGGGATTGACAATCATTTTTATTGTCTTTATTAGAGTCAAATGACTAGAGCAAATCTAAAACCTTTTGAAAAGTTGAGTTTGATTTACAGCCAGATTTGTAGCACCACAGGTCAATATGAGAAAAAAAACTGAATCCCTCCCCCTGCCCGTTCACAATGCTTCAGTCAGCAAGTCAGGTCTGAGAACAGTTACCTGACATGGGATGAAAAACAATTTTTGAATGACTGTACTTTGTGCAAATGGAGTGCTTCACAGTGCGTATGCTGCTCTCAGTTAGGGGTACAGTTACAGGGACCTGAGTCTCTGGTTTAATAATCATCGTGGCAAATATTTCCACTGAGGAGACTTTTTAGATGCATTCCTACATAGTGACACATGTGGCAGATTTTCAGTCTAAAAGGAGCAGCCAGAGAAAGAAAACAGAAGCAAAAAAAACAAAAAATCAGATCAGCAAAGTTTTCTTTATTACTATAACTGGCATAACATGCTACTGTATGCCAATCCAGAAAATACTGCCTGGATACACAATTACTGACAATATCACATGGGACTAGGGCCATGGCATAGAGCCAGTAGTCATTTGTGGCAGTGTGTTCAGGGGAAAAAAAATATGCAGTATGTGAGGATTCCTTGTACTTTACCAGCACAGTTACCATGAACTATTTCTCTAGGATATGGGTTGCACAATCACTGAAACTGATCCAGAAAAAATGACACATTTATGATTTCAACTGTTAGCCAATACAAACAAGTTAGTCAACATTAACATGCAAAATACATTGTGTGTTCTACTAACATATGCACTGCTGTTGTGCTTCAGAAGTACAAAGTAATTAAAATACTATCTCATTGCACATAGGGATGGTATTCTGTTAAGTTGTTCTTAACTTTGGAGTTAAAAATTGATTAGGTAGGATTTCAAAACGTAGGTAATTTCTTTTATTAGCTATTCGTCCTGTTTGTTGCTGGATGCAGTTAAAAGTCTGTCTGCCTCTATTTCTTCCAGTGCAAGCCAAATTTTATCCCCAGACAGGAAAAGTTGACTCACTGAAGTCAGTTGAAACTGCCCTCATGATTCTGAATGCAGAATCTGGCCCTGCTTGTTTTTTATTCATACATTTTGAAACAGTATTCTGTTCTGTTGGTATACTTTGGGACTTTGTATTAAATCTACTTTTTTTCTTCCATTTAATTGCTATTCCCTGGTGACCTCATCTTCCACCAGAGTTTCAGATACACTCTTTGTGTAAATGACTTAAAAAGTGCCCCTCTAACACTCTCTCAGTCATGGATATCCCACCGTGTTCACAAATGCCTTGTTATTCCTCCTGAACCCTTCCGCCTCACAACTGACCACTATGCTCAGACAGATTCATCTTAGGGTATGTCTTTCACTACCTGTCAGATCAGCAGGTAGCGATCGATCTTTTGGTGATCGATTTATTGCATCTCATTAAGACACGATAAATCGATCACCAACATCACCCCCGTTGCCTCTGGAACTCCAGCTCACTGAGAGGCGCAAGCTGGAGTCGACAGGGGATCCTGCTGCCGACCACTGCCGCCATGAGGACAGCAGGTAAGTCGGCCAAAGATGCACTGACTTCAGCTGTTATTCATATAGCTGAAGTTGTGTATCTTCAGTTGATCCTTCCCCCTACTTTAGACCAGCCCTTAGTCTCCTCTCTTCTCCCCCCCCCCCGCACATATCCAGGTACTTGACAAATGTTTTTGCTTTTTCCCCCCTTTTAGCATTGCTAAAAGTTATGTTCTGTCACAATTGACAACTCCCTGCATTGCTCAACTTCAGCCTTAACTACTGCAACTTCTTATACTGTCATGAAAGGGATTACTTTTGGATAATATACAACATGAGTTAGGGTGTTACAGCTGGGCCCTGTCTAATTCATTCTGAGAACAATGAAGCAGGTTACTAAGTATATCTACCCTTTACGGCAAAATAGATTTCATTACAGTGGGACTACTTAAAGAGTCAAGTAGCACTCACTTAGGCCTTGTCTACTCTACCAGCTGGATTGGCAGGTAGAGATCGATCTAAAGGGGATCAATTTATTGCGTCTCATCAGGACGTGATAAATCGATCCCCAGAGGCACTCCCATTGACTCTGGAACTCCAGCTTGCCAAAAGGCGCAAGTCAGAGTCGACGGGAAGCCCACTGTCGACCGCCGCCACCATGAGGACGGCAGGTAAGTTGACCTAAGATGCGTCAACTTCAGCTATGGTATTCACGTAGCTGAAGTTGAGTATCCTAGGTTGACCCTCCCCACAAGTGTAGTCCAGGCCTTTGTGTAAGGGGCCAGAATCTATGCCAGAATGTTTATAAAACACTTTGGAGAATACTTACTATTTAAGGTAATGGTAACAATTGAGTCTGTTGTACTGTGTTCATTAGATACATAATTTATCTGTCCTCAAACAACTGCAGGACTGGTGCACTTACAACTTAAAATTAAATAAAGCTGGCTGGAAATTACCTTTTCTGAAGAAGCAAAAATTGAGAGTTTTTGGCAAAAAAAGTGAAAAGCAAAAGCTTTCAGATGGAAGACAAAAACTTCAATTCAGAAATGTTGCCAAAATGCTGATCTGTCATAGTGCATTATGGGAACTGTAGTCCAGATAAGGCTTCCAGCCTTTTGAAGAATATGAGAGCATGAGACATTTGAATTAAAACTCCCATGAAGCACCAGAGTGGCATTTATGAAACATTTTCAGTTTTCAGCCAAAAATGTTCAGGTTTTGAATGTTCAGATTTTGAATGAAAAGTCAAAAAGTTATTTGCATAAACCTGATATCATTAGCAAAAAATATAATTGTTGAAAATTCAATTCTCTGTCCAAAACAGTTTCAAATGAACATTAAGTGATTTGAGCTGGGAGAATTAGTGAAATATTGACTTATTTGGAGAGGGTACAAATTCTCAGAAATAGTCTCTGAGGATACAGCTAGAATGCATTAATGTGGGCACAAAACTTCAATTGTCTACACTTACTATATGTGACTGTATCACCAAGTGAAAAGTGTTAGTTTAGGGAAAGAGTTATTATAGCACTATCACAAAGGTAAAATCCTTAAACTGTCAATTACAATAAAGGAAATCATAAGAACTACAGTGGTGGTACTTAAAACTTGCCATTTTATCTATTATATATGAAGTTTATTAGATTACCATAGGTATTTATCTAAGATACAAAAATAAAGGCTTTGGAATACTATTGTAGATTTCTGTACTCACCTTATGAAAAGAACTCTAGCAATTCTTTGCTGTTTGTGTCCAATCCTGAAAGTGATGAGCAACCTCAGCCCCAATAGAAATCAATGAGAGTTGAAAATACTCAGTTCCTTGAATCAGGCCATTTATCATCTCAGTAATTACACTGCTCTACAGCCAAAATGCTTCTGAAATAAATGTAGTCAAACTTTACTAATTCTGAGTCACTGAGAATGAAAATGATGCTTAAAATTGTTGATTGGCTCTAGATTTCAAGATATGCTATTGGGTCAGTATATACGACCCTTGACATGGGAATGGCGGAGGATCAGTGAGTTATAAAGGGAAGGGATATCAATTTAAACCAGAAATGACTAAAATACATCTTTGACTGGATCTATGAATAAATCTATGACTGGGTTTGTACAGTACTTGCTTTTTAGGCAAAACAATGAATGATGCAATCTGAAGCTGGTATTGCATCACACATGGTATGAATTGCATCATGTTATTCCTAGAAGGCATGGATGATGCGATCATAACGAAGCTTACATCACTCTGCTGAACAAATTGCCCTACATCAGCTCCAGAAATCATACAGTGTCATACTCTCTTCTTTGTCAATGTTTGATTTTGCAAAGGGACACATTTCTGTTTAGCCAAAGTGAGCAGAGATGCCTCGTACTTGTGTGAACAGTGCAGATAACTTCTGCTATGTTTGTGGTGAAGTGACTTTTGCATCACAAAAGGGCAGTATAACCACTATGGTTAAGAAAGCCTATCACCGTTATTTTGGCTACAAAACTGGAGATCAGGACAGGAGGTGGGCCCCACACATTTGTTGCACAAGTGTTGCAGCATATCTTCGCCAGTGGTTGAACTGGAAAAGGAAATCTATGCCTTTTGCAGTGCCAATGATTTGGAGAGAGCCAACAGATCATACCAGCAATTGTTACTTCTGCATGGTGCCTCCAGTTGGGAAAGGTGTGTCAAAGAAGAAAAAGTGGACTGTGCATTATCCAAACATTCCATCAGCTATACGCCCAATACCCCACGGAGAAGGACTGCCGGTTCCTGATGCACCAGAATCATTCTCACTTGAGTCAGACGAGAAAGAGGAAGAGGATGAAACTTCTGGTCCTGAACCATCAACGTCACAGGACCCACATTTTCTCCCATCCTCCTCCTCTGAACCACACTTCATAACACAAGCTGAACTGAATGACCTTGTCAGGGATTTGGAACTACCCAAGAGTAAGGCAGAGCTGTTGGGCTCCAGACTACAGCAGTGGAATCTCCTGGCAGGTGATGTTAGGGTTTCCATGTTCCATGACCGTCAAAAGGATCTTGTCCCATTCTTCTTCATGGAAGGTGATCTTGTAGCCTGCAACAACATCGATGGTGTGATGGCAGCCCTCAACATCATTCATGATCCAGATGAGTGGAGACTCTTCATTGATTCATCGAAGACGAGTCTTAAAGCTGTTTTGCTGCATAATGGCAATGTTTTGCCATCAATTCCAGTTGGTCATGCAGTCCATATGAAGGAAACCTATGACAACATGAAACAACTTTGGAGGTGCATAAACTATGACCAACATCAGTGGCAGCTTTGTGGCGATTTGAAGGTTGTTGCTCTCTTGCTTGGTCTGCAGACTGGATACACAAAGTACTGCTGTTTTCTCTGTGAATGGGATAGTCGTGCAAGAGATTCCCACTATGTCAAGAAAGATTGGCCACTCCGACAGTCATTGGAGCCTGGGAGGAAAAGTGTTCAGCATCCACCACCTGTTGAATCAAGGAAGATTTTGTTACCACCCTTACACATCAAGCTGGGTCTGATGAAGAACTTTGTCAAGGCCATTGACAAAACACAAGCAGCTTTTAAGTACCTCCGTGGAAAATTTCCAAGGTTAAGTGAAGCTAAGATAAAGGAAGGTGTCTTTGTTGGTCCTCAGATTTGTGAACTTCTTCGAGATGATGCATTTGACCATACACTGTGTGGCAAGGAAAAGACGGCATGGAGAGCCTTCCAGTCAGTGGCAATACATTTTCTCGGAAACAACAAGGCAGACAACTAGAGGTTGTTGTTGGAAAACCTCCTCAAGGCATACAAAAGCCTTGGCTGCAACATGTCACTAAAGATACATTTTTTGCACTCTCATCTAGATTTTTTTCCACCGAACTGCGGAGCAGTGAGCGACGAGCACGGTGAGCGATTTCACCAGGACATTGCAACAATGGACAAACGCTATCAGGGCAAATGGAGCCCATCAGTGCTTACAGACTATTGCTGGACAGTGACAAGAGATGCTCCATTTAATGAATACAAGAGACAAGCCAAGAAGCGCCGAGTAGACACTGAATAGGACTAAACTATGTACATAATAATAGTTTTTTGCCTTTTGTTTCCTAATATATTTTATTTATATAACCCTTTTGCTGATTTTTAAAAAGTGTTACATAAACAGGACAGGTGAAATATCATGTAAAGCAACCATAAACACATGAAAAGACCTAGGTTTACAATTTATGATTAAAACTCTACTATCTACACAATATACATAGACATAAAATGTAAAAACTTAAATATCTTAGAAACAGTAGCCAGTTGTTTTAATTGTCATATTTGAATTCAGCACATCAAAATACATAATAAGTATCACATTTTATCTCTGAAGCAAATGACTTCTAAAAAATTGTAGTCCAGTGTTATTTAAACTAGGAGTGGCTGATCAATATGTGATTGGACATTGTGCATGCTTCTCAAAGTCTATTTTAGGTTCACAAAACCAGACTGAGTTACACTCCTCCCCCACACATTTTTCCCCCCAGGGCTGACTTTTTTAAAATGGTTTTATATATAGTTAATGGGCTAGAAATTACACTCCCAAAACTAGAGGATTCATTGACTACAGTAAACTAGTAAAAATATATTTAGGCCAAGACTTTCAAAAATAGGAGCCTAAACTTAGCCTGCTTCTTCAGGATCTGAAATAAGTGACCTGATTTTGAAAGGTGCCATGCATTGACTATCTATAGGGAAGTCAGTGGATGCTGGACACTTTGGAAAATTAGGAGGGAAAAAACAACATTCAGCAGGTTAAAGATGGAACACCTGATCTTTCTCTGCAAAGTCTACTTGTCATTTTTTTCTTCATTTTACCTCATTTCTGCTGTGCTTTCACCCTATTTTTTCCACTGTTTTTTTTTCTCTCTCTCTCCCTCTTCCCTGATCTTTTTCAGGCTTTCCAAGGTGGAATGTGAACCCAGAAACGTGAGTCTAAGTTAGTGTTTCTAACCAGGAGGTTTCAGTGGATTTAAAATTATGCAGAATGAGTTCACTCATCTCTGACTGAAACTTACACACACAAAGCCTGTAGAAAATGCATGTACTGAAAACAGGTACCTAGTATGAAGTAAGTACTTCGAACATTTATAGCCTAGAACTTAATTACATACTACCCCACAGGGAAAGGTGCCTCATTTCCCCATGCAGAGTTTGTTACTTACTGTTACAAGAAGAAACATTACTTTTAATAAAGAATCAATAACATTACAGCTATTACATACTTTCAATCTGTATTTAAAGCAGCCTTGTTCACTGAAGAGTCAGAATGGCTGTTTCAAGTCTTCTGAGATGGGGAGTTCTAGAAATTTAAAGTTTCAGTAAATACTTTTAGCTGAACAGGCACATTTAGTGAGAGCTATACAGCTTTTTAAACTTTCTCAAGTATAATTACTTTCTGATTAGTAAGAATGAGTATTCATATGGTATATATGAATCCTGTGTTTCAGAAACTGTCAAAACCTTGTACATAATGTTATGATTGCTAAGAAACCTTAAATGTATGCCATAATGGAAAAATATAATTACTCAAGCCATCTGGGTACATTCACCAATTTTTAACAAAAGATAGGAAAAACACATCAGAAATTTCAGTTTTTCACTAGAGTTTCCAAAAAGAAGCCTGTTTTTCTAATATTGTTGATGAGCAGTGAGTCAATTACTGAGGTCTACAAAATCTTTCTGCAAACCCCTGCATGACCCAGGCATTTTAAACCCAGACAACAGCACAGAATACACACTTGTGGCAAGGTACCTTCTCAGTCTCACCAGCCTCAGCTGTCGTTTGGTCACAGTGAGACAGGCTTGGGGTAAAACAGCCCCTCGTGGCTGCACGGGGCAGTCTGTCCTTCTCTCAGACAGTCTTTTAGGCTTTGGTTTTCTTCCTAACAGGAGGGAATGCAGCCTCCCATCCTGGTGAGGCTTGCTGTCTTGCTGCTCTTCACCTCCTAACAGCTTAGCTCCTCCTCTGTCCCCGTCTTGCTGCTCCTCACCTTCCGACATCTTGACTCCTCCTCTTTCCCCTCTCTTCTGACAACAGGGGAGGGTTTAAAGATGTCTCAGGCAGTTCTTAGTTGGAACCAGCTGATCCTAACTGACCTTAAGTAACTCCCTTTCAGCTGATCCTAACTGATCGCTGGTAACCCCTTCTCAGCTGAACCTGATTGACCTGCAGTCACCCCTCCCCAGTTGATAGGGAGGAGGGCCTTTTAACCTTGTGGGACTGTTTTCTATCCTACCATTGAAGGTGTCTGTCCTAAGTTTATCACAAGACACATAGTAATATTTCCATGCTATTGTACAGAATTCATATGGCCAGTGTAACATTCAAGCACAAGGTCTTTGCCCCTTTATTCCTTGTTCAACAGAATAGCAATCTTTTCAAGGAACTCACTATTGAAACATGACTTTATATGGCTCTGCTGCTTTAGGATTTTCTTCTGCACTTTGCCAAATGTCGTCTCTCTCCCATTTTATAAAGCAGTTAACCTGCTCTTGTTTTTTTACCAGTTGCTTATACCAATTTAGCATTCTTATTTTATTTGGATTAAGGACATGTGAGATTACATGTACATTTAGCTGGTTAGAAATATGCGACTTCTTATCTCCCATTGTGAGCTCTCTTGCTCTCTAATATTGTGTACAAATTACAACATTATAATTACTTTGTGTTTCAGAAGGGAGTACAGATGAGCTGGAATTGAAGTGAATGCTACCTCCTGGCATCATAATATGACTAGGAGTAATCATATAATCTGACCTATTTCATATCTAAAAAAATGCAGCAACTTAATATTAGCATTGAATGAAATTCAGAATTCATGTCCTACACAAATTCCAATATTTCAGCATATCTTTGCATAAATTAGGATAATGTTGAAATATTGAAATTTTTTCAGAATAAAATATTCTGAAAAATTTCAATTCAGAAATGTTAAAATGTTTCATTTTGATTTTTTTGACTGAAACAAAACATTTCAACAATTCCAAAATCAAAATATTTCCTTTTGGTTTGTTGACTTGACCTAAAACATTTTGTTTCAAGGCAGTTCATAATTAAATGGCATTTCCCTACTCTGGTGCATTGCCTCATGGGAGTTGTAACTTAGGAGCCCAATGTCTCTATTCTCCAATATGAGATTGGCTCTTTGGAGGGACAATTTCTATGCATACCCAGGATCACGTGACTCCCATGTGGCACCACATAGCTTGGTCAGAAAAGAGACCACATTGCATTATGGGAAATGTAGTCCTACAGGAAGCTCAGCCCATAGGAGGGAAAAAGGGAATACTACAACTCCCATTTTCCCATCTGATAGGGGACATGAAAGTTTAACATTTTGTTGAAATGATTTGAAACAGAATACTTTGTGTAGTTCAACCAAATGAAATATTCTGATTTGATTAGAACCTGCTCAAAACAAAATACTTAGTTTCCTGCTTGCAAATCAAAAATGTTCTGCAGAACTGAAAATTTTCCCTTACAAAGTTTTGATTTTGCAGAAACTGCATTTTCTATCAGAAAAGCCTTCTGATGGAAAATTCCTTATCAGCTTTAGCCAATATTCAAAAAGCTCCTAAGTAAGGGCTAGATTTGACTTTTACAACATGTTCTGAGTAAGGGGCAGAAGATTATCTGCACCACCCCAAGTGCAGAGCAGAGAACAAATTGTGATTCTGAGAGTTACAATTCCTCCTTTGCTTGTCTATTACTTTGGAGGGGGAGTCAGTTACTCTACTCCTTTTCATAGGACAGGACAGGCACCCATCAAGATATATAGCTGGTGAAAAAGAAGACAAGCAGAATGAAATCTACACTCATTTTTCACCCCTTCCCCATACGTTTGTTCACATTAGATAGTACAGGATGAGTAGCCCAACCTCTCCTCACCAGCCAGAGTAGGAAGGCAAGGTGGACAAGCGTAAGAGCTGTGACAGTATAGCCGGAATTAAATATGGCTATGCATTTCTGCACATGTCTGAGGGCACCACAGAGATATAGCTTTGATCACTTTTTATAAGGCTTCCAAATCAATTTCTCTCTCCTACAGTCGCATATACTCATAGCTTTAGTATCTTCCTTCTTCTCTCATTGTCTTGATTATATTGTCAACTTTTATGGCCTTTAGAAACAAAGTAAAATATTTACTGCTTCAATATTTCCAAATCACATGGGGAAATAATTAAGTTCTATGGTAAAAACAAAACAAAACAAAAAAAAACCAAAAAAAAATTTCCAAAAACAGCATCTGTCAATTTTAAATATGAAGCTGTTCTCACAAACAAGAAGCTGTCTGCATGAACAAACAGGAATACCGATGCTAAAATCTGTCACAAGTGCTCCCCATTGGTATCCTTAACCAATGTAAAATTTTGAGGGTGTACAATCCATGAGCATCACTTTAAAGGCCAACTTGATGTCACGTTGAAAGTTTCTTGCTGCATGCATATTGGGGGATAGAGTTCCGCCCACGGAAGTCAATGGGAGTCTTTCCCTTGAATTCATGGAGCTTGGATCGGGGTCTAAGTACAGTAAAATGAAGACTTGCTTATGCATTCCTTCGAGTGTGTGTGCGTGTGTGTGTGTGTGTGCACGCTCTTGTGATATCACCTAGTAGCATGTTGGCAATAATTGCAGTTGTAACATGGGTG
The DNA here is from genome assembly GCA_007922305.1 of Dermatemys mawii. Taxonomy (NCBI): domain Eukaryota; kingdom Metazoa; phylum Chordata; order Testudines; family Dermatemydidae; genus Dermatemys; species Dermatemys mawii. The sequence goes on along the minus strand of ML677343.1, from coordinate 21,696,978 downwards.
CACAATTATAATCTAGAAACTCCTTGAAAACATGAACACTTTGAAAACCAAAGGTTTAACATCCCATAAACAAACTTGTAATAACATGTTGTTTAGTAAAAATCAGGTCCTGTGCAATTACCTTTTAATATATCTAAATTTTAAGTGATGAGCACAGTAGATTAGCAAGCTTAGGTTTTTCTCTTTCTCAAAAAAAAAATATACACCCTCCTATTATAACGAATAGCCCCATAATCACAATAGGAATGTTAGACAATATATTTAGAAAATAATTACAACTACTGAACCATGTTTCTGAAATCAACTAGAGTAGGACCTATTTGATCACATCCCTTCTATTTTTAGGGCTTGGTGAAACAGAAGAAAAATTGTAGGCTGTGTTTAATACACTGATGGAAACTACCCCTATCATCACCAAAGACACCAATCCTTCACTTGCACTTACAGACATGTCCACATTTTTGTGCATGAGAAGTCTCAGTGAAGATTGAAGATCCATCCAAGTGAAGGATTGGTGTCTTTGGTGGTGATATTTATGTGAAACTAGTTGAGGGATCAGGGAACAAAATTCAAAGATCTAATGGTCCAAATGGTGTGATTCCACTGAAATCAATAGGTATGTCTAAATTGTGTCACCATATGGTGGGACTCTTAAGAAGAGCTATAAAATGCCATGAAAGACAAAAGCAAGAATGATAGAAGGCACAATAATATCAAAATTAGTGATGAGCAAACTTCACAAAGTTCAGAATTTGAATTCAGTTCTGATAAAGCACATGAAAGGTGAAGAAAAAACAAGCAGCACATTTTAGAATGTCAGTTAAGTTCATCAGTCCAACTTCCATTTCTAAAGAAAGTTGAGAGCTGTGGCAGAGACTGAGGGTTTAGGTACCCGGACTGGCTGTTCATCCCTAACCAAAAGAATCAAAACAGGAGGTGTTTTGAATTTAAAACTAACATAGCATTGTTTCACACATGAGCAAGAGCTGCTGAGCAGGCTCCCATTAAAGGAATGTATGTTCATTGTAAAGTTAGCGTTTCAAAAAGATGAGTGGGTCCTGCACTGTGAAACTGCTTCTTTTTGTTCTCAACTCTCATAACATTTAATTGAAATAGATATATTGGACAGCGTCCCTCAGCCAGTGTCATGAGGGCTGGCAAGCTCTAAAGCCAATGTAAACTATTGAACCTCACATCTGCAAAGGTCAATGGTATCTATTTCCTCAAACAACAGATGTGATGATCAGTGTGAAATTGTTGAGGTTTATACCCTAAGTATATTACATTCATTGTATAATAAAGTGCCCTCATATTTAGTACATCCGGCTTCATGGCCAGACAAGTGTGCTATTTATAGTTGCAAACTTTTCAAACTGTGTTCAGCAAAATCATTTCTCAAATATGAAAGTAAATTGAGGTCTGGCAACCATTTTTATAAGTTCGTACAGCAACTATCAAAAAAAAGCCAACCCATAAAAATGGACTTGATTTCAGGCTCTCTCATGCAATTTTTGCCAGGTCAATTTTTAGTTTCAAAGCATTCTGTGACTGTAGCTTTGGAATACATTAGAAACCACTAAGTTCTCTTTGCATTCATAACCAGGTGTTTTAAAAATACTGAAATATGGAATATTTAGTCAGTGAACCTTAGCTAGGACTTTGAGGCCATTCAGGTATATGGAGATAATTCATTTGAAATTACCATCACTCATTTGAAGACAGACAAATGACTGTACTGAGCCATGCTTTTCAATAGATCTGGAAGACGTGCAAACTGAAATGTCTAACCCTGGATTACTTAAAGTTAATTCTGTTTAATAGTCATATTATAAAGGCTAAATTAATCTAAAAAGCAAAACTAGCACATTTTGTAGTATGACACTTACACTTATGAAGATTTGTAAACAGTATGTGGATGGCAGCTGCAGATTGTTTGATAAAAGAGTGATTATATAGTGACATGAAGTGTTTGCTATTTCTAATCATAAATGTGCACGTTTTTTCTCTCATGTGAAATGCTGTTTTTCAAGAATCATTTTGCTTAAGTGCACAAGCACTGAAAAAGTGAAGTTCTTCACCGATCTGAATCTAGACAGAGAATGCAGGTAACCACAATACAGATCCCCTTGTAATATTCTGTTAGAGGCTGACCTGCAGACACTCTTCTGTATGAGTGGAAGGTAAATTGGCTTCTCTGTTAACTTAATCTCTGGCCTTTCTCAAACAGACACTGTGATTGCTTCACGGTGCTGGATTTTTTTTAACATTTAATAACTTTGCAGTGAAGAATGCTCTTCCAGAAGGACCAAGTCTAAAGCACCAAATAGATTTCACACTGGACGGGACCAGAGCTCAGATGGAAACTGCAAGTTTGGCACTTTATTCATGTAATAGTACAATTCTTCAGAATTTATTTTTTATAAGCGAGGAGAGATTTTTTATAAGCAGAAGAGAACAAGATCCTCTAGCTTAATGTGAGGTCTTTGGATACCAGAGTACAAAATAAGCTGAATTGAGTAAGTGGAATGTGGTCAGTCAGGTCATCACAACCCTCACTGGACAATAGCCTGATAGCAAACTATTTTCCCCTCAAAGGATCACTTAACTGAAGAAACATGACAAATGAATTAGTCCCGTCCCTTTCAGTGGAGTGAAGGTTACAAGGACACAATCTAGATACATTGAAGAGGCAATATTACAAAAATGTACTCTGGAAGATTTGTTAGATAAGGAATCTTGTTTCTCTACCCCCCACAGCCATCCTAAAAGAGGTTTTGTAAAAGATTAAGAACTTTATAAAAAAAATCCATATCTTGGGGGCGAAATGACACAGCAAGAAACTTATCTTTAAAATAGACCTGTTCAACAAGGAACTAAGGAGTATCTTATTTACTTAGATTTACAGACTGGGTCTTTGCATAAGGCTCATGGCAATAGACATCATTTATGAAATACCACATAATTCAAGTTTTGCATCTTTCAAAAAGCTGAATTAAAAGTCTATACCCCTAAAAAGTGCCAAATTCCCACCACCGCCTTCATTTCTCCAAGGCCTCTAAGCAAAATAGGTGAGTCTTGCATTGAGGGCAACAAAATGAGACACTGCCAGGACAGCTGGGGAGAAGAATTCCATAGTCAAGAGACATCTACCGCAAATTTTCTAGAGTCCCCAGATAATTAAATCAACCAATCTCCAATACTATAGCAGGTTTTATGGAAAGAAGTGTCTCTCAGATAGCCAGGACCCAAACCATATTAAGCTTTGTAGACCAAAGCCTACATTGAATTGCATATGGAAGTGAACAGGAACCCTTTACAAGTTCTTGGGGAACTGGTGTCAAAAAGTTATTGGCGAACTTGGAGAACTGGTTTAACACTACAAAGAGGTGGGCAGACTCATTCTTCACCAAATATAACATTAAAGCAATCTCCATTTAAGCACATGACAATAGCCATTCCCGTACCAACAAAAGTATGGTTTCTGGAGTCTAACTCTGTTGTGAATGCTTAATTGGGTGCAAATGCTAAGATGCTTCCCATAGACCACAGCTGCCAACTATCTATCTGTGTAAGCTATGAGGTCTGGCCCTCAAATTCCACAGATCTCAGGATTCATCAATGAAAGGCCCTTGTAACCCCCTTTCCCCTCAGTATAGGCTTTTGCTTTTAAGACACAAACCAGCCCAGTATTTAAACTGGATAAACATGAATACAAACATCAAACATCATAAATGTTGTGGTGTTCAGAATTATTTGGATCCTAAACTAGTTAGAGTTCCCAACGTGACATCTTGCAAGCTATAAAGGCTTTCCCAATCCTCCTCTTACAGAGCCAATTAGCATCCTCACCTGTTTCTAGAAATAGAAAATCTTTTAATGCCCCATCACTCTTCCAACCAAGGTTTCCTAGCCAGACTAGTTTCCTTATCATAGAAAATCCCCTGTTGCCTCCTAAAGTTCAGGAATTCTTCCATTCTCACTTTCACCAGTTAAGGGTTCCTAAACTAATCCAAACCGAAATCTTCTGGATCATTCTGGTGAATGAAGCAATAAAAAATATGAACCCCAAAGAAGGAAATACATATATGGGCATCTCTCTACCTTCTAATAACATAAAATCTGAACTGGTAGACTGTAAGCATATGTAACGCCTATTGGGATAATCACTGTGCAATGACTGTAGAATCAGGCCTTTATTATATTTCAGTATATTTTGGTAAATTAATGCCTCTAATTTTAGGTGGTATTTAAAGCTCTCTGTTCCATTTCACTTTAAATTTTGAACATCCATGTACTTTGAGGCTTAGATTTTGAAAGATGTCTCATTCCTGTTCATTTTAATAGGACTTGTGTGTCCATGTCTCTTAGGAATTTGTGTTTGTCTCTTATGATTCAAATGTTCTATGTCCCACACATCAGCCATGCAACAAAAGGAGAAGTTATGTTTATTTAACAAAGCTTGTCTGTTCTTCCCTATTACTATTAAAAGGCATGAACGATTTGACAATTTTTTTTAATACAAATTCAGATTATTTATTCCTGGGGCCCCTAATATCCAGATCAAGACAATTAAGTTGAGTGTTATTAGTGTGCACACAGATAGAATAAATAATTCAGATTTATATTGGGCCCACTGTCATTCAAAAACAATGATCACAGTTTTTAGTACAGATTTCAGCATTGTATTTACAACAGGATATTGATCTTAATGTTTCTTCCTTCACATTGAGATAATGCAATTGCTTATTTCACTATGGAAAATCAGGGGACTTTAGCTCCTTTTGAAGAATAGCTGAGAGATCTTCAGTTCTACCCAGTATTAGTCAGGCCTGAAGTGAAGTGACAGAAAACCAATACCAGTGCTTTAAAATGAGGCGGGGGGGGGGGGGGAGAGCGGGTTGAAGAGGGAGACTCTTAAAACATCATCAGTTTCTGTAGTTTAAATGCTAGCCAAAAGGCATATTTGGCACTATAATCACTCTTCAGTTTTGTGAAAGGAGCAAAACCAGTCAGTCAGACACAGGCAGAAGGGCTTTGGGGGCTGCACTAAGGTGGAATGCTTCCCCCATGTCTAGCCATCACTTTTTCCCTCTGGCAAAAACCTTTTGTGGCCAGGACACACAGTGAGGAGCTTGGGGGACAGAGGCTGTCCCCAGCATGTTCTCCTGTGCAAACTGGATTTTCTGCCCACTGGAAGCAATGGAAGCTTACGGCAAGGCTAACTCCTCCTTTGCCCATTGAAAGGGGTCACAGAGAGCAATGCAGCAGTGAGAAGCGAGTCTCAGCACAGTTGCCAAGCAGTTGCTCTACCTGTGCAGGGGGTTGGAGCCTGGGAGGAGCACAGGGATAGAGACAAGCTCCTCACTGCATCACAGATCTACGAAATCACAGGGATCCGACCTATGCTGATCTTGCAGACCGTGTGTCCACTCATGACACAGTCTTATGTCGGCCAAGCTCTCAGAGCTGAAGATGCAGGACAAGCAAGTCACATAAGTGAATATATAAATTCCTATCAGCTACACATAGAGGTTTTGGTGTGGGATGATAATAAATTTGTGACTGTCATATTATCACATGAAGCATTAACAACCCAGCAATGGATAAGCCTACAATTCTCAGATCCAGTGAATCTCAACCTTCTGGGTTGGGACTATTGGGTAGCAGAAACAGTAAAAGGTTCCTAGAAATAAAGAAGCAAGAGCTGCTAATTAGAACTGATGGGAACCAAAAATAGGGCACAGCTTATTTGGGGTGAGCAAGAAAAGTCCCAGTTTGTCAGCTAGAATTACATAGGCATTCAGTTATACTGAAGATTCAGAGTGGTCTCTCAGATTTGGGAAACAGGAACAACAAAGCCAAAGTGTCTGCCCTTGTATTGCATGTCAGGCATAGACCTCCCTGTTCTCTCTCAACCCTATTTACAAAAGAAGAGAAGGTGGGATGGCATATGTATGATTGTCTATGCCAGGGGTAGACAACCTATAGCACACGTGCCAAAGGCAGCACGCAAGCTGATTTTCAGTGGCATTCACACTGCCCAGGTCCTGGTCACTGGCCCGGGGTCTCTGCATTTTAATTTAATTTTAAATGACACTTCTTAAACATTTTAAAAACCTTATTTACTTTACATATAACAATAGTTTAGTTCTATATTATAGACTTTAGAAAGAGAACTTCTAAAAATGTTAAAATGTATTACTGGCAGGCAAAACCTTAAATTATAGTGAATAAATGAAGACTCGGTACACCATTTCTGAAAGGTTGCCAACTCCTGGACTATACTCATACATGTAGCCACAGTATCTTTAAGAGCTAAGGTTGCATAAGTGAATGCATTCTTCCCCTTCTTTTTCATCACTGATTAATTTTGGTCTGAAAGTCTCCACCTCCACACTTGGGAGAATATGCCGGAATACTGATTGCCAGGATACTTATCCCTAATATTTAGCATAAACGTCCCTTTGATCAATTTCTTACCACAAATCCCTTGAACTATCCTAAATATTCCTGTCTGTCCTTGCTGTTTACATTCTTCAGATGCCTGCAGACAATTATCACATCTCCCCTTCTAGCCACCCTCTGCAACGCACATAACTGTAGGCAAGAAAAACATTGAGCTAAATTGCCAAGGGATCCAGAATGACACAGGCATCCATGCAACAGAAGAGGAGTCAATAAGTTAAGGAGAGCAGAATATAGGAAATCATAGGATTTAGAAAACTGTAGCCTGTTTATTGAATCAAGGCCTGTAAGACAGAGCAAAACAGGTATTAATTACACTTTTAAAAGTACATGGGCATGGGGAAAGTGGGGAAGGATGGCTGATCAAGTCAAGGAGCAAGTAATGGAGTTTATACATATGGGATTTAGCTCAAGTCAAGCTAACTGGCTAAACAAACAGGCCTGCTAGGCAATTTTCTTTTTTAGCTTGATTTGCTAACACATATTAGGTTTATATACCAGAAAATCTCTTGGAATTAAAACCAAAACAAAATGTAATTATAATAGATGAGGATGGAAAACTGCATAGCAGAAATGTTCCTCTTAGTCCCATGACAGATACAGAGGAGTGTTTAAAAACTTATTATTTTTCCATTTCCTTGTGTGTAAGAGGCTGAGATATGGCATATTTAGTTTATTGGGGGAAGGGAGAAGGGAATTAGCACGAAAAGGGTGCACCCTGGTTTCATTCCTCTCGCTCGCTGTCCTGACCCCATAGAACTTCCACGAGGGCCTTGCTCTGCAACTAGCTTGAGCAGGACTAAGGGCATTGCTGCTTTCTGCGGCATCTTATGACCCCACCCACAAAAGGAATTCCAGATGAGATTATGCTGACCCCTCCGGCATTCTTCGTTTCCCTGCACTGAGTAACCGGGGTTGGTTTGCAGTGGCAACTGGTGAACTTTGGAACAAACGTGAATTAAGCCCATTTGACCCTCTCTGCCCTCAAAACGTGAGGAAGGGGATGATCAGCTCTTCCTTCTATGCTGCCTCAGGCCCTTTATTATCTTAGGCCTGCATCTCCTTCTCAGGGTTCTCCTCCTCTTCTCCCTCTGTTGTGTTCCCTCTCTCCTCCACTGCTGCCACCTCCTCCTCCTGCCCTGCCCAGCATGGCTTCCTCCAGCAGTTATGCCACCTTCCCTAGAGCACTGAGCCATACAGCCCTAGTCAGCAGAGTCCAAGAGGGAGGGAGAACATGCACAGTGCAGTTTGGGGTGCACAGTGGGGTGCTGCATTCACCACCCAAAACACAGGTTGCAGTAACTGTAGAGCACTCTAAAGCAGTGGTGGGCACTCTGCAGCCCGCACGTGGCCTGTCAGGGTAATCCGCTGGCGGGCTGCGAGACAGTTTGTTTACATTGACCTTCCACGGGCACAGCTGCTTGCAGCTCCCCATGGGTTCAGTTCGCCATTCTCGACCAATGGGAGCTGCGGGAAGCAGAGCAGGCCACAGGTTGCCCACCACTGCTCTAAAGTGCTCTAATTGCCCAGTGTAGACCCCACGGGTGCGCTCTAAAAGGTGCATTAACAGAGTGCTGTTTGAAATGGGACTATGTCAAGATGAACTTTGGTGGGGTAGTACCTCTGTACATGGGCAGCCAGTTGGTGCTTAGCAAGCAAGGACTCCCTGGTGCCATAGCTCCTGCAGGAGCCATGCTGCCATTCTGTTCTATTCTTTGAAGGCAAGAAAAGGGCAGCATGGCTCCTGAAGGGCCACTCAGTGCACAAGCAACACATTCTGTGCTGCTAGGAACATGCTGCTTTATTCAACAACATAAACACACACTCATTAGTTAAATGGGAAGTAACAGAGGGGCAGAGCCTGGCTCGAAACCATAATATTCTGTGTAACCCAATTAACCCTTGATAACCACATTACTATGAGCACAGCCAGTCCTGGCCCTCTTTGATTTCCTAAAGGTGAAGAGGATAAATCTTCCAGCAGCCCACAAGTGGAAAAAAACCTACCCACTCCAGCAAAACAACAAGGTAGACACTTTACAAATAGGGACTCTCTTTTTTTTCCCTTACATGGATTCTCCCTACAGAGGTGATGATTTGGCCTCGAAAACTTTATCGTATGTGACATTTATTGCTGCCCATGTGAGAACATAGCAGACGTTCTCACCAGGGTCTAGATAACCTGCATGAACTACATGTCCTTGGTCCATATTAGAGATACGTAGTGGGTAAGGGAATATCTTTTACTGGACCAATTTCTGTTAGCGAGAGCTATACAGAGCTTTTTCTCAGATCCGGGAAACATACTCAGCGTCATATATAAAGATCAAACAGATAGTTTAGCATAAATAGTTAGCACATATTCTAAGGGACCATTTAAGGTGAAGTGGCCTGTTAAAACTCCTGCAGTTATAGGACAAAAATGGGGGTCAGTGGCTTACCAAAAATCCAGTGTCTTTATTAAGACCATGCTTTTTAGTGTCTAGCAAACTTATGAATTTAAGCTCCAATGCTTGTCTTTTGAAAGTGTTATGCAGGTTTCCTTTAAGGGGAGCACTGATAGGTCAGATATAGTGTGATCGCTTTGTAAGAAGTGTTCACCCACGGGTGATATGGTATTTTTTGGCTTTTATCATTTTCCTACTACTGTCTAGATGTCCGTAGTACCTGGACTATATATTCACAAGGTAATTCCTATGTCATTGCATCTATTAAGAAATCTGACAATGGTTTTAATAAGGTAGGTATCAAGCTCTTGAGTAATCTGTTTGCCTCCTCTTTACCTTCAGAATCCTGAGTATATTCTCTGGGTTACCATTTTAGTATGTACAGAATTCACTGTTTCTGCCACGTACTTTCTAATCTAAGTTATTAAATGTACAGACAGAGCACTCCTCTGGGTTCATAGTCAGAGAGAACTGTCTGCTTTATTCACTTTAAATCAAGCTAATAGCAACCATTGGGGGAGGCCCTAACATGGGTGACTGAGAGGAGCATATGTTATAGTCCTCTGAAAGAAATTTTAACCATCCCTGAAATAACATGCTTTCAACCTCATTAATGTTGGAACTTCTTGGGGCAGGTAGGAAAGGCATTTTTGTACCATCCCCTAATATGAGCGCTCTATTTTCAAATCTGACTTGTCTTCCCAGTAATACACCACTTAGCTTTACTTTTATGCTTGAGACAAAGCTGAGTTAAATGAGGATATTAACTCATGTTCCTATCGATCAAGGGCAGGGTATTTTTTTTTCCTTAAATAAGACAGTTGACCATCTCCCCGTCTCCAGCCCAAACCAATCAAGCAGGTTTTGGGGCCGAATGTTCATAATGACCTTGTTCTGACTTTAACTGTGTGGCAAAAGCAAGTCTAATTCAATTACACGGAGCTTTAGCACAATCTTAAACTTAATTTTTTGTTCATATTGACAGGAACATGGACTCTTTAGGCTCAGAGAACAAAGATAATGTGATGAATTCAACAAGGCTCTCTTAAAAAACCTACCTCTTTTCAGTCTCTAATTGCGATGCTAAATATTTGGCCATATTTTGGTCTATGATATTTATCTCTTGCTCACAAAGGATATCCGATACCTTAGGTAAAACTACATCAAAAGGTTCAGTAAAAGGGAGCCTGATTTGAGAGGGGAATTGCTCATACAAAAATAATGTAAATGGGGAAAGACAGGTTGAATGGCTGAGCAGGACAATCCCATCCCATTTCAAGCTTTTAATAACCTTCTGATTATCTATATAATAATATGGAATCATATTGACACCCACAGTCATCAACACCTCATCATCAACACCTCTGGCATTTAAGCTAACGGTAATGGATGGCAATAGTAGTTTGTAATCCTCTGGGTGAGTGCCAGCACTAGAGGGGGATGAGACACTTGGCCAGTGGATTTCCCAGATATTTGCTGACAGCAGTGGAATGGTGAGACTCGGAAATCACAAGTTCCATTCCAGGCACTGAAGTTGTCTAGTGGGCACAGTTCTTTATTCATTTCCTCCAAGTTTGACACCTTTTGCCCAGTTTCCTCCATCCTGACCCTCCCACTTTTAGTCTTGCCCCCAACTCACCTCCAGTTTCCTTGTCCAGCCATTTTGAATCTCCACCCCACAGGCAACTCAGCACTATCTCCTTGCCCAGCTACTGCCAGTCTCCCCAACCCCAATTTCACTCCAATTTTCCTGCTCCCCATGGCAGCCTTCACTCCCAGTCATGCCCCTTCTCCCATCATGTGGCTTGTCTCTGTCTACTCCCCTAAGCTCCCCACCTCAGGGGATCCTATTTCCTCTGCCTTTGAATCAAGCGTCTTCTTTTTCCACTCTGCCTAGGTTCATTGGGGGGCGGCGGGGACATTGAGGAAACAGGTTCCCTGCTTAGTGCTTTCAGTTCTAGTACTGGGCCCGAGCCCAGTGCAGCCCAGAGCTGCAATTGCCAAGAAAGTCCTGCTCTGTCCCAGGCTGGAGTACAAGCAGTGAGGATGGAATCTTGAGTTTTTAGCTACAAACTTCAGGCAAGTCTCTACTGAGCATCTATGAAGTGAGATTTTTTTTAAGAGGCTCATAACATGGCCAAAATTTCACAGGAACAGAAAAAGGCACATCCATGACAAAAAAGGAGACACTAGTGCTTCTCAACCAAAACAGTTTAACGCGGGCAAAACAATGCCTTTTCGCCCTAACCTTCTTCTCAGAAGCCACTGAACTATTTTTTGCCAAAACTTCCCAGAGCAATTCTGCCTGACGCAGACCCAGGGAATGGGAAATTTCAGCTTAAAAGGTTAAAGTTTGGCAAAGTTATAAGCAAATGTAAACCGGATCAAGAAGTATCAGGTATCCTTAACAATAAGTGATGCTACCAGTCCTATCTACAAGCCAGGTCTTCAACTGGTTGCATGCATTTTTGCACAAGAATCATTTAGGCGCACAAAATACTTCCACAAATGCACACTTTAAAACAGTTGTGTCCAATTTCTGATATATTGTTGAACGAAACTTCCTTAATAATTGAGCATTATATTATGTTTTGATAGAATCTGATAACTGCTTTACAAATATTTATGCACTAAAGGGAAAATCCTGAAGCCCTGGAGAGACTCCTGGACAAATGCTGCCTCTCTGGAAATGGGGAGTAGAACAAGCAAGATTAGGGGGGCCACTCAGGGGATGTATACCCATCATGTACCACAGAAATTTGCTCCATGGCAGCTGGGTACACTGATCGGGGGACAGAGTCCTAGGGCTTAGCAGGAGAATGTACTTCTACATGAATGCCTCTGTCCTCCTCCCTTACTTTCACAGATGGGGGTGTAACTACAGCAACCAAAGTACACTGGGTAACTGAACAAGATTCCTGGGAGGAAAATAATCCTTATTTCCCATGCTATAGAGTGTGTCCATAGCCACTGTACCTTCCCCAGAGCTACTCAGTGCACTGGTTTGAACATCTGGTCTATTTGCACAGTGAAAGAGAACAGTAAAAAAACAAATTCCAGCAATGATAACCACATAGAATATAAGGAGCCAAGCTATTCCTCCTGTGTAAAAAAAGAAAATAAAGAGGAACACTCTTTACCTTACAATATTAAGTTTTCTGTGCAGGAAAATGCCTATTTTTTCCACAAAGAGATTAGCATTCTCCCCCTTTATTCTAAATTATATGCCAACTCTTCCAGACTCCCAGAAAGCTTTATCGTTTGATATGTCAAAATAGTATAGGAACTCATTGTGCTTGGACTTCTGGCACCAATGACAATTCTACCATTAAGCACAAGCAGTAAAATCTCACTAAAAGTTTTACAAAGATTTTGCAGTGAAGAATCTGCTGTGAGAAGCTGTGGATAAATAATGTAATGTCTATTCCATTTGTATGAGCATGTGTATGTTAGAATCAGCCCATCTGCTTCTCCACAAGAACAAGTCCGCCACATAAAATTTAGTTGCCAATCCATCTTATTTACAGGGCCGTGGCCTTTAGAGAACAATTGTAAAACCAATATCAGAGTATTTTAACTATCCGTCCATCACCAGGAAACCCACTGAATAGACACAGGCACACAAATAAATAAAGAGAAATTACATCATTAGATGATTGGTAGGGTGCTTTTGAAAATATAGATTACCTTCTAACTTATATTAAAGCATACAAACTCTTTATATTTCGATAACACTTAAGCCTCATCAGTGCTTTAGGAACCTCTGTGGCCATATGGATATACTGCATGCAGTACAACAGCATAATATGACCAACTGGTGAGAAAAGATGGACTATATCTTGGTATGTCTCTGAAAGTGACAGCCAACATACATATGGTGAGTTAATTCACATGGCAGGAGGGATAGCAAATAAAGAGGCTGTTTTAAAACAAATCTAGGAAAATAAGAGTTGTGGGTTACCTGTATCACAGTCTTCGAAGCAAAGGTCTTAGGACCTGATCCCAAACCCACTGAAGGTAATAGAAAGACTAACAAAACTCCAGTAAGCACCAGATCAGGCTCGTAATGAATTCAGACCTATTAAAAAGGGCCAAAAATTGGTTTCCTCAGCAATAATTTAATGACTGCATGCAAAGAGACACTAGGTCAGCAGAATCATCTGGAGGTGTCTGCTTGCAGAGAACAGAGATGATAGAATGTGTGAGGGAGAATACATGAAGTATCAGCAACTGTACCCCCTCAGACAGAGTGCAGTATTTGCTCCCCTAACATTGTCCCAGAACAGCAGTCAACTGGGGAGAAGCAGTGTTAGGGCCCTTCCCCTCCCTTACTCCCTAGGAGCAAAAGGTGGTTCTGTGTCTCCCAATTCCTTGTAATTAGTGATGGTTAGCTATGGGATACTGACTTACTTCTATTTCATGAGTTGCATGGTCTGCTTTTGGAATCTCCTCCCGGCACTGTCCTCTCTGCACTGTCTACTACTGGTTGAGATTTGTGGGGTCTCCCTCTGGCCAGTGGTGACTGACTGTCACCATCCATTCAACCTTCCAAGCTGGGCTCCACATTGGTTAATCAACACATCTCAAATGCTATCAGTTCTCTCTCTCTAATATCTGCTCTATAAATATTTCTTCCTCTTTCCGGTACAAAATATAGTATGAATATTGCCATTGGAACTTGCAGGAAGTGTGCATCATATGAAGCCAAGCATGCATTATCTGAGACAGTAGCAGTGTACGATTTGATTTTAAAAAGTGCATTTCTCTGGCCAGCAAATATAAAAATGTGTATTGGGGGTTAATTTTATGAAGACAACATTTAGCCTTCGGAAAGTATAAATCACTCTGCTCCTCTGGATTCATCTGTCATTCAGTCTGATGAGTAGCACAGACAGAAGTCACAGATGATGCATTGGTCTGCTTCCTTTTCAAATGGATTAAAAAGGCCACAGGATAGGATGCCTGAGAGAAAAAATGTTGTAATTAGAATGAAGAGGCAGAAAAAGTGGGGCAATTACTTGTATAATGAAGATGCAAAGAGGAATGCTATGGTGATGAAGATATTAAAAATAACAGAGGAGAACAATGAAGGAAAATATCTGTCTGTAGAATGAAGGTGTGAACAATAAGCCATGCTTGCAGGACATGGGACAGAAAGGAGGCAGTGGATCTAACTTAGGGTTCAATTCAGTCATAAAACATGCTCATCTAATATTTCATTCTTATATTCCTTGCATAATTTCTCCCTGCAAAGTACACTGGGTTTTTGATTCTTTGTGACGTTTGCACTCTTGTGCGTGGATTCCTCTTATTAAGGGTCCAACATTTTAATTTTCACAGCAGTCTGAAAATATTTCACTGTCTAACAGAAGGGATTCCTGTGAAGACACATGGCTTTTTTAAAAATTGTTTGTATTATTTTCCTCTTAGAGAAAGATCTTGCAGCCATGTTCCCATTCAATGTTTATGGCTTTTGTAAAAAATAGGAAGTTATTGTCCACATACCTACATAATCATACACTAATCGAAAGAGTTGAAAAAGCAGCCTTGCCTGAGACTGCTGTATAGCGAAGGAGAAAGAGAAAGGGGTAAGGAAAGAGGAGAGATTTTTAATTTATGAATGACCAGTTAAGTTTTGGTCATGTAAACCCAAGCTACTTCCAGCTGTTTAGGCAGGAGTAGAACCCAAGGAAAGGTGGGAGGAGAGGATTGGGGGAGGGGCAAGGAAAAAAATAATGTAAGAATCCACTTACTTGTAGGATTTACAATCTCATTAAAATAATCCATATACTGATAATTACTGGTCTCACATTTTGGTTTTAAAACATTCATGTGTATGCAGCTAATATGCTAGGTAAAGAGTAAAAGATCCAGAGTACAAATGACTCGCTTGTACTTTTGGAACCAAAACACCAAAGCCAACATTTTCAAAAGTGAGCATTGGTATTCAAAGCCTAGTTTGAGACACTTTGGGCCTGATTTTCAGACGTGCTGACAACCTACAACTCTAATTTACTTTAGATGCAAAGCAGATACCTATATGTTGAAAACGTCAGCTAAATTTTGCTTTCTAGTATGTGTGAAGAGCTCCACTTGACTTTCATGACAGCTTTGTAGATCCAAAAGAACACCCCTCTAAAAATATTATAGATGGGCCTCATTGGGCTGAATCATGTGTGTGGTTTACATTGAACAGCCTTGTAAAAAATGTGCTTTTCTTAGGAGACTTTTGCACAAATTGTAGAAATCCCAGGTTGTTGCATCACATTGTGATTTTTTTTCTGTCATCTTCTAGGACGTAAATCTCAAACCACCACTATTTCCATGAGATTTCTGATCGCTTGAGCTGACATATCAAGAGAAATGCTGGTCTCATTTCAGCTCCATCTGAAACAGCTAGAAAGAAAATCCCTGTTCAGTCCAGTTTTGGACCCGACCAGGAACCAAAGCCATAGAGTAGGGTGTAAATCCAAGGTGACGGCTCTAAACTTAAAAGTTTGGCTGAAGTTTAGTGATGTATAAACTTTCTATTTGTTCCACTACAATCTATGAAGCTATCCAGGCTCCTGAGGAGAAATTATGGTCAGGATATTTAAATGTGGTATAACTGTGTATTTTTATTATCTCCTCCTTTTAATGGGTAAAACCTAAATAGAGTTATGAAGACAAAGCTGCCTGAGAATGAATGTTGAGCTCTTTGAAATATCAATTATTTTACTCATAGTAGGATTTGAATTTTATGAAAGACCCAGACTCAGAAATTGCACCCTCTGGCACTAAATAGTAATTCCCCTGGGACCAAATGATGTTCAGAGCCCTCATGATTTCAGAATAAATTACCTCAAAGGGCATCATTATTCAAAGTTACTTTTTGGTTATACAATTAGCCTTTGCAGTTTCAAATTAGTTCCTGTTGTTCATGCATTTTTTACCAATCTAAACAATAACTGGAGGCACTCTTCAAATGATTAGAACTGAACAGAGCAATGCTGAATAAAGACATTTATGATATTTCTCAATACAAACAGAAGAAGTGAAATTGTATTTGGAAAGCCCTAGATAGGTGCTGCAGCCAACTGCAGGAATACAAACATCTTTGCTTCAATAGGTGTTTCTCCTGATTCTTCCAGTCCTTCTGTTCAAAGCTCTTGATAACTTGAGTGGGAGTTATACATCGTCTTTCATTCTTCGCACACTCAAAACAGCTATTAGAGTTAATGGGAGTTAGGTACACAAGGAATGTAGGACTCAAAAATGTGTAAATTCTGGTCTGAACACAGCGTAATAGCAGCAAGATGGCCTCTACATGTAAGATTAGCTTCCAATACTGAATAGCATGTTATTCATTTACACTACAGGGAATGATCCAACGGAAACTAATAACATTCATAAAGAACAGAAAAGTGTTGAATCAAAAGGGTTTTGTAGGTGGAAACAGAAAGTGATATGATGAGGAAATTGGTGTTTTGCTCCCCTCCCCCAGTTGCATAACAGAAAACCAAATCTTCCCTGTTAGGAGTTAGATGACACAAAGGTGCAGAGCTGGAAACAGAATCAGATCAATGTTTGTTTTGAAATTCAGGCAACTATTCACAGGCAACTTTTTCCATTATTCACTTAGCTTTAACTAGGAAGGTCACCATTTGTTATTCATCTCTACCAAGATCAGATACTGTTTCCCTTTGGTGTACTTGTTTACAATAGGAATCATTCCTTAGGAACTGTCATGGCAGAAATGGGATTTATTTCTATTTATATACTTTGATATCTAAATGGATCCATCATATTTGCCCTGCATCACATGCATATAAAATGTTTTAAAATAATACAAAATTAGTTGACCAACATTCAACTAAATATTGTTGACTCAAAACCCAGAGCTTAGTTGTAAATATAAAAACCATCAGATATATTATTTTGTTTCTATATATGCGTAGCTTCCGCATATTAAGTATGAAAGTGGTCAGAATGTACAGTGACTTCTGGCTCACATCGGTCACTGAAACGCCAGCTGGTTTTGAGAGGAAAGTGTGCTTGTGCTGGTCCTAGTCAAACTAGGAATAACATTTCCCACATTGAATCAGAAATAGGAGCACTTATGTATCTCTATCGACCCCATTTTGGTGCATCATTCGGCCTTTGGCTATTTACTGACTACCAGCAGCCTGCTCAGTGCTCTGAAAAACACAAAGGAGGAGACAGGTCCTGTTCCAAGGGGCTCAAAAACTGAACACACATTGCAGTTCAGACACACAGGGCTAGATGAACACTGGGGCCTCCACTCAGCCCACACTTTGTGAAACTCCAGTGCACCCATGAACTTTAATGTTTGGAAGTTGCATTAGTTGCACATGCAGATTAGCAGCTCTGGAAAAGCACTCACATTTGAAGCCCAAAATCTGTAAAGAAAGGTCTGCCCCATATGTTTGATTACTGCTGGTAGGTTGTGCAGAAGAAAGCAGTTTAAAGCTGGAAACAACAACAAAATGAGTGTGAATACTTGGTATACCAGGGGAGACAGTGTGTTCCATGAATAGGAGACAACATGGAGGAACTGTATCAAAGACTGTGTGAAAAAACAAAGAACATAGTTAGGCAGAAGTGTTAGGTGTTGGTGGTCTGAGAACCATCTGATTTTATCTGCCTGAAATGGATGATGGATTAATCCAACCCAGGAGATTAAGAATTATATAAAACAAGTACTGAAAGAAGTTATCACTCACAGATCTGCCTAAAATTAAAAAAAATGTGTCATGTTGTGTCATCAGGCAGTAATCTCTGCTAATGCCACCAGCGTAAAGCAGGTAGAGTGCCTCAGAAATAGGGAAAGCAGAGGCCACAAAAGAGCACTGTGGAAAAAAAATTTATATTTTCCATGCTACCATGAATGTTATCACCTTGAAAGTCTTCCCAACTCAGCCTGTCAGGAATCTGGCTTGTGATATATTCTCCAGATGTGGCACATGCAAAGCCTCAGTCTTGATACATAGTATAGGATGAGTTGAAATTGTGTTCTCCAGCCATAGCGTCCCATTATCTCAGTTTAGGGGAATGTTCTAATATTATACCATGCATGGAATTCCTATTGAATCTCTGGGGATTTTGCAGAAAGCTTATACACACCATATGGTCCATGGTGGGTTGGTGTGTGTGTGAGTGTTTGTAGTTAGGGCTTATAAACATAGTCATTATCCAACTATCCCTCTGACTCCTCAGAAGGATAGTTGCCAAGGATACAGTAATTAGTGAAGTTTTCCAGATGTAACTAAAAATGTGAGCCATTCATCCCTTTGCATTAAGCAAGGGGCTTCGCCCTTTTAGCAACGTTATTTGGAGTACTCTGATTACCTCTTGGCTAGTATGCAAGTTGGGTAAGGAACAATAGTTTTTGCTAGAGCTAACCACAATTCATTGAGGAGTTTCTCAGTTCCAAATACATTTTCTTTACTGACATATCTTCATCCTTCATTATGGAAATATGCTCCCACTGATGTATAGTATGTGAAGACTGAATTTCCTTAGATAGCCACCGCCAATTCTAGACTGATGACAAAAACTTGAGCTATGCATAAACTGTACATTTACAAATGGGCCAGGCACAATAACAACAGTATTTGATGCTGCTGTAATCTCTTACTGATGATGTGGCTATCAGCAGCAGAACCTGGTGCTTACCTTGGACTTGGAACTTCAAGATTCAATTCCCTGCTCTTCCACAGACTTCCTGTGAGACCTTGGGAAATCACATGGTCTCTCTGTGCTTTAGTTCCCGGTCTATAAAATGGAGATTATATCACTGCCCTCACTCATGGGATGCTGGGAGGCTATTTACATTAAAGATCACTATGGTAATGAGGGGCAGAGAAATACCAGAGCTAGAGTATTGTCATTCAGTGATCTGACTTCTGCAAAGTCCATAAAACCACACACCTTTTTCTTCATTAAATGGATTTCACTTGGTCGGTTAGGACATTGTGACCTTTGAGAGAAGAATTTAGCAGTATATAACATGCCTGTGTGGTGTGGAAATACTGCAGACATCTACTCTTGTAATCAAAGTTCCTCTTTGAAATGGCATTTCAGCAGTGCCCTGCTCAGTTATCTACTCCCTTCCTGTCTCAAGCGCAACTTATTTGCAAAAAGGGCAAAATCACCTGTATCCATGTAAACACCTTGTTGGATTATTGACTTCTTTATCATTATACTTAGGGGCATAAATGGATGTTTAGGAAAAGTGCAGTAGCTCAGCTGAAATTGCATTCTGTTTTGGCATGACACTGGAATTTGATTTCTGCTTTTGGCTCCCTGACTAAGTTTTTCATGATCTGGTTTCCCTCTTCAGCAGATTCTGTTTTTCACAGACTCTGATCTCCCAGTTACTCTGCAGCTACTTGGCAAAATTTTTGACTGCTCCTGTACTTTAACTTTCCCTTCAGGCTCCAGTCCACTACCTTTCTCCCCAGGTTCAGTGGGAGTACTTAAAGTGCTCATTCCTTTTGACAGAATCTGCCAGATTGAGAGAAATTCCCTTTACATATGAGGAATACATCTGGGACCAGTTCACACTGTCAAAACAGAGGAACTTTTTAAGTCTACCAACTGCAAGGGGAAGATTATGTTGGCTAGGAGGATGAGACTCAGCTTCCAATAACTAAGATTCCCTTCAGTCTCTGTTCTCTTTACTTCTTGCTCTTTTCCCAGTTTAAAGAAGTGAAATGGGAAGCAGGCCTTAATGTTAACAGTTATCAAGTTTTGAGCACAGATATTGCTTTCTTGAGATGCTTACTGAACAGACACTACACCATTGAACCTGAGGAAAGCTAACACAGGGCAAAACAACTACAGAAAAATACAACATACTTCTCATACAAATGGATATAAACTGTCCAACCACAAATTTAGGTTTTAAAATAAACTATGGCTTCTGATTGGCAGAGGAATGAAGTTCTGAGAACAGCCTACCAAGGGGACAAGTGAGGGCAAAAACCCCCAATTTGTTTCAAGACTGAGCTTGAGAAATGTATTAATGGGGTGGTATGATGAGGGTGACTACCAAAGTATATAACCCCTCCATGATTGCTATTAACAAATATCTCCAATGGCTGGAGATGGGACACAGACAGCAAGGACTCTGAGTCACTATGGAGAATTTTTTCCCAGATTTCTGGCTGGTGGGTCTTGCCCACACGCTCACAGCATAACTAATTACCATATTTGGGTTCCGGAAGGAATTTTCTCCCAAGTCAGATTGGCAGAAAGCCTGTTTTTTGGAGGGGTAGGGGGTTCCCCTTCCTCTGCAGGATGGGGCATCGGTCACTTTCTGGTCTGAACTAGAGTAAATGATGGATTCTCTGTAACTTGATTTAAGAACTTCAGTGACTCAGTCAGAATTTATGGGCCTATTCCAGGAGTCAGTGGATGAGGTTCTGTGGCCTATGTTGTGCAGGAGATCAGATTAGATTATCATGATTATCCCTTGTAGCCTGATAGTCTCTATGTTTATATAACTCTAGTATGCTTGATTAGCTAGCAGGCCAACTGAGGCTTTGAAAGTACAATTCCCATAGTGTGTACACTTTCCTCCAGCAATTTTATTGCTTATCACCTCTGATATTGTGATAGGGCTCATGACAGTCCTTGGCTCCTAGAAAATGCCACCACTAGTGATTAGGCAGGCAGTTCACAGAAAGGTATGGCTAGACTACCTAGCAGTCCTTTATACAGCAAAGGATCCAAACAGCAACCCTGCTAATCTAATTCTCCAGACCTTTTTGTTAAGCAATAACACCAAGGCTTTGATTTTTAAACCTTTATTCATGGTAGTGAACTCTTACACAATGAATCCCATTGATTTCAATTAAAAAAACCAAACAGGCCCAATGCTGATTTTATCAAAGCTAGAAATAGAGGAAGTAGCAATGAAAGTGCAAGAGAGGTAGAGCAAGTGTTACATTTTTAAAAAATTCAACAGTGTCCTAAAAGTTCAGGGTCCTTTTAAAACAATAAAGCAATAGAGTGATCAAGAGATGAGGAAAACAAGACAGTTAAGAGAGTGGAGTTACATTATGGAAGGATGGATTCCTGGAAGAAATAGCTTTTAAGGAAGGATTTGAAAGAGAATAAAGCAGGTGATCGGAAGACAAGGGCAGAAACACTGTTCCAAGTAGAGAGGACACCACAAATGGAGGGTAAAGGTTGAAAGTGGAAGAAAGAGATACAGATGATGAGAACAGTTGAGGATGAGGCTTGGGAGAGGCTTGTAAAGCATGAATTGTCTGTTGCAAGAGGAAATACAATTGTAAGCATAAAAGTTACTCACTTCCTAATGCTCTCTATTTCAGACAGCTATAGAATTTGTCATTATATTGTATCTCTTTGTTAGCTTTCCCCCTTTGCACTTATTAAAGCATAAATGTTCCAAATGTTTAAAAAGTTGTACAGCTACTAATTTATCTAATATACTCTAATAGGTAAAAGATAAGATGAGATGATGGGACAATTTTTATCTTGCACTCTTCCAAACCCCCAGCCCAATGAGCTGCTTTTCTACTTTCTCTTGTAGAGCAGTTTTGTGCTTCTCAGAGCAAGCAATATCCTTCTCAGAGCAAGAAAATCCAGCAAGGCTCAAGGATCTCAGAAATGCCTAATTTGTATTTTATTCTAGTGTATCAATAGAGATGTGTTATTTGAGTGGCCATACATTACCCCAGAACACCCTTCTAATCATGTTCCCGATTCAACGAGTTACTTAAATGAATGCTCAAACTTAAATACACAGATAGCCCCATTGACCAGTAAGACCACCATTTCTTTTTACATTTTCCTAAAAATCCATCACAGTGTTGGCTGATCAGC
Organism: Dermatemys mawii; assembly: GCA_007922305.1. Classification (NCBI taxonomy): domain Eukaryota; kingdom Metazoa; phylum Chordata; order Testudines; family Dermatemydidae; genus Dermatemys; species Dermatemys mawii. The sequence goes on along the minus strand of ML677343.1, from coordinate 21,675,211 downwards.
AGTAGTGAGTGTCAAAATCTCAGTTCAGATTCACATCTTTGAGGAGCTGCCCTTCTGGGATTGACAATAACCACTGGGTTTGGAATTACAGTTTAAGACCAAACCTGTCTGGCCCATGGATCACACATCATGCCATTACAGTGTGAGCATGAAATCCACTCCCACTTAAAATTTCCTGAAGTATCACAAGTGCAAAAACATATGTTCAGAAATAACTTGGTTATAATCCACTCTGACTGATCATCAGCTTTCAACATTTCTTGTTTCTGAGTACGTAGCAAGTTGGGCTGCTATGTAAACTATACATACTCACAGGTTCAAGACCTCTTAAAGAGTTTATTTTCAACACAGCCTTTCACGCACACCTGCATTGCTTTATTTCGTTCCTTTTATTTTCCCCTATTGAATTTAACAGCTTGAAAAACACTTACAAAGGGAAAAAGTGGAAAGTTTTTTGTGCATGTGTGTTTTGCCAGGCGTAGGTTTCTTAACCATTTTCATCCCTAATAACAAGTCTTTTTCAACACTGGGTAGCCCTAAAGTAGAATCAAATGTGCTCTGATCAAGTGTAAATAAGTCATATCAAAGCACTGTTCTTTTAGCCCTTATGAATACTGTGTTTTGAAAAACAACTATTATAACTTCACCATTTTTTTTAATGTAAGATCGAATTGCAGCCAGTTGTTTGGGTGATAAGATCTTACTGATGTAAGATGAAAAGATATAGAAAAGTGATTGCAACAAAGGACTGCTAGGTATCTCTTTTTCATTATGCCTATACCTGTATCATAGGGGATTTCGCCTGAGAGAGATGAGGAAATTCTAGTCCAAATAACAAACACTAAATGCATCCCATTTTACCAATCTTGCAGGGGAATTAGTCATCTAAAAGCTCACACAGACAGGGGGTGAGGTAAAATGTTACATTGATTTTCTCCAAGTGTCTAACAAGTAGATCAAGTAACACTAAAATGAAATTGTCAAACTAGAAATGATTTTCATCAGGATAACTTTTAGATTCTATAAATAAATATTTCAGACTATTCTGAGAGTAGTGCAGTTCAGCTCTGAAATGTCCCTTTACCAAGACTTACTAGTTCCCTTGTAAATTGTTATTGCACTTTGTTAGTAACCACTTATTTGAAATTAATGCATAATTCTATATTCTGTCCAAGAACTAGGAATTGCAAGCTGTTTGGAACCATCCTGATTTTTTGTGTATTGTACTGCACCAAACACATTGCTATTGGTAAATAAATAATCATAATGATAAAATGTATTGTGACAGGGTCAGGCCAGATGGCTACAAGAGAATGGTAGATACATTAGTCCCAGATTAAGCAGGCCCCTTTTCCCTGGATAAGATAACAGAGACTATTCCAGAACAGTCAGGAACCTGCTGGAACCAGTTAAGACAGGCAGGCTAATTAGGACACCTGGAGCCAGTTGGGAAGCCACTAAAACCAATTAAGGCAGGTAGGCTAATCAGGGCACCTGGTTAAAAGAAAGACCTCCATTCAGTTAGAGAGAGGTATGTAAAAAGATGGGAGCGAGAGGATGTGCGGCTGGAGGACTGAGGAATACAAACGGCATCAGAAAGAAGGTCCTGCGGTGAGGACAAAGAAGGTGCTGGGAGAGATCATGGGAAGTGGCCCAGGGAGTTGTAGTTGTCACACAGCTTTTACGGGAGACATTGTAAACAGCCACGATCCACAGGGCCCTCGGCTGGAACCCCAGAGTACAGGGCGTGCACGGGTTCTCCCCATCCACCCAACTCCCTATTTGACACAAGAGGAGTTGACCTGGACAGTAAGTCATATCTGAGGGGAAAGTCTCTGGACTGTCCCCAACCCACTAGGTGGGACAACAAAGACGGCGGGGATTGCTCTTTCTTTCTTTCCCCTCATGTTGGCCAGTGATGAGGTTAGCTGAGTGAACGGCAGGTTTGAGCTAGTCGCAAAAGTGGACAAACTGAGGGCTGCTGTGAACCTCTGAGGCAAACAAATCCACCAGAAAGTGCAGGACCGACAAGGCAGAGAAAGAACTTTGTCACAGTATATACTGAAGATAAATAAGACGAGGAAGACTTTGTAGCACCTTAAAGACTAATCAGTTTATTTCAGCATAAGCTTTCATGGGTAATAGCCCACTTCATCAGATGCATAGAATGGAACAGAAGTAAGATGTATTTATATACACAGAAAGCAAAAAAAAAAAGAAGGTTGTACATTAGCATACCAGTTCTAAGAGACTGTTTAATTTGGATGGGCCATTATCAGCAAGAGAAAAAAATACCTTTTGAAATGGATCTCTGTGTCTGACAGGAGATATCTATTGAAGGTAAATTAACTAGGGAAATGAAATCAATTAGTGTAATGAGAAAACCATTCACAAGTTCTATTTAGCCCTTGGTTTATTGTGTCCAATTTGAAAATTAATTCCAGTTCCTCTGTTTCTCATTGCAGTCTGGTTTGGAAGTTTTTCTGTTTTAAAATTGACACCATCAAGTCTTGAGTGGAATGGCCAGGAAGGTTACAGTGTTCTCCTACTGGTTTTAGAATGTTATGATTCCTGATATCAGATTTCTTTCCATTTATTTTTTTGCGTAGAGACTGTCCGGTTTGGCCAATGTACATAGCAGAGGGGCATTGCTGGCACATGATGGCATATATCACATTGGTCGATGTGCAGGTGAATGAGCCTCTGATGGTGTGGCTGATGTGATTAGGTCCTATGATGGTGTCAGTTGAATGGATATGAGGACAGAGTTGGTATCAGGCTTTGTTACAAGGATAGGTACCTGGGTTAGTGTTTTTGTTGTGTGGTGTGCGGGTGCCCACAATAAACTGGTTAGTCTCTAAGGTGCTACAAAGTCTTCCTCGTCTTATTTACAGATACAGAATAACACGGCTGCTAATCTTAAACCTATATATTGGAGGTAAATAGGATCTGGGGCCCTTATTTTCAGTCTGGCATCAACTTTGCCCAGACACATACCAGTGCACGCACTGGTTATGAAGATGAAAGAAATTTTAAGCACAACACACATTTTTCTGAGTGCATGTGTCCACTGTCAGGCTGTGTCACAACTAAAAATCAGACCTTACATTTAGGAAAGGTAGAAATAATCCCTGACCAAGATTGTTGTGACTATTTATGTACAGGAAGAAGCAATGTGACATTTCCAGTGTTGGAAATATCTTTTTATACTTTGTCTTATAATTTTCCACTGCTCGTGCTCCTGAGTCAGCAGTGAACAAAAAGCTGTCAGGAGCCACCTACACCCACTTTTAACACAAAGACATTGCTCAGGCCTCAAATGACAGAAAAACAGATAAAAATAAAATAAGTAATTTTTAGAAGTCCTATTTAGAAAAACCTTAAGGAAAAAGTTGATGAGACAGCATAGGAGCAAAACAATAATATGTTTGATGGCTAAGGAATCCGAGGTCCAAAGACCATGCCCCCCCTCCCCCCCCACAGGTGGTCCAGGAATTGGTGGGGTATGAGGTACAGTTGATCCACAATGAGAGACAGTGTGATTTACTTGTGGTGCTGGCTAGCAGAAATTACCACTACTACAGAGAACTAGGGAAGCAAGGAGAAAATTGCTCTAGAGTGGGATCAATGAATATCAGTGCCTTCCAGCACTACCCTAGGGTGGTGTAGTTTATGACATCCACTCCTTGCTCTGGCATGGCCCTAAAAGTCCAATCCTAGCACTATGACTTTTAATGATAAAATAGCCCCTTGGACATCTAAGGATTTCAGTCAAGGCTGATGCTAGCCTCTCTGAAATAAACATTGTTCCACTTCTTAGTGTAACGTGTGCGCAGATCTAAGATCAGAAGTGAATGCGTTGAGCATGCACAAAAGCTATTCAAGAATTTTCAAAGGCTACTGCTCTCTGTGTGGGTTGGGTGGGATAGTCAGACAGTTTGCTTTGGAGTACATTAAAAAAAAAAAAAAGGAAAAAGATTGAGAACAACTGCACTCCAGGCCAAAGACAGACAGGCAGATCACCAGAAAGAGATCACCTAATAATCTAAAACTGTTGTGAAAAGAATTTAAAAGTTTCATCAAGCAGAAAGTACTTTTATAAAATCCAGAAGACAAAAAAGGGACATGTACATTTTATTATGTGCTTTTACCTTTAACTTTTAAAGTAGAACTTCTAAGCATTTTGTCTCTGACACATTTACAGTATGAGCAAATAAAAGAAGGAAAAGGGAAGTCAAAATGAGAAAAAAGGCAGACACCATCCCAAAAACAGAGCACTACAAGAGACGGATGTGGTGTGGGCTTGAGGTCAAATTACAGCAGAATAATGAGACAGGCTTTTCTTCTGGAAACAAACACTCAGGAAAGAAGTAGAATATGCAGTTTCTAATAAGCACTGGAAAGTTACAGGGCTAAGGAAGACAATGGCTCAGGTTGCATGACTGGTTGGGAATTAGCCGTATATATTCCAACCTTAAAATAGAGAACTCATATTAAACTTATCAAAACTACTAGGGAAGAGCAAAGTCACTGAGTTTATTTATCCACACCAGTTTGCCCAGTTTTAATGATCTCAGTGCTTCTGAGGGACCCATCACTGCAGTCACTACCATAATCCAGTACATGATGACACCCAAGGAAGTTTTTCATTACCAGACATAAGCCACAGATGGTGTAAATTGACATAGTTTTATTAACTTGAGTAGAGCTGTGGTGATTTATACTGGTTGAGGATCTAGCCCCAGATTTAAGGAATGATGACTGCATGGTCAAAAGTAGTGGGTTTTACATTCCGGCCCTAAGTGAATGCACCACTGCATTCAAAGTCATACAATGTGCTAGAAAATACCTGAAAGCTGTATGTCACTGTGCTTTTTAATCCACCTCAACACAGACAAAATTAGGTTCAGATTTTTAAACTGCCAGAGGGAGGTGATTGGAAATTTCTCATCAAAGTTCTTTTACAATGAAAAATTCCATTTTCATCTGAATTGACTTTTCAATTAATTTGTTTTTAAAAATGAAACAAAATATTTTGATAATGTCAAAAGATCACATTTTGACATTTTTGAAATGGAATTTCTTTTTTTTTATATAACACATTTTACAAAAAAAATTCAAAAGGTTAGATTCAGAACCAAATGTTCCATTGAACCCAAATGATATTTTACTCTTTATTTCATTTTCTGAGAAAATTTGATTTTTTTTTGTTCTTGTTCCATTTCACAACAGAATTTTTTTTCAATGTTATGGAATATCCTGTGAAATGGAAAATCCATTCCTGCCCAGCCCATGTAGAAGTGATTTCTTTATTTTTCATATTCAAAAGCATCCATTCATCTTCAGTAAGACTTATGTGCCTAATTGTCAATGTCACTTAGGAAAATGAGGCAGACTTCTAAATCACTTGGTGCTTCTGAAAATTTCACCCATGTCATTAATTCTAAAACCACAAAACATGTCCTAATTATTTTTTCTTAATTAATCCCTTCTCCCCACCAAAAAAACCAATAAAACCATCCCACAGGCCATAATTATAGAAAAATACACGAAATGTAGACCTATTACAATACATCCAGGTTTTGTTTATCCAGCTAGTTATGGGACTGAAAATTAAATAGTTGTATGCAGTGTACTTGTAGCCCTGTTGGTCTCAGGGTATTTGAGACACAAGCTAGGTGAGGTAATATCTCTTCACCCACCTTGTCTCTCTAACTTAAATAGTTATCAGTCTTGTAGTATATTTATAATGCCTCGCTGACTGGGTTAGTGGGAGATTTGAGTATAACACAGAAACTGACTTGCAGTGACTGAGCATGACTACAAATAAATAGGACCTTCAATAGTCTGGATCTGTAAAATGTTTTGATCCTTTGGAGTCTGCAGAACAGGGGGTTGATCCTGCAAGGTGCCAGGCACTCACTTGAGCTCCATAGGTAGTCAGTGACAGGTGAGGATGCTCAGCATATTCCAGAATGAGGGCCAGGAAGAACAGGAGGAAATATAAAACAACATTATATTAGTGCTTGAAATAATCCTGTGTCTTCAAGACACAAGGTGGTTTATGAAGCTCTCACTAGCAGCCAGAAGAGATAATTAATACACTGTACTTTTGAATGCAGTTTATCATTTCGTTGGTAATTCTAGTACCCTGAATTTCTAACCAGTGAATAAAAGGACAGCATTTTTTTAAAATTATCATTTGATTAACAACAAGCAGCAATACAATGCCCATGCTGGGCAGGTTAATGAATTTAAACAATGTTTTATAAAATTAGTTAGAGGCTGTTAATATGCATAATCCTGTTGGGAAACGTCTCCTAGAAAACCATAAAATATGTATTATATGGACACCTCAAATCATTCATTTTTAAAAAGATTTTGTTCCCAATCACTCTATAAACAGGAATAAATCAAAATCATTTCAGCTGTTCACTCCATTGAGGTAAGCTATATACTAATGCTGTCTCAAAGTAAATTGGCAGAGAAATATTTAAGCACTTTAAAATAATTTTGAGTGACAGAACTTTCCAAAACATCTATATTTATTTCTGTATTCATCCTTTTCCCTTACATTTGTAGTTCATGCATAAAAAACATTTTAATGGAATCACACATCTACATGTTAGCTTTGGAAAATGCATTATTCCCTATATAATATCAGGTTCATATGTATCCTTAGTATACTGCAGAAATATTATGCAGGGAGATGAATACATGTGAAATATGAATGACTTAAGTGTGCTAGTGACACAAATTAAAGCTTTGGTCCACTCCAGTTGAAATGGCTTTATGTAGACTATTTGGCCCTTATGTACTATAGGAGCTATTGTAGCAAAGTATTAACTAACCTGTGACCTTTGAAACAATTTTTGTACCAATGTTTTTAATCATTTGTCCAGATCAGATTCAAACATTGAGCCTAAACCTGTAGAATAAAATGAGCTCATCAGTAAATTGTTCAGGTTTTTTGGTATTAGTTAAAACATAGGGTCAGAGTATGGAGTAGCAGCTTACTTTGTGAGTAGCCCAGTTGACATGAGTGGGGCTATTCATTAAGTAAGGTACTCTAAATCGGAGAGTGGGTCACAATCTGGCCCATACAAACCCAGGTACACCAAGCCAGGCTTCACTATCCCAAATAAATGATTGCCCCTCATTCACTTCAAGTAGTACTTACTCCTTGAGTAGCCTCATTCAATGCAATTGGGTTTCAAGGAGTAGTATATTACTCAGTGTGAGTAAGTGTGACCCACAGAGAGCAATTGGCATGGCAGTGACTTTTATATTTAGTGCTTCAAACACACAGAAAACCACTTTGGATTCTGTGTTTGCTTAATGAGAGCAGACAGTGAGTGGCAGGGAAAATAAGGATAATTCTGAAGATATCTTCCTCTGAATTCTGTCACCTGCATTGCAATGAGCTCCAGACATTTGTGGCACCTCTTCCGGACAGCCGTGAGATTCTGCCTGGCTGCTCTTGTCTCTGGTGGCCTAGACAGGTTTCTTGCCTTCCTCCTTATGCTAATTAGAAGCATGCATGCTCTGCTGACCAGACTATGATTGAATACAAATGCTGGCTACATCCCTTCTATCAATTCAAGCATGCTCCCTTTCTCCTGCTATCCCTAGTTGCAAGATGCTTCAGGCAAAAGGCAAGAGCATTGTAATAAAATGACATCTCCAAACACAGCGCCTTTTTTCCCCAAGGCCTCTGGCTATCTCAGTTTCATTACATTTCTCAGGAGGGGGCATCGCTCCCTGACAAGTAACATCTGGCCCAAGAGACCTCCTAATTTAAAACAACAAACTAATTATTGTCACCTCCTCTTTCCTGTGGCTTTAATCTTTATTATTTTTCAAGTGGAATTATAACAGCATATTTTCTATTTGTATTATTAATGTTCTATTTTCCCTTCATTGTGTTTACATTTCTTCTAAGGGAATACAATTGATATTTTAATCAATTTCCACTGCTTACTATATTTCAATACTTGGGGTAGAAGTACCAGTTCAGAGAAATATCCTGATTAAAGACCTTGAAAATGCCTCAATGCTAGAATAACCAATCTGCCTGCCTGCATCACAGGCAGCAAAATGCATGGCAGTTCTGTTTTTTTAAAAGTTGGAGTTATTTACACACTTTATTGGATCTTTGATGAAAAGCAATAAGGAGCTGCGGGCATTTATTTATACAGTAGGACTATTTCCCCCAAAATGTTCTGGAAAAGATTAGAAGCTTGGTGGGCTGTTGTGTGGCAATGTAGTCCACTGTAATATACACCAGGTTCCAAGTCTAGAAATCTAATGTTCTAAACCTAATTCTGCCAATGACTTACTTTGTAACCACTCACCCTGCTTGTCCTTCAGTTTCCTTATGTTTAAAATAGGAAATAATTAGTTGATGATTGCACAGCACTTTGAAAATAGAGAATGATATACAAAATATAAAAGTATTATATTTTCTAGACAGTGGTTGCCATTTCAAAGCCAATATTTGCCAAGAGTTACCACATGGCTATGTCTGATAAGTCACTATTCTTCTGTGCTTTGGAAGAAGTCACTGTACACCAGGAAAAGAATAAATGGTCCCACTACAGTCAATGGACCTTTTGCCATTGACTTGAATGTGGCCAGGATTTCACCCAGGCCCTCTATGCTTAAAGCATTACATCTCAAAAGAAAAATGTCAAGGAAATATTTCCTTTTGTAAAAGAATCAGGAGGGGTTACCTGTCAACTTGGCCTGACTAACCATTGTATAAGAAGTACAAAAGGCTTATCAGAAAATACAAAAAAAGTTAAAAACTCTGAATGCCATTGTTCTCTATGAAAATAAGAAGAAACTGATATTGGCACTGGAAAAAGTACAGAAAATTAGAGAAGAAACTTTGAAAAGGGGAAAAGAAAAAGAAAAAGGAAAAAAACATGATTTTTTTTTTGGTACAAAAAAGTAAAGCAGATGGAGAGAGATTTCCTATTACAGAAACTTCTGCTACTGGCTACACAGTCACTGGAGAGCCTATCGATCAGCTTCACAGATCTCTCTCAACATAAACAAATCCAATAAGCCAGGAGGAGACACAAGCAACTAACCATCTGTGTTCATTAAGATTGGGACTTCTAGTCATCTTTTTTATCAGATGCTGAAGTTCCTGTTCTTTGATGTATATCAGGGCTGGCTCTAGAGCCAAATGTTTTAAGGTGGTCAAACCAAGAGATAACTGACCTCAGGTTACTTGTGTTAAGTTAAAAGCCTTAAAACATGCTTTGAAGCTTAAGGAAACTATTATATTTTTACTCACTTATTTTGCAAAAGATAGTCACAGTTCTTGTATGCTTATTGTATTGGTGATATAAGGGTTTTACTAGTTTTCACTGATATTTTTTTCAAAAAGCATTTGACCCAGATATGTAATTCTCTATAACAGTTTAAAATATACTTTTGTGCTGCCTTATGTCCATGCTGGAAAAGATACTGGAGGATCCATGACTAAGTGTATTTATTTTTGCTAGTGAGCATATTGGAAGAGTCATCTACATGCCTCATGCTTTGGGCAACAAAAGGCTCACTTACATTTAGAATGGATGTAGGAGTCTTTAAAATTATCCGTATAATTACTATTGTCTTTCTGAAGAGAAGTTTTATTATCATGTTGTCATTATAGTAGCAACAAGAATTCTCTTAGGTGATTTTACTTTCCTAAAATAGGTTATTTTCAGTTCACGCCTGCCTATACCATAAAGCTGGAATACTTACTACATTCTGGCTCTTGTCTGGCATTCCTAGGCCCCAACCTCCTCTCTCCTGTGGAACAAGCTGTGGGAAGGAGTCAGGGAGGAAAACTCCAGTGGATTGTTCCATCAGTCATTCTAGGGGCAGGGCTGGGTTGCTCTAAAGCAGAATGAGTTAGTGGTGGGAGAACTATTTCATGCCCGAAGTCTCAGATGCTGCTATTCAACAGGAAGCCAGGACTATCCACATGGAGTGGGATAGCCAGGGAGCTCTGAACTAGTACAGGCTCTGGGGTTCCTTTGGCTTCTGCATAGTGCAACTCCTCTGGAGCTTTGACACTGGTGTTTCCACGCTGGAAATCCCCCTGATACCCTTCACCTTCTGTGAGAGGAGGTTTTCTGATGGATGGGTAATATAGCCTTAGTTTGCATTAACTTTTTTATATGGTGACAAGATGACAACAGTCCCTCTCCAATGCCTCCCTTCACTAGGATCTTCAACCCCATGCAAAGGAAGAACCATGCCCAGATGTGTGTGAAAATCCCAAGGAAGTAATTCCACCCAGTGCAGGATCCTGTGTGTTACGATTCTGTTGGGTATGGTTTCTAATACACCAGGGAGTATTGAGCGATAAATGCACCAGATTTCCCTCATGCACACTTACAATTCCTAGTTACACACAAAGGCAAAGTGAAAAGAGGTGTAATGCAACTACTCACTTCAGACAAAGAGGGGCAGGAAGTTATTTTATCATGTTCTAGATGGTGACATTGAATTCCCCTGAGCTCTCAGCACACGGTTGCCTCATCTTTGGTCTGTGTTTTTTGGATAAAAGTTAGTTGTCATTTACAACTTATCCACTTATCTGGCACATGGCAAAATGATCTCTGACACGTTTTCTTCTTCTGGGGTTGGCTTTTGGCTCCCACTGTGATGACCTTGAGTACAGTGCCAGCAATGAATTTAAAATACGTGATTGCATAGGTTTAAGCGAACCATGACTATAATTTTATTCTGGTGCTTGATAACATTGTTATAGCTAAAAGTCTATTACCATTTCCATTATAAAGAGTTTTATAAATTGGCTGGTTTTGATCAAACAGGGCTGAACTTCGGAGGGTTACTACTTTTTTTTAAAAAAAATACACATCATAGTCTAACCATTTTATAAAAGACAAAAGAAAAAAAAAAGAAAAAGAAAAAAACCCTTATCCCAAGCAGAAATTTTATTCTGAAAATGGAAAAGATTCCAGGAAATCCACTAGGGACTTCACTATTGATATTGAATTTATGTGGCAGATACTCAGATACTCCAGTGATGGGCAATAGTATAAACAGATAAAATTCACAAACTAATAGTCACAGAATCCCAGATACATTCCCCACTCTCTTCATTGTATTGTCTGCTTTGGCAAAGTGCTGAGCAACTGCCATTCCTGTTGACCACCCTGGGAGTTAAGGATGCTCAGCATCTTGCAGGATCACTGAACAGCTGGAAACATGTCGCAGGCAGGAGTTAATTACATACTGTAAACTAACATGATTGTCAGCAAATATCTACACTACCAAAATGTTGGCAAATGACATGCTTTTTTGAGCATAGCAGGGAAAGGTAGATGGCATCAGAGAATAATAATATTTCCAGTCTCATCTGTACTAGGCATGAATTGAGAGATACAGGAAGTAGATTGCAACAGCAGCCAGGAAATAGAGCTTCATGTGTATTGGAATTTCTCTTCTTGTCATTCCCCACAGATTCTCTATCCACTAAATTGAAAGTGACTAACAAACACTGCACAAACCTAACAAAATATATGATACTTAGCTTTATGATATGACAGCAGCAGGATATTTGGAGGTTGGGGAAAGGGAGGCTGGACCAACACACTCATTATTATGATCTTACTTTAAGATTTGTCCCATACATACTACAGAGGCATCCACAACATGGCTAACTTCGGCCTTAATACTAGCTGGGAGATTAGAGGAGAATCCTAAAGGAGAAGTATTGTTATACCCTGAAAGGGACTACAAGAAACACCCATAGTGGAAAGCTGTTTCAGTGGTTTCTGTGCAAATCAGAAAGATTTAAGGAGGAAGTAATTTCTGTCTAATCACCTCTGTGAACACCTTGAGTATCCACACCTACTTTTTTAAAATTAGCCAGAATGGGCTTGATCTCACAAACCTTATTCATGTTAGCAGTCTTTACTTGCACAAGTAGTTTCGCTACTCACATGAATAAATGTTGTTACAATGGAGCTCTAAGCAAGAAAAATATTCTGTCAGCAATTCCAGACAGAGGATCCGCTGCACTCAAGTCATGTGATGATGGGGAATTTCTGGGATAAACACTTATAAGCAGCTCATCCCACTAACATGAGAAAAGCAGCCTCATCTCTGACAAGAATCTCATGGCATGTTTAAACAATCTTCTATATTCTCCAGGGAACCTCTAAAAATAAATTTTGAGATTGACACACTGGGAAATGATTTTGAACTGTACTTGATCTGGAAAAAATCTGTGTTTTTAAACTATGTCTTTCAGTAAATTATGGCTATTTTAGTAATAGTTTTATTAGCATAGAAGTACCTTAGAGTAAAATGCAGGAATATGTTTTAGGAATAACCTTTGAAGATCATGTGTATATCTAGTCCAGTGATTCAGAACATCCTAAAGTGGTTTCTTGAATTCTTCTGGTGTTTCTAGCATTTCATCTTATTGAACTTTTTATTTTATTTTATTTTATTTTATTTAACAACATCTCCACTCCCATCCCACAAACCAGGGCTGACCCTTTTTGCCAGCATAATAAATGGTGATTTAGGGCTGACGGTGACAGGAATGGCAGGAGATTCTATATTATCTTCTTCTAAAGTTTCTAGCAGTGTAGAACAGGGACAAAGAAGCATTCAGTCATTGTAGGTTTTCCTGGTCTCTGAAGTCATTGCCCTTTTCCTGAATCTCTTGCAGTTTGATGATCTTTTGTTATGGCTGAAAAATTAGTGGTGAGGGGAATTATTTGTTTATGTATCATGGAGGAAATGTTCAAAGAGGATTTCAGTGACCTTCAGAGGGACCTGCATTCTTAAATTCCACCGGTGCATCACAGAAATCTCCCCCATGTGCTGAGCCTCTCATCAGTGTTTAGACACATTTGCAATCAAAACATAAGGTGACAGCTCAAACCAGTATTAGCTAATGCAAACAAATTGATTCCCACATTTAAACAAGTTATTACTCAAAGACCTCTCAAATAAACCCATCGTAAAAATGTTCAGAAAATATCTCTCTCCTGCCATCCATCACCACCCTTTGACAAACAGAGGCTAGGGACACCATTCCTTACCCATCCTAGATATAAGTTAGGAACGGGGTACCTGGAGGTGCAATCTATCAAGGATCCCAGATCTTCAGCAAATTAGCAAATCAGATAACTACATACTATATAGACCCATCTGACACACCATAACTTACCCATCATAATCAATACTTGCAAGGCTACAGGATTCCCCCGGAAGTAGTCCACAATGAAGAATGAAGGAAGATAGAGCCTAACTGAAGCTAAAAAGAGAAATTCTGTGATTACTCTCATTCATTCTAGGATCGCTCAAACATTCACATGCAAACTCATCCCTATATGTTTTTTGAGATAAAGTTTTTGGAACACACAATGTCTAGAGTTATTTGTCACTGAGTTATTGTTGCAATTTGGAAGCCAAATGCCTAGTTTCTCTTTTGCTAAAAGCTGTGCAAATTACAGAAGGGTTTTGATAACATTTGGTGTTAATTGGACTCAAAATGTTAATCTCCAAAATCATTCTAATCTAAAAAATACATGTAAATTATCCCAGTATGCAAGAAAGTAAAAATTCAAACTGCACTGAATTCTTTCCAAAGTATGACTGAAGGAGGCAAAGGTGATTTGTTGCCTTTTATGATGTTTGTGTATGATCCTTAACAGTGTGTGTGTGTGCATGTGTGTATGTATTTCACAAATAAATATATTAAAAATATTATACGTTTTCTAATTAAAAATAGCAATAAATGAATTTAGTGCTCAGGAAAGGTACAAAATTAACAGACAGATTCCCTTAATTTATATAAAAAAAAAAAGTTGATCTTTGGCCATGTAAGTAAAGCCTTCCCCTCCAATAAGCCTGAGTCATGATGTGGAGGAAATCACCCAGTCACTTATTCCTGGCCTTGTTCCACCAGCCTGTTACTCTTTCTTCCTCTGAAATCTCTTTTCAAAATACACCTTTGCCACAGACCTAACTGTCCACTCTCTTATGTAGGAGAGAACATTAGGATATAAATTAGGTTAAAGACGTGTGCATCAATTGCCAAAGTACCCATGCTGTCATACTGCTGAACCTCCCCATATGCACCCAGACATGCTCATATGCTTTGCCTTAATACAGAAGCTGGTTCTGCCGTGCTTACATATGTTGAATAGTTCTGCACTTTGCATGTCATCTCATTAATTTCAGCTCAACGTGACAAATGATACAAAATTAGGTCCTTGCATTTTAAGCTTCTTGGGCAGGGTCACCTGATTTGATCGTTTCTAAAATGCCACACACACTTAAGAGTAATAACAATATGAATAATGATTTTAAATCAGGTCTCTTGAGTGCAGATTAAGAGTTCATTATAGCTTCAAAATTAGAGCCAACCAAGACATAGAAGTTTAGAAGTAGTACAGTAGGTATCCATTCATTCTGGCAATAAATCTTCGCTCAAATGTACTGTTCATCAAGTTAATCTCTGAATACCAATTAAATCTATTCTGACCATTGGTGGAACCCTGTCAATGCTGGACTTGTGGTTGACCAAAACTGCAGGCACTTTGGAAATATGTAAACATCAACGCTAGACTCAATAACCATACTTTTTAGAAAGGTGTTTAAACCAATGGGATGTGAAGAGAGCCTTGAAAATGTAAACCCAGAGCTCACATGGATAGCTTGTCACTATGACTTTTCCTAGTAATAATGGTTTATGCAGTGGGTTTCCTCTGCAACTATCTAAGGCTGGTCTTCGACATCTGTGAATCCCTTGGCCACTGCTCCATCTACATTTTTGGGGGGGCACAGGATGGAAATAATGGCTTCCACTTTTGATTGAGAGGGCATTTCCAGCAGGAGACTTGCAGACCAGCTGGAGAATTGCTAAAACCAGCTCTGAACCTTTGCTATTTATTTCAGTCTGAGAGGTTCACTGAAATATATAAGATGTGATTAAAAACTGTTTAGAGCCAAATACACAGCAGACTGTTCAGTAAAGGACCCACATAACATGCACATCTTTCTATTTACCCTATTTCTAATTAAATCAGCCCATTTCTATAATCTAGTTGTTACAGTCAAATGAGATTTACACACAGTACCCTTATGGGTTCATTCTCTCAGTGTTACTTCTAGCATTTGATAAGCCATTTAATACCACACAAATATCAGACATTTAAATGTATTGTATTTGATACATGTTATTAATTTTGACGGTGCTAACTGTAATCCAATTTAGTTCAGATACATAGATCCAGTTGGGAGAAACCCTGGTATTATGAGACATCATATAACCCATGTAAAGAGGTGTGTGTAAAATTATGCAAATTATATGAAACCATCTGCATGAGAGGATGAAGTGATAAACTACTTATTGACCAGATTTTATATATGGCTTGTGAAAAAGTTAAGCTACACACAAAGTAGTACTCTGATGACTTTACGGCATGATAGTAACCATTATCAGCAATGATTTAATAGAAAGGGGAAATAAATTGTGTGTCTTTAAGAACTTTTATCAAATCACACACAAACAGAAAATGACTAGAATGTTTGACAACAAACACTTGATTAACAAAAAATAGAAATCAGAGGCTATTAAAATGGTGCAGTTTCTCCAACTATCCCATGAGGCATATTCAGATTTAGTGTGGAAACCTGACTTAATGTACTGTAAATTTATGCCAGCTTTAAATAAAACAGCATTCTGTCTTCATAGGATGCTATGCTATACTGGAAGTATAAACTATGAAATTTTACACAAAAATCAAAGGATTCTGATGACATCATATTAACCCCCTACAAGAAAAACTTAAGTGATCTGTAATGTCACCCTATAATACAAGTATAGTACTTCTCCAGAACATTAGGGGTTTTTTTTGCGCCAAGGTAATCAAAACTAAACCTATATGACCAACTTATGCATTCATGTGCTTATGCCTGTGCAACCTCAGGTGAAATGCAGGGCAACATACAGCTCATAGGACCCATATTTTCAACCATGAATTCCTATATAAGAATGGCCATACTGGGTTAGACCAAAGGTCCATCTAGCCCAGTATCCTGTCTTCCAACAGTGACCAATGCCAGGTGCCCCAAGGGGAATGAATAGAACAGGGTAACCATCAAGTGATCCATCACCTGTCCCTAATTCCCAGCTCTGGCAAACAGAGGCTCGGGACACCATCCCTGCACATCTTGGCTAATAGCCATTGGTGGACCTATCCTCCATGAATTTATCTAGTTATTTTTTGAACCCTGTTATAGTCTTGACCTTCACAACATTCTCTAGCAAGGAGTTCAACAAGTTGATTATGTTGTATGAAAAAATACTTCCTTTTGGTTGTTTGTTTTAAACCTGCTGCCTCTTCATTTCATTTGGTGACCCTTTGTTCTTGTGTTATGGGAAGTAAATAACACCTCCTTATTCATTTTTCTCCACACCAATCATGATTTTATAGACCTCTATCATATCCCCCCTTAGTCGTCTCTTTTTCAAGCTGAAAGGTCCCAATCTCATTAATCTCTCCTCTTATGGCAGCCGTTCCATGCTCATAATCATTTTTGTTGCCCTTTTCTGAACCTTTTTTTTTTTGTGATTGGGCAACCACATCTGTATTCAGTTTTCAAGATGTGGGTGTACCATGCATTTATATAGAGGCAATATGATATTTTCTGTTTTACTATCTATCCCGTTCTTAATGAATCCCAACATCCTTTTTTGATTGCTGCAGCACATTGAGTGGATATTTTCAGAGAACTATCCACAATGACTACCAGATCTTGTTCTTGAGGGGTAACAGCTAATTTAGACCCCATCATTTTATATGTGTTGTTGGGATTATGTTGTCCAATGTGCATTATTTTGCATTTATCAATACTGAATTTCATCTGATGTTTGGTTACCCAGTCACCCAGTTTTGAGAGATCCTTTTGTGACTCTTTGCAGTCTGCTTGGGACTTAAGTAGTTTTATTTCATCTGCAAATTTTGCCACCTTACTATTTACCCCTTTTCCCAGATCATTTATAAATATGTTGAATAGGAATGGTCCCAGTACAGACCCTTGGGGGACACCACTATTTACTTCTCTCTATTCTGAAAACTGACCTTTTATTCTTACCCTTTGTTTCCTGCCTTTTAACCAGTTACCAATCCATGAGAGGACCTTCTCTCTTATCCTATGACAGCTTATTTTGCTTAAGAGCCTTTGGTTAGGGACCTTGTCAAAGGCTTTCTAAAAATCCAAATACACTATATCCAATGGCTCCTCCTTGTCCACATGCTTGTTGACCCCCTCAAAGAATTCCAGTAGATTGGCGAGGCATGATTTCCCTTTACAAAAACCATGTTGACTTTTCTCCCAACAAATTATGTTCATCTAGATGTCTGACAGTTTTGTTCTTTTCATCTGTGTAATGCCTAAGTGTAAGAAATCAGTACTTGGGCCTTGAGTCAGAAAAGCATTGACATGAGTGGAATACTTACCTGCTTAATATTAATCTTGTGCTTAAGTGCTTTGCTGGATCAGTCTTAGAAGACCAGCCCCAGAGATTTAGAAATGTACACATGGATAAATTGCATGCACAGTTACTACAGTTGTTTATATTTAAAGTAAATGTACATACAAATAGCCACTTGGTTGTCTGATTAGTCATTTGCACATACGATTACTGGGAATGTGGGTGCACTGCAGTAGTTTTGTGCAAGATGGTGATAGCTGCACAGCAATTATAGAAGCTCATTTTTAACATGAATGTCAAAAACAAGAATCTTCATTTTAGGAACCCAAATACAAGTTTGAATGTCCAGATACAGAACTGGGTGTTAGAACCTTGGTGTCCACATTTGAAAATTGGGCTCGTGGTCTTATTTTAAACAAGGTAATAAAAAAGCATTGTAAACTACCAATATTGCCTGTTTGGATTCGTGCACTGTTCATTTATGCAATCCAATTTTATGTATGCCTTTTTTCTGACTCACACACCACGCTAACATGTTAATGGATTTGTCTATACAACATTAAGATCTTTCCCTTGTCATTATGCTCATAACTGTTCCTTTGTATATTCACTTTTTACTTCAGTTCATTGCCTGCACCTCAATTATTTCACATTTGTCTATGTTAAACACTAAACACTATTTTCCACTTACTGACCTAGCCATTTAAAAGATCCAAACCCATCTGAGTCTAATTGGTTGTTTCCCTCCTCTTTATTAGTTATACATTTAATTTTGGCAGCATTGGCAAAATGTCATCCAAATTAGTCATACAGACTTTGGTATTTCTCACCATGCCAATCACAGAATCAACCTTCTGCTAGCATATTATCTCTTTCTAAAGTAGCACTTACAAAATGGTTCTTCTGAGACTGCTGACTGACTCTACAGTGCTGTCTTTAAGATGTTCTGTACTGTATCAGAATGACTTACAAAGGAGTGTCCCTCCCTTCCCCCTGCCACCCTCCTTCGAAGAAGTTACTGCATAGGCCTCTCTAGATCAGTAGGGTTGAGTAAATCAGATTGAAAACCACAAAGCAGCACAAGTCAGAAAGTTCAGATGCAAATATTCCTGAATTGAAGTCTGTTTAATATCCATAGATTTGCCTTGGTCTCAGCTCTAGTAAGAACACATTTCCCTTGATCCAATCAGTTTTTACTGACAGGTTCTGGCTGGACCTGGAATAGGTGAAAATTCTGTGAGGAAAACTGTTCTCATGGTATTTCTGACTGCCCTCAGACTGGATGTGGAAGGGGGTTTGGCAGGATAGCATGGCTAATAGGCTACTTCCTGAAGAGAGGAAATTTGACTGCCAGGCATCCCCATATCTCTAGGGCTGAAGATATAACCAGGAACCAGGGCCTTCTGGAAGAAAAATGTCATGTAGACGGGAAGAGGAGTCATGGGATCTGCTGAAAAATAGGGCTCTGTGGAGTCAGAGCGCTGAAAAGACCCTTAGAAGTCTGAAAAGTTTGGATGGCATCGGAAGTTTGGATCCTGATTTGCGCTGAATTCAAACTCTGAGCCACTGAAAGTTCTCTTGTTGATACAAAATATCCAAAGGCACTTGAGTAAACCCTAGTTAAGATATCATTATTTTCTGCCTCCTTTATTTAATATTTGGGCATGTGGATCTAGATTCGTGTCTAAATCATTTTAGCTTTCATGCAAAACTGGAATATTGTTCCCACTTGAGCAACACATCCAAAAAGCTCACCAGTCTCTGAAAAGTGTGGGTATATGCTCCCTAAAGAAACTTGAGCATGTCTTGATACAGTTGGGGATACATAATAGCCTGCACGTCACTTCTGAAATCTCCTTCACTCTTCGTATTTGAACTGACCATTTTGAAATACAGTAGACTCTTGATTATCCAGGATGATAGGGAAAAAATTAATCCTGGTTAATAAAATCCCAGATAATCACCATCCATAGGAAATATGAGGAGAGAGGGTTGGTTCACCAACCACCCTGCGCTGGGGGGAGAGGATGTTGATTCACTGGCTGCCCTGTGCCCTGGTGGGGCTTTTTCATGTGCGTGCTTAGCAACAAAGCCAGAGCCTACCCTGCGAGTTACGTGTATTTTTTTTAATCTCCTGGTTAATCCACATCCTGATTAACCCAATCCTGGATAATTAAGAATCTATTGTACTATATGTAAGACTTCTGCGCCTGGTGTTCCAACTGGCCTGACTACCAAACCCTTGGACCTTTCATTATCCTGAGGCTGTGGGAATAAAGCCTTTGTCTATGTTTAAGTAATCTCTCTTGCTTTTAAATTGCAATCTTTTGTTCAAGGAAATGAGCTGGGTGAATTTGTCCAATGACTTCTGGTAGCCAATCCTTCTATTTTGCTTGCTTGTGGTTTCTATTTTCAGTAATGATGTGAATATTTGGGTAAATTAAGAGCCACCCCAAACCATCACCCAAACCTTTAACTGTGCATGGATTAAGCTTTCTATTTTGGGATGAGCAGGTGGGGAAAGGTTAAAAAAAGACAGATTTTTCTTCCTAGTTATTTGTATTTTTTTTTCTCATTTTCATCAATGTCTCTAAGCTGTGGCTGGGGCTAAAAGCAGAAACTCTAAACTGTTAAGAGAAAAAATATTTTCATGAGACTGCCATCCTCGTTTTGCACTTCATGTTATTTTGGATTATTATTATTTATAAACTTCACAAGAGAATCTGAATTTTTGCATACCCACAAGAACCAAAATATATCCTGAGCTTCTACAGGAATTCTCATGAATCATTTTCTGTATTCTCTGATTTTTGTTTCTAGAACAGTAAGGATAATCCAATAGTGAGGATTTTGGTCTGGGAAACAGTACTGTCCCTTCTTTATAGATTTACTGTGTGATCTTGGGGATGACACTGTGTGTCTCAGTTCCCCATGTGTAAAATGTGGATAGTAGTACTTCTTTGCCTTTGAGGGCTGCTGTAAGGATAAATTTATTAAAAGGTTGTAAGGCTCACAGATACTACAATATGTAGCATATAACTACCTAAGATAGAAAAAAACATAGATTGTCTTTGTGTGGTCTTTCCTTAAGGCGGAAATTCTTTTTTACGGTATTTTGGTCCTTTGCAGATATTTCCAAATTTTATTTGTGAGTTTATTAGGCAATTAGGTGATATTTTCTGATATAGTGTTGTGACAACTGCTATAAAGATCATTCTGAACATCTTCCTCACCTCTGACTCCTCCGAGGGTTTAAGGATAACTTCATATACTTCTCCTTTGACCTCTTTCACTAAGTCAAATCTAAGCTTTATTACTTTTTACAGTCCTCATTCCTTATTGCATCTGTATTTTCTTGATATTAAGGCAAAAAGACAGTCTAGCGGACATCATTTAGTGCCCAGGATAATTTAAACTTCACTAGTGTGGGCCAAAATTATTTTTCACATGGATACTCCAAGTGGGAGACAGTCATAATGGGTCAAAAGTCCTCCAAAACATAACCCTCAAGTTTTCATGAACACCCATTTGCAAATGCAAATCCACCACTTATGTTGATAAATGACTGATGTTTCAGGTTAAATGCATGAGTATATGCTGGCATTTATGCCAATAACAAACTTTGAGTGTAGTTTGACAAGCAAAGACCCCCAACTCTATTCTCATTCTCCTTTAAACACTCCCCTGTATTCTTCAACTTTAATGACATCTGCAATAGCCTTTTCATAATTCTGCCCCACTGTTATCTTTATACTATGAACCAATAACTACTCTACCTCATTTGAATAACTAGATCCTTGATCCAGGCAGCTTTCCATTCTATTCCTCCTCCACTGGAAAGTCAAAATAAAATAACTTAAGAACTGCCATTTCTTTCATGCCTGTCTTCAATTCTCTGCTCTCAATTTTTAGAGAACCAATTTTCTCTTTTATCTTCTACAAAGATGAAAATATGTATCAAATAACATTAAGTTATGCAGTGCAGGAATTGGAATTCTAATGGATTTAAAATTTTATTTGTAAAAAAATTGCATTTGGGCTGACAACTTGTG
Organism: Dermatemys mawii; assembly: GCA_007922305.1. Classification (NCBI taxonomy): domain Eukaryota; kingdom Metazoa; phylum Chordata; order Testudines; family Dermatemydidae; genus Dermatemys; species Dermatemys mawii. The sequence continues at coordinate 21,653,671 of ML677343.1, read as the reverse complement.
TATGACATGTAGCCCAGCACAATTTAGAAAGAGAGATTACATATAAATCTTTGAAAACTGGGAGTTGTAACAAAATTGCTGGCAGAAATGTCAACATTCTGTTGTAGTGTAACCACTATATGAATTCATTTTTTCAAAGTCTATTTTACCTAGTGCATTTTTAATGCAAACCTAGTATTTTGATACACAGATTAAAGATAGCATCAAAATTATTTACAAGGAAGCTCACTTCTCTGCTCTTTCTTGTTTTCAATTCCTCTTCCCCTCCCCCTATTCCATAACAATGTTCACTGTCTATCTGCCTGAAGTTACATAAAGAGTATAGCCATTAAAAAGTATTCCCTGTCTTGAGCTGAACCCCAATAAAGTAATGGAATCATGAATCATGCTTATAAATTTATAAATTTTGGATAATTCGTAGCCATCATTATGTTTGCAGAGGCACAAGGCTATTAGGATGTACCCTGCCATTGTTCTGTAACTTTCCTGTCATGGTTAAAAAGACAAGGCTGAAGATGTGTAAGAACCAGCTTTGGGTGAAAAGTGTGTTTTCATCCCCACATCCTGCTGTTCTGTACCTTCTTTCCCAGTCCAGAAGCTAGCTGCCATTCTAACCCCACCTCATGCCCCTCAACCTCCTAAGTCCAGCTGCATCTGATACCACTTCCCTTGATTCCTTCATGTGTTTCACATGACCACCTCAGTTACAGCAGCTGCTTATCTCCTCTATTCCATTGTTCCACCATTACCCACTCCCAGCTCCCAATCCAAAGGCCTGATCTAACAACAGTTGGAGTCAATGGGAGTATTTCCCCTGGATGGGCCCCCACTGAACCCATAACTCCACCAGAATCTTGATAGCCCCTTCACTCTACTAACAACAGTTCTCCCGACTCCTAGGTGCAATCTTATCTCTTTTTAAAGATGAAGGCAGGAAGAGGAGGAGGAGGAGGGGAAGAGAGGGGACAAAGCAATGTGGAATGGTAGCCAGCTGGTGAAAATGGAATTATTAACAAGACATCCTAGAACCAAATTTGACTAATAGATTTTAAGGCCTACCACCTGAACCACTGGACCATCTTCCCACTCTTTGCCTCTGTCTCCATGCTATAGAATGGCCACCCATTCGGAACATTGCCACCATCTAAAATTCAGTGCATAAGTGAGTGTCACCCAATTGTCAAATCATTGAAAAGAGAGAGAGGCTTACTGAGCACAACTCTGCTAGTGCAGAACATTGTTTCCAAAGTCAGAATCATTTATCTTTTACTTATATTGCCAGACAAGATGTTTACTGGGGGAGGAAAAAAGTATTGTACCAATAGCTGTTTATATTTTACAGTTGATGTGTATTTGCCCCTAGAGGTTATGTGACAGTTGGATGAGTTTTCTTTTAGGGAAAAATAAAATCAAACAAGTGACAATGCCACAAACAAAAATATATTCCCATTATGAATTATATTCACCTTTGAATACCCAGGAGAAAACATTTCATTGTTTTTCAATTAATCTGACCTTCATCAAGAACTAGCACAGAACAAACTCCCTCTGGCAGTGCTCTATACTTGAACAGCAAAGTAAGTGGTATTGTAGATCTGTACATAATGTACTTCAGTGACTAAGCTCTGAGCCTCTCGAGGAAAGGAAGAGGAGGAGAGCCATGAACCTCGGCGCATGACCACTGCTGTGGCAGTGGATCTTGCTGCAGTATTGGCTGCATCGAGGGCAGCTTATAGAGCAGTACGTGATATGACCTGTCCCTCAGAAACTAGAGCTGTGAATTGCTGTTTATTAATGACATTCCAGAAGGAAAGAAAGTCCATGAATTTGTTGTAGTTTTTGTGATCATATTTTGTGAGAACTGCAGTATAAATTAGCAATATGAAATTGTAGCATTGAAAAAGCGTATACTTTATGACCAAGGAGGTCCAAACACTTACTGTCCCTGTCGGATGGAGCCAAGCAGGGATACTGCTGTCTGGTCTTTTGGCTGGCTGCGTCTACCACCACCAAGTTTGGCACTGGATGGGTAAAAAGGAATTCAGAGCCCTTAGAAGGGATGACATACTTGCAATCTGCTGGTTTACAGGTAGGTAGGTTTGTAGCAGGAGTCTGCCAGATGGCCTTAGCAGGCTCTAGAGGGGCTGCGTTAATTGTTAATGCAACCCTAGATGAAGAGGAGGGCTGTAGGATGTCTATTAACTCATGCTGTTGCTCAGGAATCTCCTCCAAGTTAATTCTCAATTCATTGGCAACTCTTTTAAAAAGGTCTTGAAATGTAAAAAGGATGAGAAATCATCCAAAGATGTTGGAGGAGGGGGAAGTAAGGCTTCCCCAGGCGTTATCTCTGGGTCTACTGGAATAGGAGCAGGAGATGATTGATCCTGCAACTGTGAGGGTTCTGCCTGGCAGGTTTATCAGATTGTGGTGCTAGGCTCCACCTGGTTGTGGTGGAGTAGTGAGTACGTTCTCAAGGATATGATGCCCATGGGGCCCAATATTGCCACGGTGTTGGGAAGAATATAGGTAGTGCCATCCAGGTGTTCACACACCATGGGGCAGGATCCTAAGAGTAGGATGAAAACTTTCCCTTTGACCTCTGTTGACTGGGGTCTGAGGATGGGAGAACTGATATGGTGAAAAATCCCTCTGAGGCCCTGCTCCCTCTTCACTGGAGGAAGGCTGTCCAGACCCTGATTCGGCATTTGGAGAGGAGTAAGCATTTAGAAGAGGTGACTGCAGAATAGGTGATATGAACAGGTCTCTTGCCTGAGTAAATTGCACAGCTGCGGGTCCTGTGTGAGGTGAAGGCTGTGCAGGAGAAATCTGCTGTGAGGAAAAATTCTTCTGCACCAGTGTTTTAAGCTTTGACTCACTGCTGGTCAGCTCAGTGAGTGGTGGTGCTGGTGCCAGGACATCAGAATCAGCCACTGGGGTGGTCAGGCATGTCATGGTATGTCGGCACTGCATCTGTTGCAGTGCTGAACAGTGACAGAAGAGCGGCAGGCAGCTGGAAGCCTGAAGCCTCTGCACTGGATCTTTCTGCTGCTGCCGCAGCCTCAGGTGGATTTCACATGGCACCGAAGAAGCCCGGCATGTCAAATGTGTTAAAGTGGGGAAACACTGGGAGGGAAGCAGTAGACCTGCCTGGAGAAGTTTTATTCCACAAGGTTTCCTTTGTAACTGACAGAAAGTGCCCTTTTTTGACGTTTTCTTGTGCCTCTTTGAAGCAGGCAGGGGGTGGGGGCTGCGGCGGGCAGCAGAGCTGGATTCAGTGCCTGGATCTGAAGCTGACCCCAGGGATTTCTGAAGGAGTAGTAGTTTCAGTCTAAGCTCCCTGTTCTTCCATGCCCTTGAGCTAAGTTTACTGCAGTGGGCACATTGTTGGGGAATGTGGGTCTCCCCCAAACATTTTATACATTTAGAGTGGCCATCTGAGAGAGGGATAGGCTCCTTGCAGGTAGAGCAGCGCTGAAAGCCTGGGAAGCCAGGGATATCAGAAGTGGCTGTGGCTGACAGGAACAAAGAATTTTTTTTTTTTTAAAGAGAACAATTATCTAGTTATACTTTTGGCCTTCATCATATCCCCTGGAATGAGTTCCACAGGTTGACAGTGCATTGGCTGAAGTAGTACTTTCTTATGTTTATTTTAAACCTGCTGGCTATTAATTTAATTGGGTGATCCCTGGTAATGTGAAGGGGTAAACAACTGTTCCATACCCCTAGTCACTTGTGTTGCCCTTCTTTGTATCTTTTCCAATGTTAGCATATCTTTATTGAGATGGGGCAAGTAGAACTGCATTCAATATTGAGATGAGGCAACCAGAACTGCATGCAGTATTCAAGCTGTGGGCGTACCAAAGATTTGCATAGTTGCATTATATTTCTGTCTTACTTTCTATCCCTTTCCTAATAGTTCCTAACATTGTTAGCTTTTCTGACTGCTGCTGTATGTTGAGCAGATGTTTTCAGAGAACTATCCACAATGACTTATCTACACTCTGATGCTAACACTTGTTAAAAACACGTCTCTTTTTCTTTGTGTGGAAACTAGTTAATAATCAAGAGAGAACAAGATATAAAGATGACCAGGGAAACACACATCCCCACAGGCTTGGATGGAGCTGGATTCACCGGTTTGGGAACTACAGCCAGCCATTAAGTCAGAGGAAAGGAAGGCTTAGTCAACAGACTGTCTGAACAACCATTGGGATGCAGTGTGTTTCTAAGACTCCCAGAGATAATAAAGGACAGCTTGCGGGCAGACTGTGAGGGATGTTCTTGCCTCTGAGAATACAGCTTGACAACTCTAGCAATGGGAAAGTACTGTCCCTGATTAAAGAGAAGGCCTAGATACTGATTGCAGGTTTTTCTCCTTTGGAACTGACCGCAGCTTGTACTCAACCCGGGCAAGTGTTGATTGTTTTGCTTATTTGTTATAAGTAAAGAGGTTTGTTTTTGTGTCTCCCCCAGCTCCCCACCATAAGTCTTGTTTTCCTTCTCGCTCTATTGATGTGACAGCTGCAAAGTCTCCTGTCCACCTATCCCTATATCTTCTCATTCTATTCTAAATTTTTTGTATAAAACTCTGATATTGTATCAGTTTTCCCCCAAAAAGATACTTGTCTATATAGCTGGATTATGCTTATCAATGCAAACAATTTGTTCATAGTTAAGATATTTAATTTTATTCTAGGGATCAAGAAAGGATTAATTTCTCAGAACGGGGAGACATTCAGTCATTCTTCAGCTCTTTAGAAGTATTTTAGTGGCGATAATTTTGCACATTTTGGAACACACAAAGGATATTCACATACTCAGCAAGTATGTACATGCTGAAACATGGTTTGTTTCCTTTCTACATAGTTGTGAATAGTAATCTGAAATCCAAAATAAAAAGTTGTGCAAAAAGGAGAAATTTCTCTCAGTGTTGCTTGTGATTTCACAAGAAATTCAGAATTACGATTTTTCATCTATTTTTAACTGCAGTTCCTCCATTTTGCTGTAAGAATACTATATGCTTAATTGAAGGGTTGACTAAATGGGAATGAGTATCTGCACTCATGAGTAACCTAAATACTAAGCTGTTGCTGTGAGTTGCTGTTCACCTCACCTGAGTTACTGAGCACCCTTTACTGCCATTTACTTTACACAGAGTTGGGGCTGTGCAGGACCCTGCAGGATCAACACTAACAGCAAATGTAACAAATTATTTGCAGACGCCATCACCTCCATAGTTGCCAAGTCAATTTGGCTGGAAAGACTAAATTAACTTAGAAGTACAGCTATTCCCCAGTCAAATATAAGTGTATATGACCTTACATTTTCCTCTCTACGTTTCTCAGAGATACCTACATTTATATCAACACCTAATGAGTAAAGGAGACAGAGAAATGTCAAGGTGAATATTTTTTAGCTTGTCCAAACTGTATTTTTCCTTTCTGTCTGACATGAACACTAATTAAAGTTGGGGAAATAAAGCACAGTATGCACAAATGAGAGCAAAATTAATATGTTACATTTAATTAGAATCTAATCAAAGGACCGCCCAAGACATTTTACAAACTATTTCCATAGCAAATGCCCAGAAGACATTTTACATAACTATTTCCACTTCACTCATCATTAAAATGCAACCAGTTCTTGGGTGGAACAGAGAAGCTCCAAAAAGTGAATAACTGTACACAACAATTTAAGCGGGAAGTGAAGAAGACTCAATTTAAATGGAAGGGGATGGGATCTGATAGGTAGGTCACACTTAGGCAGGACAACAGAGCTAACATTGCTACTCTTGTGGGAAAAAAAACCCTATGAATAAAATCAAAGCATATGTCAAAAGATAATTGAAACCATGGTCTTTACTGCAGAGATTCATAAATTTGAACTGTAGGGCTATACAGATATTGCTGGATTCTGATATCATAATAAATCAAAAGACTAGTATCTGAAAGGCTTTTATGCTTTTAGAACAACCCAAAGATGAATTTGCAGCATTTGTGGGTTGTTTTCTAATCTCCCTTTTTTGTCTTGTAGAATGCATGCTGCCATCTATGTTTAAGTCCAAATACAAAACACAAGCATTATTACAAATCAGAAAAGATAACATTTCTGCTTGTTCTTGTGTGCTCTTCAGTTCATTCCAATACATCCACCCCCGATCTGGCTGCTTCTTGTTTTTCTGATCTACATGCTGTTTCATTTATTCTTACTTCCTGCATTCATTCAGTTCCCTGTTGTTCCTTTTTTCTCTCCTTTCAATTCCAACTGTTCTCATCCCGTTTGCTCTTCTCTTCTATTCTCAAAAACGTCAGTCAGGTATTAAAAGTCAAAATCAAAAGCACTTTTTATGGCTGATCTGTTCTGTAGCACCTGACTAAACATTGTGCCACTTTTATCTTTAGGATTTTAACACAAATCTTTTTTCTCTTATTGTGGTTTGTTTAATCTGAAAATAAACCAAGTTACTATGTTTTAAGAAGACATACAGTTGTGTGCGCAAAATACAAGCACAATGTTATGCTTAGTTTGGAAATGGTGTGAGCCAATTAGCAGAATTGCCCATTGCCACTCACAATTACCCAATTTGTGGATGCAGTCATGGTACATGGGCATCTAACTTGCTTGGAAATCTGGCTCAGCTTATACTTCTCCTAAAAGCATATCCTTTAAAGCACACCAGAGTATAAAGTTTTAATGATTCGTACTTGAATGGGTTTTAAAGATTTTTTTTAAGTGGTTGCCTCCAGGGATGCGTAAACAATCCTGTTTAGTGTAACTGATTAGCATTCCAAAAGTATTAAATTCATTGGGCACATAAAATCACTAAGATTAAGCTAAAGAAAATATTTTCCACACAGTCCTTGGAAACCCCAAACTCTGGAGTTTGGGGTGTGCGAGGAATTCAGAATCTAAAAAACCATGTTTCCTTTTGAAAAAGAAACACACGCAAACATGGCAAAATCTCAATAGTTTGGCCTTTGAGCCTCTTCTATATTTTGCATACCGTAAAAGCAATTTAACAATACATGTTAAAAAAATCAGAAAAACAGGATTTTGAAACATATTTGCAGGAAATTGTGGCTTTCTTGGATATATTATATAGAGTGTAGGCTCCCCCACCCGCATCTGAGAAAAGTGCTTTCTGATAGCTTCTGGAAAAATACATCAGTGTTAAAGATCATCTTCAGTTATACAGCTGGTACTATATACTGCAGTACTTTGTGTACTGTCAGTTCTCTGTGACAACTGATATCCTGAATGAAGATGAACCGTGGTTCTTCACTGACATTGTCAGACAGTGAGAACATGAGTTTGAACAGAATTCTGCCACTATTTGAGTCTGATAAGATTAGGCTGTTGTGGGTTTGTTTGATAGAGGACAGTGTACAAGAGCACTCCATCGTCTCCATTATAGCATCGTCTTTGTGGAATACACATAATGTTATAGCAGGAGCTGGTTTTATGGGATAGGACATGGAATTGAGGGACAATTTAAGGGCTGTGGGACGAATAGTGGTATTTCCAAACCAGAGGAGAGGTAGCTCAGCAGCTTGTCCTTAAGACAAGTTTTTTTCCTATTTTATTTAATAATCTAAGAATGGTTGGATGGGTTTTATTATATATTGATAATACACAATTGAAAGGACAGCTGGCATGTGGGAAGTAGAAAGTGCCTCTAAAAACAAAGGATAAGTCAGTTTTCCATCAACAGTTGCCCTCACTTATTCTCAAGAAGCCGGATCCAAAGGTGACAGAAGTCAAGGAAAGGACTCCAGTTGACTCCATGAAGCTTCGGATCGATTATTGCATATGACATCATAATTATTAAGAATTGGAAACAAAAATCTTGGAACTAATAAGACTTGTTCTGAAGTCAATATGGGCACCCTTTACTAGAGGGGCCTCTGAACTTTATTGGGAGTGTTCCAGTTGGGAGGATTGTGTGTGCTGCAGTCTCACCTTAGAGACAACTCCCATGATACCTTGGGGAAAGAGGGAGAGACATCCTCCTGCAGGGAAAGCAGGTGGTAGACTCCATTTTGGGAAGAGGAGTGAGGTTGCGGGTGTGGAGCTCTGTCCACACCAGGAGCCTGCAGGGGCTTTGATTGAGCAGGGAGCCCGAGAGGCTGTTTGTGGCTTCACTGGAGCCAGCTCAGAGACTGTTGCTGTGTGTAGAGCTGAGTGAGGTGGGCCTGCAGTGAAGGAACGGAGAGTAACCCCCACTCTGGTACTTGCAAGGAAAGGGGCACAACAGAGAGATGGAGTCTGAAGAGAGGCAGAGTGATCTTCCCACCGAACCAGAACTCCGACTTGATGACTTTTGGTGGGGCCAGCTCCAATTGTTAGAGGGTTGTGCAGCTTCTTGCCTTGGCTGGACTGATACACAGAACCAACAGAGTGCTGTCTCCAGCTGCAGATCTTCCAGCGCACCCACACAAGTGTCTATGACTCTGAAATCCAGAGGAGAGTACACTGTGCGGTGGGGTAAATGGTGGCAGTGTAAATGCCAGTTAAATAGGTTTCATTTATTACTGTAGTCTATATTTGTTAATTGATTTTATTTTATTCAACTGCCCCGTTTGGATTTAATCTCGGTCTATTATACCCTGTTTCTTTAAATTAAGTAAAGGAGAGTTAGCTCTACTTGAAGTATATGAGATGTATATTATTTATAACTGATATTTGAGTTAGACCCAATTAATAATTATTAATTATTATTATTTTTATTAATTGAAGGAGTGTATTCCTGGAGGTTCCCAAGTCACACCATTGACTTAGGAACCAGTCAGAGGAGGCACTGCCAACTTTAACTTCCTTTAGGAGTAAAGGGACTACAGCAGAGGGGTAGATGAGGATTCCCACTTATCCAACACCGCCACTGGGATACTCACAATCTCCTTTAATTTCAACAACATCAAGTGCCCAGGCACACAGATGAGCGTTGCCTGCTCCTGAGTAACCCAGGGAGTAATCTCAGCTCCTTTGCTAGTACATTGTATCCACCCACTCCTATTCTCCCACTTTATCTGCATTTAATTCTTCCAGATGGGGAGCTGTCTTGCACCATGTACATCCACGGTGTTGCATAAATTCACACATACCTGCAGCAAAAGTAGAAGGTAATCTCCCCTCGAAAAAAGAGGGAGAGGGGAATAAAAAAAATGGTCTGGCCTTCCTGGTCAAAAAGAGTTGTAGATCACTTCAGGTTTTTTCCTGCCATTATGGGGACCACAAGCGCTGGTGTACCTCAGTCCATCCTATTCTCTGCCTATGGCACATAATGGTCTAGTTTCCTGTGGATTGTAATACTTTGGTCTCCTTTTGCTTGTAGAGGTTAAAGTGTGGGTGCTAGGCAGTAGCAGTGATATACAGAAGGTCAGACTAGATGATTTAGTGGTCCCTTCTGGCCTTAAACTCTATGTGTCTCTCAGGTCTTTTATCTCCTCAGCCTTCACAGCTAATGGTCTGGAATAAAACAGTCTCACATTCACACAAGAAGATAAAAGAATTCCTAGACAGCAAATTAATAGACATAGCTATAGCCTCTGCTCTGGGCAATACTCTGCAGGTTCTTCTGTTATAACAAGTGAACCTGCATTAGAAAAGCATGCTGCAGCCTAGGAAATATCTGTTGTGCTCCTGTGCATCATTATACAAGTTCCTGCAAACTAAAGAACATCTGAGGAACAACTCAGTGTGTCAATTCTGGCTGCCAACCTCAGAAAAATTGTTCTTTTGACTGAACAATACCAAAGGCCATCTCGAGATTCCTTTTGCACTTAATGAAGGGATAAATAAATCAGAAGCTCTGTTGCTGAGTTCAGAACTCTAATAAAAAACAAGGTATATATAACACATTGGATAAGTGTCGTGTTGTATCACCCTCTAGAAGCTGGGGCACACAGATGATAAAATCGTACTATTACTACCAGCTGTAGGAATTATGCAGCATGTGCTTTGTTATGTCATGCTGACAAACCACGGTGATGGATTTTATGTATGCAAGATACTGCCCACCACAGTAGATGGTATTCTGGACCCAACAGCAATAGCTGCAAGAGCCTTAGTGTCTTTTCTAAGTACAGTTTACATATGGGTCACCTGGATATTTTTATATTAGCATAGAGTGGCTCAGATGTATTCAAGAAAACCAAATCTTCTCTCTGTCTCTATCAACAGAATAATATTTATTTGATGAATAGTCTAGAAATGTTAGGAAAGTATGTGATGTTTATAGAATTTGGCTTAGAATTGATAGAAGTTGACTTTGGCATGCTCTGGTTAAAAATACTGTTCTCTACTTGAATTTTTCAACATTTAGTGAACATGTACAATGCATCCTCAATGCCATGCTATGCTCTATATATTTGATTTATGATTACACAGCAATGACTACAAAATGATGTATGAAATAAAAATCCATGAACAATGTATAGGGAATACAGACTGTGTAAACTACTAAACATGCTGGATAACTGCTGTTTGTTGCGCTCCGCAATAAGGAAAAGGCTGTTTATTTTAGCCAGATCTGAACACCAAGAACATAGAAATATATAAATGCCCTCCTTAATGTGCATTATGCATTGTAAGATAAGTCTGAACAAGAGTGTCATATGGGGGATCTTTATTCAACCTGGGAAGGTGTGATGCTGAGTATGTATTCCAATCCCCTGTAAACTAGCTAGGGCATGGTATTGTATGCCAGCACATACATACTGTCCTGACTCTCTAGTGTCCCCACCTTGTATAATCATTTACAACAGGTCAGAGTGACTGTAAAATGCTGCCAAATCAGCCTGGCAGTGTTTTACATTCACTTCCTTGGTGTAAATGCCTAAACAATTTGCAAGGCAACATAGCATCCATTTCACTGTCTATTGCCATGATAGTGCAAATATAACAAGTTCCAACCTCTCAATGTTTAGCTGAAAAGTAAAACGAAATGGATGACTTGAGCCCTGCTCTTTTCCCTGGGCACCAAAATAGAAGACTTATAGGCCACCACCCAATATTCACAACGTTCACTCTTCTCTTAGGATAGATCTATGCTACCCATTGGATCGGCGGGTAGTGTTCGATGTATCGGGAATTGATTTATCACATCTCATCTAGATGCTATAAATCGATCCCCGAACATGCTTCCCATTGACTCGAACTCCAGTTCTGCAAGAGAAGTAAGCAGAGTTGACGGGTGAGCCGCCGCGGTGGACTCACCGCCGTGAGGATGGCCAGGTATGTCAAACTAAGATACTTCGACTTCAGCTATGATATTGTATATCTTAGTTTGAACTACCCCACAGTGTAGCCCAGGCCTTAGAAAAAAACAAATTCTAAACCTCTGGAACTTATCATCACTGCCCTTATTTGATAATTTTTTTCAGCACAGCTGAGCTTGCTCCAACTAACATATTCTTAAGGACTTAACCAAAGTGTTCTTTATGGTATGTCTTACATAATCTATGATTTTCTTGTGGTATCTTTTAACTACCGTTGAGTGAATACATGATGCCTGGTGTGATGCTATCAAGCGTGGTTACTCTGGCTGACTCAACAATCGTTAAGAGACTATGCATATTTGATTATGATGAATAATGAAAAAATATTCAAATATTGTCTCTATATATTTAAAAATCATAATATATATAGTTGTGCATCTCTATGGTAGCTTTTGCACTCTAAGCCAGTCAAATAATGAAAAAAATATTGAGTGAATAAAATATTTGATGCTTATTATTCCACCAGATCTGTCTGTAACCTGATGGTAACTGTTAGAAATCCTATACACACTTTTCCTGACTTTCCATAATGCTAAAATCCTTCTAAACATAGCCAGCAGAAAGTTGCATGGGAACCATTGATGGTGCATTATTAAAAAGGTATTGAAAATGTGTCTTAGTTTGATGCGTTTATACAAGTATGAACAGGAAGTTTAGACTCAAAATTAGATGAAGGTTTCTAACCATCAGAGAAGTTAAATTCTGGAACAGCCTTCTAAGGGAAGCAGTAGGGGCAAAAGACCTATCTGGCTTCAAGACGAAGCTTGATAAGTTTATGGAGGAGACAGTGCGATGGAAAACATGATTTTGGCAATTGATCTTTGACTATGGTAATAGAGAGGCATGGTGGTATACGATGGAAAATTGGAGGGGGTGGGATCTAAGATACTACAGAATTCTTTCCAGGGTGTCTGGCTGATGAGTCTTGCCCACATGCTCAGGGTTCAGCTGATCGCCCTATTTGGGGTCGGGAAGGAATTTTCCTCCAGGGAAAATTGGCAGAGGCCCTGGACGTTTTTTGCCTTCCTCTGCAGCAAGGGGCATGGGTCACTTGCTGGAGGGTTCTCTGTACTTTGAAGTCCTTAAACCAAGATTTGAGGACTTCAGTAGCTCAGATATAGGTGAGAGGTATATTGCAGGAATGGGTGGGTAAAATTCTGTGGCCTGCATTGTGCCAGTCAGACTAGATGATCATAATGGTCCCGTCTGACCTTAAAGTCTATGAGTCTATAAGTATAACAGGCAAGTTTCTATACTCTACAGGATGATAGCCTGGGTTTATACATTCCTCTCTCTTCATGTATGAAAACCTTCCTTTGCTTCTCTCTATTGTGACAAAGCTCTGTCCTTATCTTCGTGGATCCTGCGTTTCCTGGTGGATTTTTACTAGCCTCAGCGGCTCACTGTGACCCTCCACGGAGCCCTTCTCTCTCTGGAGACAAGGTCACAGCCTATTGAGCCATTTTCATCACAAGCCAGTGAGGAGAAGCTATCCTTCCTGGCACAGTCTCTATTGTCTCCCAACCTCAGAGACTAATTAGGGGAGGTAGAAAGGGGGGAGCCCAGGCCCGCCCTCTACTCTGGGCTCCAGCCCAGGGACCCTAATAGTATCAGCTAAGATGCCTGACCTTTTATCCACAAAACACAATACAATTCCCTGGGCTACTTCCCCACAGCAGTCCCCACTTCTTCAAACTCCACTTCACCCTTACCTCAGGGCCTCCTTCCTTGCGTATGATATGTTGTCCAACACTCAGTCTCACCAACAGCACCACTTCCTCTCACAGCTCCTGACACCCACAGCCCACCTGACTAACTGGGAGGTTTTTATCTGGTTTCAGCCAGTCCCTGATTGGCTTCAGGTGTCCCAATCAGGCTAGCTGTTTCTACTCATTTCTAGAAGGTTCTTAATTGGCCCCAGGTGTCTTGATTGGCCTGAAATAGCCTTTGTTTGGCTATCCAGGGAACAGGGACCTGCACATCCTGAGACTAATATACCTGCCTTCCAGCACTCTCCTATATCCTTCTGGTCTGACTCCGTCACACTATATATATATATATTTCCTGAGGGAAGAGTGTGGATTTTTGTGTTTATGTGAAACAAGAAAAAATCTCTCTCGTTTTTTAAGAACTACAGATATACTTGCTCGACTCTTGTTATGAATCAGTTAAGGTAGAAGAGTCATATGAGGGATGGTGCTATAAATAAGAATCTTCTAATAAGGGTAGACTATAATTGTTCTATTGACACTATTTTGATGGACGTGATTTTAAAGTATAAACAAATCTAAAAATGATTAGGCATGATTACCCTGCAGATGAAAAATTAATTCTTTCTAAACGGGGTGCTCTGCTAGAAAGAGATGTGTAAATCCTCAGTGCTTGTGCATGGTTTACACTGTATTGATTAAGAGGAGATGGGGTGTTCACTAATGATGAAAATATTGAGCATCATTAGCAACTGCTTCTAAAAATGAAGGATTTGTTATTGATTTTTTTATATTAAAATAGCCCAAGAAAGTAGAGCATGTTGGAGAGGAATATGCATAGAAAAATGTACAGGGGATTCTATAAAATGCACAGATACGAGCCAAGGCCAAATTCTCTTTCTTTTCATATTATACTGCACCATGTAAAGATTCACATTGCCACAATCCTCTAAGGGTTCTGCTGAGAAAGGACACCTTTAATCTCTGTGGCCTCTCCAGCAAAGGGTGTTTCCTGGATATTCTGAATCAATTCAAACCCTGGCTATACTACCCATACTTTGACAGGCTCAGATGTAAGAGTGAGTACAGACGCTCCGCGACTTATGCAAGTGTTCTGTTCCAGAACGCCTTGCGTAAGTTTAATTTTGCGTAAGCTGGAAATGGATCTTTGACCATTACACCAAAAAACCCTATTGTTAGCTTATGGACTGCAGATTGAGGCAGAAGGCTGGGTGTGGAAAGGGGTGATGGCTCAGGGCATGGGGCCAGCAGATGGGGCCCTAGGGGCAGAGCCCTAGATGCAGGGCTGGCAGGCCCCGGGAATGGAGGTCTGGGAGCAGGGTTAGAGCCGGAAGCCAGGACCCAAGCCTCTCCTCCGCCCCAGGTGAGGTAAGGGGCTGGGAGCAGAGGGCCGGAAGCCCGTATTGGCACTGCACTGCACACACACCGGATGCAGCGAACAACAAGCAGGTCCAGCTCCTAGGTGGGAGGAGGGGCAGGAGGCTCCATACACTGCTCTCACTCGCAGGCACTGCTCCCTCGCCCACTCCCATTGGCCAGGAGTGTGGAGCCGGTTCTCAGATGGGGGCAGCGTGCAGACCCCTGTGCCGCTCTCCGCTTGTTCCAGAGTGAAGCACGGTGCCAGTCAGGCTAGGCAGGGACTAGCCTGCCTTAGCACTGCATCACCCTCATTGGACTTTTAATTGTCCAGCAGTGATGCTGACCAAAGCCACCAGGTTCCCTTTTTGACTGAGTGTTCCTATTACCAGGAAGCCAGATGGGAGGGATGAACAGGTCTGAGGAAAGTTCTAGGCAGGGCTGTCTACAGTATAAAGTTCACTCACTTATATCTGTGGGAACTACTGTGCTTCCACAAACACAATTTCCTTCCATTGGTGGTTCCTCTGGACATCCGTCCATTGATGCCTGTTACCTTGGTTCTCATCCAATGTAGCATCCATGGGAGTTGCACTGGTGTAGTAGAAATGTGTGAACACCAGTTTGGAGTAAAATAATAGGTGAACAGAATCCGCTAAGTGCTGTCCCACCCTGAATCAGACAGCCTGTCTGGACACCTCTCTGGCACTCCATAGTTACAGGGCAAGCACAATGCAGACCTCCAGGAAACATGCCTTGTGTGTGCTGAAATTTTGAACCTACTGCTAGTCAGAACTACAAAGCCCTACAACTCTGTGATCCCACAAGTACTGTTGCTGAAAGTACTCTGAACAGTACAAGTACTGTTGTACTCTGATGTAGTAGTATTCTGAACAGTACAAGTACTGTTGCTGAAAGTACTCACGTCAGAGAGAATAGTACCTGGGATTTCATCAGACCATGCAAATTCAGACTCTGGATCTTCTCTTTCTTACCCCTATTGGCTTGAACAATGGAAAACCTACCACTGACCGCTGTTGTGGACACCAGGCTTTGTGCTCTCGTTTATGCCAGGATTCTCTGGGCTTCCTGCCTACCAAGAGCAGTAAGTTTGGAACTGGAGCTAGTACCAAGTGAGTTCTGGGTTATACTGGAGGGAATTATGGGAAGCTGGGCCAGTCTCCCACAGTGCCTTTGGCCTCCTGAAGGTATTCCACAATATGGTGCAGAAATTTTCCAGAAGACAGTAGTCCCATCTACATAATCATACTGTCCATCTTCACAAAATTTCCAAGAACTGCTGCCATTGGTGTAGATGAACCAACAATAGCAACAGTAGGAAATGACTACAAAATTCCCCTACCATAGATATTGCTTTCAGTCTCTGATGCAGCCAGCAGTTAGTCTGGAGTTCTCATCACACTCACAAAAATTCATAAGACCATGAGGTAGGGAAAAGCCTCCTGAGGAATAGACTGGATGCTTATTGGAAGAAGATATTATTACTGCTGCATTATTTCTCTCTACTCCTTTCTCTTCCCTTTCAGAGAAACCACTGATGTATTTTTATTCTTATATCTCAAGATGTCTGTCTAGTTTTTACTTACTCCTATTTCAAAATAACGTTTATTATGATATCAGTAAGTATCATAATATGTCTCCTGATAAGCTATGGAAAAATAACCATATGTAGTACAGTTGAAGTGTTACTTTACTCCATTGTGAATATATATGAAATCGCATTACTGTATTGCGTTGAATTGGTGCTAAAGAGGAAACTACATTTCAGTGTGTGTACATGTTGTGATGGAGTCAGACCAGAAGGATATAAGAGAGTGCTGGAAGGCAGGTATATTACTCTCAGGATGTGCAGGTCCCTGTTCCCTGGATAGCCAAACAAAGGCTATTTCAGGCCAAGCAAGACACCTGAGGCCAATTAAGAACCTTTTAGAAAGGAGTAGAAACAGCTAGCCTGATTGGGACACCTGAAGCCAATCAGGGACTGGCTGAAACCAGATAAAAACCTCCCAGTTAGTCAGGTGGGCTGTGGGTGTCAGGAGCTGTGGGAGGAAGTGGTGCTGTTGGTGAGACTGAGTGTTGGACAACATATCACACAGAAGGAAGGAGGCCCTGAGGTAAGGGTGAAGTGGAGTTTGAAGAAGCGGGGACTGCTGTGGAGAAGTAGCCCAGGGAATTGTATTGTGTTTTGTGGATAAAAGGTCAGGCATCTTAGCTGATACTATTAGGGTCCCTGGGCTGGAGCCCGGAGTAGAGGGTGGGCTCGGGCTCCCCCCTTTTTCCATCTTCCATACTGGCCTGTGATGAAGGTAACTCACTAGGCAGTGACTCTTGCCAATTATACTGAGAAAGGGAGGTCATTCTGGGGCCTAGATGAGTTTCTGAGGCCCCTAAATCTGCCAGGAAGCGCAGGACCCACAAGTACAAACTTGGAGCTTTGTCATAATGTATATAAATTGTTAACCTAGTACACCGCCTGTTTTCATGGACAGTTCCAAATTTCTAGCCAGTCCATTGCTACACTAGCTCAGGATAGGAGAAATTTCGGATTACATTAAGTTTTACACAGATAATTCTTCTTTCATTAATAACAAAGTAGCAGGTAAAGGCATAACTAAATATTAATTCTTAAAGCCTGAGTACGAATAGCCTTTTCAAATCAACAGAAGGACCAAATACATTGATACAGGAAACTGACCACTTAATGTTCAAAGAACATGTTGTGATTCCCCACTCTGGTATACAGTGGGGAAAAATCCGTACACATAAGAATCACACCACCATTTTCATTTGAGAGATTGTACATTGAGAACAGTGCCAGACAGAAGTAATACCTTTGGATTGGGAGGCTCAGTCAAAAATAGAATGCTGTATTAATATACTTTTTTTAAAAAAAAATGAAACTCATGAAACAGCTAGAGCATTAAAGCCAAAAGTTGGCAGTCAGTGGAATGATATGGAAAGTATATGTAACACAGACCTAAATCAATATATGCATTTTTTTTTTCAGAAATGCTTTGGAGAGGGTATGATATATAAGTGTCAGCCACAGAAAGGAAATATCAAAGTAGTAACAGGAACTGAGCTTAAGATTTCTCAGTATGTTCATTTTAGTTACAAAAGATTTTTATGCTCCATTTCAGACATTATTTAAACATTGTTATTTCTGCAAACATGCCACACTGAGATAAGGTTTCATGCTGCACCATATCAAAATGCAGATTGGTTCAGAATGTTTGAAATTGCCTTTATTGAGGTAACTGTTTATTAAACCTTTGGAGGAATTGAAATTGCAAACTCTTAAAGAAAGGGGAATTGGGGAGGGGGAATTCAAAAAAGATTTATAATGTTCTCCTTAATCATATGATTTGCACAATATTAGTACAGCTATAATCCAAATAAAGTTTCTAGAGTCATCAGGATATTATACTGTAGCTGAATCATTTAATCTAATGATTTACATTTGGGTAATTTTCCTGAATTTTAATCTATTTAACGACCACCTTCTTTTGGCTGATTACTATGTCTGAATCTATATTGCACTTCATTTGCAGGATTTGAGATTGAGCACAATCTTATGCAAAATAAAAGAGAGAGACAGAAAATCTCTGGTAAATATGGTAAAATATACTATTTTACTACAATAGAAATGTTTGTCTGTTTTATAATGTGAAATAATATTTGAGAGAATTTCAGAGCATGAATTTGGTCTTGATTTAGGTTTACTTCACTGTGAAAGAGAATACTAAAGTTTCAGACTCTGGTGACCTATACAGGTGGACAAGAAACTTGAGCCATAAATTAAAAAAATCCCCAAATCTGGACCCAAATTAGGATCCCAATTTATGTTTGAAGCTTGCCTTCATAATGGGCTAAACTACTTCTCTCAACACCCCTGATCCCCAGATATTAATTTTAATACTACAGCACATCTGTGCTACGAATGAAGTAATTTGATTAGCATCCCTGTACTTTAGCACCTATTATTATTGCCATGGAATGCTTCATAAACATAAAGCAGACCCTCACTTTACACCATACAGCACTAGAATATGAGCAATAAAAATTACATTGTCATCTGAGCCAGTCCCTGGAGTGGCAGGGCCCCAGCACAACTGCAAATTGAGCAGCATTCGCTGTTCACAACTGCGTGGGCAGCTGAAGTAGTTGTGTGTGCAAAGTAAGCACACTGCTGGGCCTGGATTCTACACTAGCAACTTACTCATAAAGGTTTGGGTTTTTTTAAACAAAGAGCCGGTCCTGAATTTTCATAATTAGGAAACTTTGAAGGTATTGCAAAAACACCTCAAAGCAGAAGAGTGACAAAGGGGCACCAAAGCAGTAGTAGGTTCACTTTAAAAAAAAACAAAAAAACCCCCACTTCTATGAAGAGGACCTTACAGAGGAGATTACACTATATGACTGGAAAATAGGAAGCAAAAAGCTAAATTCCGAATGATCTGAATAGATTTAGCTATTAGCAGATAATGAGATCATGAAGTTCAGGCTATAAGATGTAAGATAATGAAGCTAGGAACTAAAAACACCATCTACAGGATAAATAACATTATAGTAGAGAAGATAAATCTAGCTAGCACACCAAAGTGACTTAGGCTCCTAAAGCCCATTGGAGGTAAAGGTTTTATTTTATTTATTTGTTTGTTTGAACACCAACGTGTATTTATTAAGGATGCCAGGAGGGCTTTGCTTTCAGCAGCACCTTAGAAAACATTATGTTCAGCTTTGTGTTTGAATAGGATTTCCTTTCTGAAAATCTCCCCAGATCTCCCTAATGGTCATACAGTTATGCTTGATGCTTCCTCTGTTTTTTTATCCCTTTTTGGTTTCCTGGTCTTCAGCACTTATATTTGAACCTTTGGGGGAGTTGATATATTAGCATTCGGCAAGAGTGTTCTATTAACCTTTATGGGGCTATAACAACAATTGTGCTGACACACACGAATTGTGTCTGGATTAAGGAGTTAATCCAGAAGGTTTTACTACATATGGAAGTAGTGCTTACTATTTGTATCATTTCCAAGTTGTCTGTAATAAAGTAGTTACCCTTGTTGAAATAACAAGTGCTTCTGTGTTCTTATTGCTCCTGCCTGCACCGACTCCACACCAGCAACAAGAACAACAGATTAAAATTTCACTCCATTGCATTTCAGACACATAAGTTTTTTTAAAAAATGTTAACAAGGAAAAAAATAGTCACAAGTTCTTTTATCTTAGGTCATAACAGCAGCCCTTGTCATCAGCCTAAGGATGACAATGTAATCTGAAATCTCTTGCTATTTTCTCTAGCGACCTAGCAACAGGATGTCCAACAGAACATATTCCAGTGACAGACACCCTAGAAATGTTTAAATTAGACAGATGGAATAGAAGCCTTCTGAGAAAGGTCCCTCAGGGTGGATGAGCTATTACCTAACACAGCCCACAGAGACACCTAAAAAAACAAGTAACAGAGCCACTGAAGAATAGTCCTATCCATCCCACAGACAAGGCAGCAACACTGTATAGTCAACAGCTTCAAACACTGCTGTTTATTTTAGCAGCTATTTTAAAATTAATCTCTTGTTTCCCAACTAAGGAATTGTATTAGATATATCTATTTAACCACAGACTGGCAAGACAGGATTTTGCTCTGCTCTAATGTCTACTCCAGAGTCCCTCTCACACACACACAAACACTCATCAAATGCAGTCTGTCTCCCCTGGAGATAATGGGTGCTATGTAAAATGGCCACCGATTGGGAAGCATTGGTATGTCTGTTACAGCCAGCATGCAAAGCATTAGAACCTTGGTACATTTCTGATAGAGTTTTGTGAAGCACATGAAGAATTCAGAATGTGAATCAGGTACCAGAGGCCAGCAGCTCTCCCATTTCAGAAAAAGAATTGTCCACAAAGAAAATAAAGCACTTCTGAATATGTCAAATATTTCAAAGGATATATAAAATGCATGCTTTTCCATTGAATTCTTTCATTGTTCAATGCAACAGAACACATTGATAAAATATTGTCAGGCGATTAGTGCTGTAACAGGACTGGTCTTCACTGAGGGGTAAATCGACATTGCTGCAATCAATGCAGCAGGTGTCGATTTAGCAGGTCTAGTGAAGACCCGCTAAATTGACAGTGGAGCTCTCTCTGGTTGACTTTGGTACCCCAGCTCCCTGAGAAGAGTAAGGTAAGTCGATGGGAGAGCATCTCCAGTCAACACAGCGCAGTGAAGACACCGGGGTAAGTTGACTCCAGCTACATTATTCACATAGCTAAAGTAGCATAACCTAGGTCGACTTACCCCAGTAGTGAAGACAAGCTCTAACTAGAGCCCAGCAGCTGTCCCATTTCAGAAAAATTGTCCAGAAAGAAAATGAAGCACTACTGAATATTTCAAAGGTTTTTAAAGGACATAATATGCATATAATATGAATATGCATAATATGAATTCTTTCAATAGAACACAATGATAAAATATTGTCAGGTTATTACCTCTGTAACGGACACCGGCAGTGACATACTTCAGCTCGTGTATTTAAATTTTGTATGGAAAGAGACAGAGAAAGAGAGAGAACTTTGGGTGAAAAACTACATTATCATTCATTGGTAAAATTATTAATTTCCACATGATTCAGTATATAAACCCAGGCAAGAGGTCAATTTCAGAAGTGTTGCTTGTCAGCAAAACATATGTATTCTGAATTTATAATAAGCCTGCTTCTCATAATGATTAATGGTAATTAACTTTTTAAAGCTTAGTCACTTACCTGAGCATTTGCTGGCTAGCCAAGTTAGAATACTTACTGCATGAAGGTTTCCTAGCCTTCCCTCAACTGCTCGCAATAAAGACAAAAGATTTTGGCCCTAAATTAAGGGCAAGAGGAAAGAAGTCTGTAACTCGCCCTTAATTAGACAATGCCTAAATCATTCAGCTTCAGACATTTTATTGCTTAGATTTGGCTGAAATCACTCAGTGGTTAATAAAAAAAACATATTTTTATAGCAGGTTATGGGACTACATTTACTATGATTACTTTGCATTGCAGAATGCATCTTTGTGTCTTCCTTATGCCTTCACATAATGCCATTTTGGTTGACAAGGCATTTCAATAATGCACTCTACAATTATCCTTTCCTTTCTAACAAACTACAAATTCTATTTTTTATTTATTTTATTTTTTTTGCATCTGACAGAGCACTTTTTTGAAATAAAGGGAAATATTTTAGTAGTGAAATGAGATGCTGTTCTGGTGGAATAAAGCACAAGTAACATGTTTTTACTGTTGCTCTGTGCTCATTCTTGTTTGTTGGTAGGGCAGACTTGATGGAGAACTATGTGACCTCTACATTTCTGTCTAAATTCCACAATGTGTTATATTTTTTTCAAATGATCACTGCAGAGGAGATGGAACCAGGATAGGTTGTATTTAAGATAAAGTCTTTTCAAGTAAAGCACTTTATATTTTACAGTGGTAACTCCCATCCACTTCTGAGTAAGTACTCAGACACAATAACAGGAATACGTACTCATGACATTCCAAAATCTAAATGTTTGCTGAGACCCCTGTTAACAACAGTTGCTTGATATTACTGTGCAGTGGTATGACATGAGGACTTCTCCTGCCTAATTTACTTGCACACCGCAACTGAGATTGAAACTGTTGAGAATGTAGGATCAGATCTCTGGGGCAAGGTTTCTGAGCTCCTTAGTCAGGTACAATGGCATTTTGCTTTACAAGTAGTCCCACTGATTTCCGTAGGATTATTTGTGGATTAAGGTACTACTCAGTATGAACAAAGATATATGAGTTTGGCCCAGGATAAGTAAAATTTCATGGTAGTATGCACTTAATTTGGGTCATTAAAACTTATACAGAAAAGGTTTATTATAATTCCATTAATAAGTATAAATTGGATCTACAAAAAAACAATGAAAGGCCCACAGAAATCAGTATGGCTCACTACTTTTTTAACTACAAAATGCCTCACTACAGTTTTTAATGTTTTGAAATTTTTACCTGTTGTCAGGATATTTTCATGTCTAAAGAAAATCTCTCAAACAAGGGATGTCTCTCAGACTGATAAAAAAAATGTTTTAATTGTACCAATGTCAAGCAGTTTTCTGTAAAGTGAGTGACGAATGTCTGGAAATCAAATGGAGGAGCAAGAGGGTTCTTAAATGCACTTTGTTGCTTGAGATTGCTTTCATGTACCTTAGAAACATGGAAAGCATTGTTAAATAGTCCCTGCTATGCAGTCTGAATATATCCATAAGAAAAAAGAGAACAGAGTCAGCAGTGCATGCTGCACATCCAAGATTATAATTGCTACCTTTAAATTGAGGATTATTTGGTTTCATCTAATATTCAATTTAAAAACCACCATTAGAGTCATATTTTGGAGTATTTCCTGGGTTGGGCAAAGAGTTAATTAAAGATGATAGAATGGCTCCATGCTCCAGAAACATTTTCAATAAAGCAAATGGTGAGATCATGTTCTCGAGCAACTCCCTACTCTTCAAAAATGTCAAATTGTATGTAAGATGCTCTAACAAAGGCTTCTTTAACGAGACATCCCTTTGGTTTTCAGTCTTGCTAAGGCCATGTATGCTCTGTGTCAGAGTCAAGCACACTAATGGAATAAGTGTTTGTGATTTCTTATGTGACAAGACTCTGTACTGTTAATGAAACATGACGGTCATCCCCCACCCCCACCTTCATAAGGTATGATTGCCCTGAAGCTAGAGGCACTTCTCCCAGTTTGGGTAAACAGACTTGCACTACTAGGCTCCAATAGTTTGGGCTGCAGTTTGGGCTCCCATGCCTGGGGGTGCAGCTTGAGTAGGGTGACCAGATGGCCTGATTTTATAGGGACAGTCCCGATTTTTGGGTCTTTTTCTCATGTAGGCTCATATTACCCCTGCCACCTCCGTCCCAATTTTTCACATTTGCTGTCTGGTCACCCTAACTGAGTGTCCAAACCGCAGCCTTAGCCACCACACAGAGATGAGTACCGGTTATCCTTTTCAGGAGCATGGAAGAACCACAGACAACACAAACTCTGTAAGGTGAAATTCATCCTTGCTTAGTTGCACCACAGAAGCCTTACAGTTGTCATGCTTACCAGAGATGTGCACAGTAACCTCACATGTGGTTCCAAACAAGCCAGCACAGAGAAGCAGAGCAGGGGCAGGACCTCTAAATCTGCACACGTCTTGATTTGGATGGCAGGTATCTGAGTAGGGCAAATGGCTCCAAACAGCCTACTAACATTAGTGGAAAGGCTCCTCCTGACTTCAGCGGTGTTTGGATCAGGTCCACATGGGTATAAAAGGGAAGTGGCTGCTTTTCTTGTCCTATTACTCAGGGCCCTGGGATTTCTTCCCTCTCTTTGCCTTTCCAACCCAGCTGTTCATAGAAAACTTGCATAAAAATAATTGTTTGAGTATTGTGTGGGTTTCCAGAATTTCAGTATAAATGACTCATTTTGTGATGCGTTGTTATTCGTTTTAATTTCCAAGTGCAGACTGAGACTCTTCCTCCTCTTTCCTGCTCCACAGTACTGACAAAAGCTGAATATAGCCTTCAAAACTATAATAAACAGGGCAGATCTCACACTAAAGTCCACACTCCCGAAAACTTCTGCAATAATATAGATTGGTATAGCTTGTGTTTCCTTACTCCTCTCAAAAGAAGCCAGGCACTAAAATCTTTCAGAGAAAAGGAAGCACAGCAGAGAAAATTATGTTAGCAGGATGTGAAGTTAGCCAGAGGTGTTGGATTTCAAGAAGTTACTCACTTACAGCACAGTGGAAGTCACTTCAGAGTTATTAGAGGAGATTTATTATCCAAGTGATTGTT
Source organism: Dermatemys mawii (assembly GCA_007922305.1). Lineage (NCBI taxonomy): Eukaryota > Metazoa > Chordata > Testudines > Dermatemydidae > Dermatemys > Dermatemys mawii. Next base: position 21,629,422 of record ML677343.1, on the reverse strand, counting down.
TCCATTTTTGTGAACATCCCACAACTTTATGATCAGAGCCACAAATATGTACAAGAGAAAAATGTTAAATTATTTTCCTCCCCTATCCCACTGTTGTTGATGCCTAGAAAAAAAATTCAACAAATTTGTAGACTTTCTCTCTATTACTTCATAGTTTATAGCCTTCTATGAAGACAGATCTTAACTGCCTCCAGCATGTAAGCAGTGATTCTTTGCCACATACACCATGTATAATATAGTGGGTTCAATTAGGTGGTTGTATGGGATCTTCACAGCACAATTTGTGCAGTCATTACTGTGTGCAAATGTCTATGGTTTGCATTTTGTGGAAAGCAAGACTAGATCATTATGGCCTCTTCTGACCTTAAAGCCTTTGAATCTATGAATTTGCAGAAGAATCTATGGGCCAAATTTTGAACAGTAATGAGCACCTACAGTTTACAAAGAACTAAATAGAAGGTGACGCGACTTGGCAGCTGTCAGAATTTGGCCAAGAATGAAACGGGAGACTTTAGACTTTGGAGTTTTTCTGCCTAACATGCAAGCTTTATTTTGGAAGTTTCTATTTTAGTGTTTTGTGTCTTGTCAGGCATGCCACAAAACACATCTGTTCAATAGGGTTCCCGGAGAAGGCTGAGATTGTGCCTCTTAGATGATGAAAAAGTAAAGGATGCATGGCTCCCCAGCCAAATTCCTGTGGAAGTGATTTCAAAGCTGCTGAGGTTTACTTAGTTGTATTTATTGTATGTTTAATTATATGAGGACATCTAGGAGCTTGGCTAGGAACCTTTATTATTTTAAAACTAAACAAATACATGTAAATAGAATTTCATTTACAAACCCTATGCTGTCCTGTTTCTTTAAATGTTTGAGTTGTCTCAGTGTAAAACCTTGCTTGCGTGTTAGTTTCAGTTTTGAAGCCAGAACAATAAAGCAAGCACAGCACACAACTGTGTGTCTATCAACTCCCTCTGTGTCAGTCCGTCTATCTCGTTCTCCGCTGGCTCCAGAAACACAACAAGACCAAGATTTCTCATCTTCGCTCCCATAATTGTTTCATTTCACTCCTTTATTACCTGGAGATGTCTTTCATGACTGATTTACAAATGTACCTCATATAGTTATAGACTGCCAGATGAGAGCAGTGTACATTCAGATACACATGTTAAGTATGATAAAGTTAATAGAAGTTATGTGCCCACATCTGGGAGCAGAGCTGAAGCCCCTTAGAGTGTGGAACATAACACTTAATAGCTACCCAGGGGTCAGCTTTGTTAATAAATTGTACGTTTGATGGACATTAGATAATTCAAAGACAAGCTCTGGATACAGAGTAACCGCCAGAAGAAGCAATGGGCCAGATTCTGCTTGCACTATTACCAATGTAAGAAAGATCAGAATCTGACACAATAAGAGAGATTCAGGCCCAGATACTTAGACTCCTGTTTGTAGTAGTATGCACAAAAATAATGCATATGTATAACAATGGTAATGGAGCATACAAATCAGATTATAAATAAAAACTTCATTTAGACCCTATCATAATCCATTTCTAATATTTTCTTTTGTACTCATCTATGGCTCCTCCCCACAAATACCTTGTAACACTTAAATTAGAGATGGGCTGTAATGGGGACAATGTACTTGGAGTTCCCAAGATTCTTATAATTAAACACACAGCATTCTCTCTATTTTCTTGGAATTTGTCCTTATTTTAGATATTATCCCTCAGGATTCCTTCTATCTGTCAGCATCTTCCAATGCTCTCCCTTTACCATATCAATCCATATCCAAATGAAGACTCCTCTTCACCTTAGAAGATTAATTAGAAAGGCTGTCCCTTGAGCCTTGCTTTTTAGATGATATGAGTCTTCTTCCTCCCATATTTTTCCCATCCCACCAAGAAGGTAAATATGATTCCGTGCCATGATGAGGAGGCTTAAATTTCCTTATATTGCAAATAACGTTTCCATCTCTAGACAAAATAAGGATGTTCTGCAAAATATTTAATAGACCTGGTGAATTGGACTAAAGGATATTCCACTCTCCAAATTTAGGGGGAGGAAATCAAAACGTATGTAGGTTAAAAAAGAAGAAGCTTATTTTTAGTAATTGGGAGGACTGCCATCTTTTTAAACTTTGCATCGACTCTTAGATCTAGTTTCTCCCAGCATCATTCTGTTGATATCCTTGCCCCAGAGAACCATATGAAGTGTACATATGTAAATGGAAAGAGTAATCATTTTCCATAAAATCACAGGAACTGAAACCAGAAAAGAGCCATGATATTACCTTAGTGTCAGTGCTGACTTGCACCCTCTGGTACATATTCTAGTGCAGTCTAATTTAAACATCCTAGTAGCAATAGCACTGAAAAACTTCCCAAAGCTTAGGGTTATTTGGTTTCATGCAGTACAGGGAAAGGAGTCAGTCACAACTTTCACATCCAGGATTTTGGTTTAGACTCACCTCTAGACTCAAACAACAAGTCTTTCAACACTCCATTTCGGTAGGATGAACAGATGTCCTGATTTTATAGGGACAGTCCCAATATTTGGAACTTTTTCTAATATAGGTTCCTATTACCCCTACAGCCCCTCACCTCCTCTCCCGATTTTTCATGCTTTTTTTTATCACCTTACACTTTGGAGACTATTTCTGAATGTAGAAGCTCTCATGGACAGGTTACAGAGTCATAGGAGTGGAGATTCACTGAGAAAAGTAATGTGCAATAACAGAGCAAGTGTCATAAGTGCTATGTTTTTTTCCTCCAGTACTTGTATGAAGAAAGTAGAGAAAACTTCCTCTCCAGATCATGATGCTCTCAATATTTCCTGTGTCTGACACAGCACACAAGTATGATAACTATGGAATTAAAGTTCCTGACATTTGACCCACTTCTGTGTTTACTGGTTCTTTTCTATAAAGAAAGGGGGGAAATAATTCTCCTCTCACTCAGCTGAGGGAAGCACATGGCCCTTTGGATTCCTGTGGGCCTGATCCTACAAATGCAGAGCACCTAGTGGGAGACACTGAGCTCTCTTAACTTCAGTTGCTATCCGTTGGTGATGAGGTACAGAACAACTCTCAGGCTTGAGCTCTGTGTGAGCACACAGAATAGAAACACTTTCCTGGTGATTTTTTTTCCCGAGAATGCTACAAAATAGCTGCTGGATGGGTGAAACATGAATGATACATATCTGGCCTAAGAAAACCTTTCACTGGTTCAAAGGCTACTTGTGATAGGATATGCAAATTTCATAGCAAAGTGAGCTACGTGGTATGCTTATCTCAATGTCAGTAACCAGAATGTTCTTGTGGCTCGCAGCTAGCTCAAAGCAGTGCGGGTTGTGAGAGAAGTCTGAAATAGTTGGTTTTACATTCATATGAAACCAATATCAACAAACAGATCAATGGCAGGCGTTTTTGACTATCTCTTTTCATTGCACTGAGCATTCATCCTTACTGACTTGCTGCCCTTATGGACTTCAGTAACTCAGTGAGAGGTTATGGGTGAGGTTCTGTGGCCTGTGATCTGCACATCATGATGATCATGATGGCCTCTTCTGGTCTTAAGGTCTGAGAGTCTAAATTATATATTTTTCAATATGCTTGTTAATATGATTATATTTGTAGTGTTCTTGCTTTTCAGAATTCACTCTACTATGATTGAAGTGACCTTTCTTCAATAAATTATAGATATCCATTTGAGAATATAATATACTAGTATACCAAAGCTCTGACTTTGAAGTCTGTGAACTAATTTCATTATCAGAAATGATCGACACATGTTAATGTCCTTCAGTTAAATATAATCTAAAAATAGTTTTCATGAAAAATAGTTTTCATTCATGATATAACATTTGTTTTGTTTTTAGTAGTATTCAACTGGAAATATTTATTGCGGAAATGAAAACATCTTATATTTAAGGACCTTAAATCTCTGATATATATTATCATCATAGATTTTTTTGGGACAAATATCCATGCTAATGCTAAATCTCTTTCCTAAAGTGATAAAGAGGTTTACTGTAACCTCTTAATGTATAATGTATCCAGTGCAAGCTCTGGGAGCAGAAATGAAAGCTGAATAACAAGGGCAGAAGGTACTTGAAAGTAATCTGGTTTTGGAATAATCCAAGAGACAGTTAGAGTAAAATGAGAAAGAAGCATATTACGAGGTGTGTTATTGCCTCCCCTTGCTCCTCTTTTTGTCCCAGCCTTTGTTTCTCTTCCTTTCCCATTACTGTAGATGGGATACTATGCAAAGTGCTCCCTTTGCCTAAAGGACTTCTATCAATGCAAGCATTCTTCTATCAAAGGACTTACTACTATATTCCCATAGCCTTGCTATTCATTATTGCCCTTCATCCAGTAAAACACGTACGGATATGCTTTAAATTAAGCAGATGAGTAAATCCTATGGACTTCTGAAGGGGCTCTGATTATGCATCCCTATGTTGGTGAGGACTGCTTGCGCGAGTAGCTCCAGGGGAAGCACCAATATGAGTTTGAGTTGCACATTTGCCCAGGGTTCATTTATGGCCCTTCCCTACATTTTTAATGGTCCCAATGCCATTTTAAAAATAAAATCTCACTTTAAAATGTGTGAAACCAGTCAAAAATCCCACTTCTACTTTTATGATCAGCACAGCTTCAAGCTGCTGAGACTGACTTGGTGTCATCTTGGCATACAAACACCATGGTGATGTGTGCCAGAATAACTGACACATTACTCAGTTTGCCAGAAAGACCTGCTGATGACCTAATATGGCAATATGCCAAGTAATACAGCCCTTCACAGAGTCCTTTACACTGAAAAATGGCCTAAGATCAAAAGTTAACAAGATCCACTGCCACATACCATTAAACTACCTCTGTGATCCCCTCTCAGCCATGTTCAACCCAATGTGCCAACAAACCTGACAGTTGTGTAAACAGTGTCACAGAATCTTTGGCAAACAGGGTTTCTTGTTAATGTTTAATTAAAAATGCAGCTTGTCACAGCTCACCGTCAAGGTGCACAGAGTCTCCAAATACTATGATTATGCTGGCAGATAAATTAATAATATTTATTCAGTATAAATGTGAGTTTATATCATGTATGACTCAGGCTAGGGATGAAAGTGCTGTACTACCCACCCTTTTATTAGTGGAGTGAGAATAACCAATACAGCACATTGAACATTCTGTAATATTTCCTGTTTCTAATTATATGTAAATAGCAATCTCACTGTAATGATCCTGGTAGAAAAGATGCACCAAATTGTGAGGTTGAGCATAGCTCTGAGTTGGAATCTTAGATTTAGTATTTAGTCACATGATTATTCTTAAATGGGATGTCTAGTTTACAGTATTTGAAAATCACCTTATATATTTACGCACATATTACAGTTTCCTTTTCCTTATCATTGATCCTTCTTTGGATGTAAATTGTCAAAAAAAAAGTCAGTGATCCAGTTATCCATCATTTTATTATAGTGCTACATGATCCATGCATCATACTACTCAATGTAACATGTGCAAGGTCCATGCACACACTGCTCCTTTCTTCTTTTGCCAATTCCCAGAGTAGCATACTCCCTGGTACATTAAAATCCAGATGCTCATTGTTATTTCAATGCCCCAGCATGCCTATTTCTAAAAGAAATCAAACCAGCTTCTTAAGTGTAAATGAATAGTTCATTCAGATTGTCAGTCTCAAGAAAATGTTAATCCAAAATCATGTCTGCTTTGCCATACTAGTAATTGCACAAATTCCAAATTCAGTGGCATCCCATTATCCAGCTCTGCTGTACTTGCTCTCAATTTTATATCTAAAAGGATACCACAATTTTCTGCTAAAAACAATTAATGTGTTATATTTTACTAATAACATCCTTGATCTTAAAAAAAAAATAAAAGATTTTATTGCTTTGATGTGACTCAAAAGAACTATGTTCAAATTTCCTATAAAAGGGATGTATGTATGAATCTCATTTCAATACAGGATATAAAGGGATTTGTCAAAAACTGTTGCAATTTCAGTGAAGCATAAAAACTGCAGCGCTATTTGCTGAGCTAGTTCAATGACCAAATTACAGATATAGCTATGCTTTTTCCACTGCATTGGCTCTGACAGTCTCAAACTTTCCCTCCTCTCAATGCCCCATGTGTTTTTCTATTGTGTTACTATTATTTTTTTAATTTTAAAAAGAAAGAGCCCTAACTACAAGCTTTGCAGTCTATTTAGCAAATTTTAAAGCTTTGCCATCAGAGCAGACGTGCTAAAGGGGTTCATGAAAGTCTATGTAAATTATCCAGCCAGATTAGACCATCTGATAAAGATTTAGATCACAGTACACAGCTTGCATCTGTGTTTCAATCTGCACAATAATAGCGGAAAATTTCAGCATATTTTATTGTATAATCACCAGAAGATCCAGCTAAATCAAGAATTAAACCAACTCACTGTATTCACAGGAGGTTGATGGAATATGCATTTGAAAGGGTTTAGGCAAGAAAGAATAATAACAGAATTAAAAAAAAAAATCTGGGAATCAGTTAATTCATCCTTACAATAAATCCATTATCTGGTTCACTTAATAGAATCGATACCCATAAGTTAACCCATATTTTGAGTATTACTATCAGGTCTTGGAACAATTTCCCATTCATAAACCTTAGTGATAAAAAAAAACAATTTCACTCATTATCAGTTATTTTACGAATACAATATTGCTTTGTTAGCTCGGTGAAGCAACATTCTCTTACGGCCTGATTTTGCAGTGACTTTGAATACAAGACCTCTCCTGAAGTCAGACATAATCTTACTGTTATTCCTTTGATTTATTGTTTTGATTTTGTTTTTTAAAATCACAGCATGTCAAGGAATATGTTGACTGAGGTATGAATATTTTGAATTATAAATGGTATGGTACTATGTCAAATACTTGTACTGGGCCAAATACATATGTCCCCATTTAGGCAAAAGTAGTGTCACTGATTCCAATTCATGCTGAGTAACATGACTGCCCACACACAGCTGGAATGAGACCCTCTCAGTTCACCAAATTTCAGCCCAACTTCAGTCTGTCATCTGCTCACAGCCACCAGTCTCACCTTTTGAGTAGATCCACATCTAAAAGGAGAAGGGCGAAATATGGGGTGAAATCTGAAGAGGAGAAAAGACTTGGGAAATGAATGAAAGAGATGATCAGTTTTGGTAAAAATGGAGGAACAGAAGAACAAGTTGGTGGAAATTCAAGAGAAAGGATGCAGCGGGGAAGAGAGAGAGAAGATGAATGGTGATGATCAGCTGGTACAGAGATGGGAAAGGAGGACAGGAAGATAACAGTGAAGGTGAGAATAGATTCAGCCTGAGGGAAACCACCACAACACCTGAAGAGGGAAAAAGACAAATACATCAAGATGGAAATGGAAAAGATTAGACCCGGGAGAATAATGGAAAAGGAGAAGAGAGTAAAACTAAGGTTAGGGCTACTCTAGAGAGCTTACAGCGGTGCAGCAGCACCTCTGTAAGTTCCCTAGTGTAGCCTCTCTAAGCCTACAGGAGAAAGCGCTCCTGTCAGTTTCATTACTCAAGCTCTCGCAAGCAGCAGTAGCTATGATGGTGGGAGAAAATCTCGTGCTGATATAGTGCTGTCCACATCTGCACTTAGGTCGGTGTAACTTACATCGCTTAGTGGGATGGCTTATTCATACCCCTGAGTGACATAACTTATACCGACATAAGTGATAGTGTGTACATAGACTAACAGACAACATACTTATAGTAAGATTGGCTTGCATGGAGTTTGCTTTACAGTACATTTGAATCTACTAATTAAGGTGCTTCTAGTAGCAACTACCATAGTCAGAAAGGTTTTCTAGCTTTGTATAGGCAAAGAAGGGCAAAATGATGCACATGCCCCTGACCCTAGCTCCTTTGAATATTACAGACTACACATTTTATTTTGGATGGTGCCAGCTATAGCAGTATGGACTATGGCTTGCAGCATATTAAGCCTACTTGCATCTCTGATGTACAGACATTTAAGGTCTGATCCAAAGCTCACTGAAATCAGTGAGAACCTATCCATTAGCTTAAGGGTCTGATCCTAGGCCCCCTGAAGGAGAAAGGAAAAACACATTTTTGTATAGCTAAATAGGTTATGTTTATTCCACAGAGTTGTGTAGTTTGCTGTTTGTAGATCTGTGTTCACTCCTGCACAGTCCTTTGAGAATGTCGTTCAAAAGCACTTATGTAATCTCTACAGACTGTATGGATCAGGGATCAGCAACCTTTCAGAAGTGGTGTGCTGAGTCTTCATTTATTCACTCAAATTTCAGTTTCTGTGTGCCTGTAATACTTTGGCACCAGTGCCATTGGTTGCCTACCCCTGGTATGGACCAATGTATGAGGGCGTATACATCACGCAAGTGGGTAGGGAATCACAGAGAATCACTGTGTTTAGTGAGTTCAATGAAACACGTTAAAAAAGGAGCTACACTGACAGCTTGGCTGAACTAAAGGATGACATTCAGCCCTAGCCGATCGTGTTAATTCAAACTCCATATGAATATTATATTTTTATACTAAATCCACAAACAATAATAAATCTGATTGACACAGCATGGGCTGTAAATTCAGTCCTTCAGCCAAATGAAAAGTGCTTCTTAAAGATTTCTATGTGACACCATCCTTCAGAAGGGAGACCTTATGACTACCTCTCAAAGATTATTGAGTTCGTGATTTCATCTTCAGACTTGAGAAAAGATAGCAATAGAAAGAGCCTGGCATTAAGGTAAAAATCAGTTCATTTAGTAACTGGCTTTGAGATTGTGATAGTATATAAGACAGAGAGAGGATTCTTTATCACAGTCTTCCTTTGTACTGCAAACATACTCCCACCTTTGAAAGCTTTGGGGAAAAAAAGTTAAAGGAATTAGTCAGTAGTAGTGCCCAGAGATTTTTGATCAATGAGGAGTATATTTTATTATACAACTGGCTGATCTGCTGTAATAAAATGCATGATGCTTACTTAGGATCTACACATCTGGTACTCTCAATATCTAGTGATGATCTGGCACTTCTCCAATTCCATTAGCAATAGTTTTATATGACACCATGAATGCAAACTCATTACACGTAATACATGATCAAGGGTGTTTACACAGTCAACTTCCTATGCAGTGAATACAGAAAACAAAAGAGAGCATATACACCAAACTGTTATTTGCCGATTCAAAATGTGCATGTTACTTTGATTTTCATATATCCATAAGTCACTGTCTGTAATATTGTGGGCTCACTCACCAGCCCACAAACCAAGGCTCACTCTCCAGTCCCAAGAATCCAGTCCCCTTTTCCTGAGGCACTCAGGTTTATTCTGAAGAAATCAAACTATGTACCACAAGCTCCACATATCAATCATATCCCTGGGTCCTGCAGAGGACTTAGGGCCAATCCACTGTCTGCTGGGTTACATATTTAACACCTAAACATCATATATAAACTAGCTTTTTTTTGAGGTTCTCCTGAAGGAGCTTTCCCACTTCCTGCAACTCTCCAGCTCAACCGAGCTACTTGATGGCTTTTATAAGGATCAGGTGATTTTTGAAGCTATCACCTGACCTCACCTAGGAGACCGGTGACTAGTCAAGGTGGGGCTGGTATGAATCCCTCTTAAAGGGCCAGCTACCCTGCAGTATAGTCAATATCTAATTTTAACAAATATTGGCAGACAGTTTGGAATGTTACAACAAAAAACCACATACTTCTCCTACCTGACCTGGATGTAAATAGGCTTTTTCTAACAGAAAAGAACTAGAGCTAACCTTAAAATTAACAGAGCTTGAACATGAAAAGTTTTAATAAGGTCAGAAATTTCTCAAAAGAACCGTTTGCTTTGTTGTGCAATGTTGTGAGGCGTGCATACACAAGCATGAACACATGCACACACAGGCGCGAACACACATACAACTGCCAGTTTAGGCCACACTTCTTCATCACTAAATTCAATGTGAAAAGGATCAAGGTGCTAAAGCCCTTTTTTCCTCTGCCTGAATTGATGATCTATGCCAAGATTCATTGCCATACTTAAGTTCATGCATAATGTTAAGCATATACATAAGTATTCTGTTGTATCAATCCCTGTGATATTATATTTCCTTCGAACACTTAATACAAATATTTCCCTGTAAAGATTCCTGCAGACTGAAAATTTTGATTTTGGACATTCACAGTGGAAGCAAATAAATAGAAATTGAGAGTCATACTGGCCATTCCATTAGACACAGAAAAAGCCACATACAATTAGAGATGTGCAAATTGATTTTTCAGTTTGTAGGCTGATCCAAAAGATTTTTTTAAAATTTTTAATTTTTTTAAAGAATTATCTTGTGTTGATCAGCAGTATTGTTTTTTTAAAAAATCAAACTGTCAAGTTTGGTCAAATAAAATGTTTTTTTCAAACTGAAATTAAACATTTCATTTCATATGACACATTTTAAAGTTTTATATAAATAAAATTGAAGTGAATTTTGAAATGAAAAGTCATTTTGAATAAAAAATCAGAGGTTTTTTTTAAAATTTGTTTGTTTTTGATCAAAACAAGTCAATGAATTCAACAAAAGGTTTCAGTTTACCCAAATCTGCTTTTTTTTCAGCACAAAAAATGAACCAAAAAAAGTTTTGACCGAAGTATTGCACTGAGCTCTGTATACAATATACTTTAGTTACACAAAATTGCTTAATTTACATGTCATTATCAGCATACTTTGATCACAGAAAAAAATGGCTGTTCTTGTATGAATTACATTTACTTTTCATGATCTAATAAGAAGATTGGGGATATTTATTTAATTAGATGCACAGAAGCACCCATACATAGTTATCATAAAATTGTTCTCTAAATTAAAGGTTGCACTAAACCAATGGCATGTATTCTGCAGATGTATTAACCTGAATATTTCTAAAACACAAAGCAGAGCAGCAGCTATTAGTCAAGGCTTCATATATCTTCATGCTGCCTCCATGGCATCTTTCCATACTCTTTCATTTTAATCTTATGCAAGATCTCAGTAAAACTAAATACCGCAAAATAACATTTGATGCCCTTTTCTGGCTTTGGTCACGGCTGATCAACTTACTTTTGCTCAGGTTCATAGGCCTGACTGCCCTATGCTAACTGCTTACAGGTTTGAGGCCTGCAGGTTTCTTGCATTTCTGCTGGGTATGACATCCTTGCTGTCCTAAAATCCAGCAATACTCTCTGTAAGCTATAGTACTCGAAATGCTGCACTCTCACAGGGAAAAATTCAATGTGGTACAGCTCTGCTAAGTTTTGCTAGCATAGCTGCAGTCAAAATACCATAGCAAATTATTTTACAAGTTATTGTATATGAGTGCAGTTACAACATTGCTCACATCAGTGTAAATAACAGTCAGAACTGGATTTAGGAATTTTCAGCCTCATGTTATACTCTCCCAATCAACAAAGGATTTGATGACATACTAAGAAAAGCCATGTAAACTAATCTAGACTGCACCTACTGCTAGCATCAATGCAGCTCCAGCCATTACTAATGGGTAAAAGTCTGATGCAGAGGACAAAACCACAATGGGCCTTTAATCAGAACCACGGCTGGGTGGCATTGCTGGAGATTCCCATGGGACCTAACTCAGTGAGAAATAACATCATGAATATTTGATGTGAACCGCACTGGAGAAGTGGGAATAGCATTAAGAACATTCCCTTTAACTATTGGTTCCCACTCAGCATCCTCTTTTGTAACTTTTATTCACAGTCTTCCCCCACTACATTCCTTAGAAACCAATCTGGGACTTTTTAACGTGCTTTTCATACAAGGCAGCTGAACCAAGCCCAGCAGAAAAAAAATACTAGATTAATTTACACTTCAGAATAGCATTAACTAATCTTGAAATGGAAAAAAAAAACCCTGAACAAAAACAAACAAAAAAGTGAAATTAAAGCTGGCACCGAAACTAACAAATGCAACATTTTGATTAAAGGTTACAAAAATGAGCCCTTTTGCTTGGCATTGAATCATATTCAATTTGTAACATTGCCTACTGTTTAGTGGTCATTTGGTTTTTGCTACAATATCTGCATGCAGAAGGATCACGTATCAGCTTTTATGGTACCCTTCATTCAGGAGTTCCATGCTCTTTCTGGTTTATCCTAAAAATGTTTGAAGTCATGTACCTTTATTCACTTTGTTTAAAGTATCACTAAAAGATGTTGCAACTGCAAGAAACACTGTTATGTATAAACTTACTATATAAAAAGGGCAGAAAGCCTTGTACAAAAATTGCTATGAAATGGAGCTTCGTTTAATAAATATCATAGGGACTTGCATTCTTCATCACATCCTTTGTCCTACAGAATGTCAAAGAGCTCTGTAGACTACAGACCTGATCCTCAGCAGTGACCAACACACGACACAGTGGTGGTCAGATGTGTTCTTAAATAAAGGTGTTTATAAACCTTTGTTCTCCCCTGGAGAAGAGCCATGACATTTTTAAGTGCCGACTCACCTAACACTTCTCAGGAGATGGCTAATCAACGTGATGCTTATCCTGGTTGTGGGGAGTCTCCTCTAGACCCCAATATTGTGAAAAGCAGGGGAGATAAACACTAAAAAGTCTGGCAACACTGAGAAATGTTTGAAAAATGTCCCTAGTTTAGATCAGGCTTCAGAGGGAAATTTCACTTTGCCAACAGCTTTGGATTGAAGCATTTGTCATTTAGCAGCTAAGTGTGACATGCTGCATTCCAAAGGGATTTCTTCTCCTTTTTCTGAAAAGCCAGAGCTAAGTGGAAGAGGGACAAGTGCAACAGCAATGTGCTACTATAGTTGTTCTGCAGTCTGACTTCAATTCATGAAGGTTTAAATACATAAAATTACTCCTGTCTCCATTATTGGACAGGCCAGAGACTGACAGCTTGAGAGCTGACAAGATCATAACCTAAGACAATATGGCCCTCGGCCAAGAATGGAAATAAAAATACATGATAATTCTTACCTCATCTGATAGATTTGGTGCCAATTATTTGACTCTTTCAAGCATTAACCTCTAATTTGATCTTGCTTACTTCCCTCTCCCCCACCCCAATCATTCTGGGTGTTACAAGTTTGTACTGATTTGTGCAGTGCACTATTGGGGGAGGATATTTAATATAGAGATCTGGAGTAGAGGTACCCTTGCCTTCCTGAGAAATACACTTTTGTGAAAGGCCTTTTCACCCACCCTATTTAGGCACCTGAATCAAATATAGGCAGGATATTAAGAGCTTTCATTTTGTCCCCATTAACCTCAGCTGAAAGATTCCCATTGATTTCAATAGGAGCAGGCTCAATACGTAATTGAAGTACAGAATGGAGTCAGGAATGCTATATTTCAGTATATTTGAATGTAACGAAGTCCCTGTGGGGACACCAGCTGCACTGCGCTGGAAAAGAGGCAAATAGAACTTCAGTTCCACTCTTTGTTTTGGAAAGATTTTTTTTTTTAAAAAAAAGATTCAGATTGCCAACTGATAGGCACTTGGATATGGATTTCCCCCTTTGAGTTCATCTATCCATCTGTCGCCATGCTGAATCAACAGTGCAGGAAGCAAACGAGCCTTTCAGGATTATTAGTGTATGTCCACCACAGACTGTTTTGATTCCAAAGGACAGGGTTGTGAATATACTACTGTGAGTTCCCCTTGGTAGGTTAGAGGGCATGGATTTCAGATCATTCAGTGAAGCAGGACAAAAGAATGGGTCATGACAACAACTTCTACTTGCAACTCATTCTAGTCTCAGTTCAGCTCATGACCCCAGGTCGGTGACCCGTATCACTAAGAAATAACCATAATAGCATATCCACTACCACCCTACCACTAGCTAACTCATAAGTAAAGAATCCTCAAAACTGAATATGTTGACTTAAAATGCAGGAAAGAGCTGAACAAAAGAAAATATGATGTTGCTATTTTTTAAATGAGAACAAACACAGAGCAATTAAGAAATGTAAAAAGCTCAAGGCCATGAAAACCACTAATTTCACAAACTCCCTGTGAACAATACAAAGTATCATATAAGGTGACATATTTAGTGCTCTGTTCTCAAAAATTATACATACTTAGCTGGGATTTTGCTTCATGGCTTTCAATTTCTAAATACAATTGATTTTTCAATGTTATGCGAATGTAGAAACATTTGCAGCCCTTTCTGTGGTTTAAGGTGAAATACTTTAAAAAACTTACCACATCCCTGTTTACACAGCTAGTGCTAACCGAGTTTTTTTAAAAAATCATTAACTATGCCTGTAACTGGTTATAATCATTAACCTACAAGAACTGAGAAAATTTAATCATGTAAGTTATTCAGATGTGTCTCCTTATTAACATTAATCACATAATTTCATATTTCCACACACGATGAATCTTATCTAAAACTATAAAACAATTTCCCTGTATCTCTCCTACTACCAATTTATTTAACAGGGAGAAAAAAAATCAAGATGGCCTGCCTCAAGCCTCTAGACAGCACAACACAAAATGGCAGTTAAAATATGATACAGCCAAGAGCACACAGCACACATTGTCCAGATGTAAATATGATGTTACCCTCATATGAGACCTTCCAGAAGTTTTTTTCCTTCTTCTTTTATTTTCCCTTCTATAAATCATGTAATTCATATCCAGCTGCTACATGATGTCCCTTCATGTGGGTAATCTATGTACTGCATGGTTAAAACACTGAGTAATTCTGGTGTCCAGCATTGCTTTGCCTCTGCCAGCAGCCTCATTTGAAATATGCTCTCTCATCCCGCCCCTTTCCTCCCTGAATTGGTTTTATTTATGTGTGCACAAGATCCCTAACCATACTTTTGTAATTGATTGGGCCACTCCTACTTCTCAGTCCTTTGTGCTATGAAGCATACCAAAATGTGTGCTGAACTTGTTGCATTATGTAACAGCTCCCCAGGATTTCCCTGCATTGTCCCAAGTTGTCTTGACCCTTGTAGACAGAATCTATCCTTAATCACAGAGCGGCTTCAGAGTTGAAAGGTTTACCATCAATATGATCTTCTCACTGGGACAGCTACAAGAGAAACACAGAAAACAAAAACAAAAAAAAGCCCCTCTACATAGCCTTCACTGATCTCACAAAGGCTTTTGACTTTGTCAGTGGAAGTAGATTACTCATGCTTCTAGAAAAGATTGGATATCCTCCTAAGCTCTAAGCATGATTCAGTCCTTCCATGAATACATGTATAGCAAGTCCATTATGACGGCTCAGTCTCCGAGGCTTTCCAGATTCATGGCGGAGTTAAGCAAGGTTGTGTATTTGCCCCTACTCTGTTTGGGAATCGTCTTTTCCCTGCTACTGAAACAAGCTTTCGGTTCCTCAGCTGGGAGAATCTACTTCCACACAAGATCTGACAGAGAGCTGTTCAATCTTGCAAGACTCAGATCTAAAATTAAGACTCGGGAGGCTCTGACCCACCACCTCCTCTTTGCTGATGACACAGCAGTGACATCCCACATAGAAGCAGCTCATCTCAAATTCAAATGGACAGTTTTTCCAAAACCTGCCAAGACTTTGGGCTTATTATAATCCTAAAAAAGAGTAGGAGAATGTGCCAAGGAGTTGAGAAAGCATGCTCCATCAAGATCAACAACTATGAACTGGATGTGATGAATGAGTTCACATACCTGAGGTTCACTATCGCAGTCAACCTTTCACTTGAAACAGAACTCAACATCCACATTGGAAAAGCTGCCCAAGCAATGTCTAGACTGAACAAGGGGATCTTGCAAAACAACAAACTGACAGAACGCACAAAGATCTGTGTGTATTGTGTATGTGTTTATCAGCACACTTTTGTATTGGTATGAGACATGAACCTTATACTCTCATCAGGAAACAAGGATCACCAGCTTTCATGTGTGTTGCCTTTGTCAAATCTTTGGAGTCTCCTCGTGGTACAGAGTCACCAGCACAGAGGTGCCCAAATGGGCCAGCATGTGAACACTTCTCAAAAAGAGACACTTCAACACACGTGCCCAAGCTGGCAGGATGAATGATGGCACATCCCAAAGGACATCCTCTATAGTGAATTGGCATCTGGAAAAAGACCCAGAGGATGCCCAAATTTTCATTTCAAGGAACTGTGCAAGTGAGACCTCAAAAAAATGGATATGGATGTGGAGAAATGGGAAGATCACACTCAAGACCACAGCCTTTGGAAACAAGAGCTTAACAAAGGTCTCCAGAGTTATGAGAGGAAGCCATCCAGCTTGGCAGAGGAAAACAGCTCACAGAAGGCAGAGCTCAAAGGGTCGAAACATCACCTTTAAATATGACAGATCTGAAAGAGATTGTTTCTTTCAGGTGGGTGTCTTCACCTCACAGCGACCATAAAACCAACTGAGTAAATTCTTTACCTCTCAGGGATGCATACCCATGGTCTATCGAGACTGAAGGATGCCTACTACTGATACAAAAAATGTTAAACAGCATGGCACATGAGGACATGCAAACATGATTGTAATATCAGAAAATCTGCCACAGGGATATATAATCAATCATATTACTTGTGACCAATTAAAGTGATTGTGCCTTGCTGGTAGGTGTATTGTGGATAGACCCTAAATGGACAAATTAAGTAAGATTAGAGTCAAAGAAAACTGAGGAATTTAATGGCACAAAGGAAGCAGGATAAATCAAAGGGAAAGTCAATATTCTGGATAATGATAAACAAGACACTGGGTCACATTCTGTGGACAGTTGTTTCTATGTAACCAAAAGCAGCACTGATCCAAAGCTTTCATTTCTTCCATGATATGCACACATTTTTCCTATGAACATCAATGAAATTTAGACATAAATCCCAAATAGGGATTAAATCTCATGGGGAAGAAAGGCAAAGAGAGGGCACCCCTGTAGAAATATTTTTAGATGTAGAGGCTTCTAAACAGTGATACAGTTGACAACAGATTTTCAAACACTGAATATGCCAATAAAACAATATTGATGAAAATGAAAACCTTTAAAATAAATGGCCAAAAGGTAATCTATAGGATGGGCAAAATTTAAATACTTTATTATGCGACATCAAGCATATGTTGCATTGCTGTTGAGTAGGTGACAACTTTGAAAGGGCAGCATTACCCTAATGAACCGAGCAGATCTGAAATAAAGCAATTAACTCACTTTCCATTGATTGTTTTAACATTAAGAAATATAAGATAACACAGACACTCAAGATGGTAGGCAGTAAAGTTAATCAAAGGAGACAATAGCTTTTAAAAAGTGTGTCAATGCTTCATTCTAGGGTCAGGAAAAAGAAAGTGCTTCCAAAAACTGAAAATTCATATTTTCTAGAAGAAAAAGTTGTATTGGATCTACTAGAGCTGAGAGGATTTAACTCTAATAGTGTAACAGAAATGTGTAACAGATAACTACCTCATTCAAAAAAAAAATGTTTGATTTCCCTGCTGACAGGACCTTATGATGCTGGGCCACAGAACTTAAGAAAAAAGTGACTTTCAGTTTGGGCATAGCCTTGGTCAGGCATTAGAGGTGCTTAAACCCATACATTAGCCTTGGTACTATCAGTCTATGGAACAATCAGGGAACTCTGTTAGCTTTGCTTTGTGAAATATGTATTAGAACTGCATTGGAAATTCATGTGCCTTTGACACTTTAAATGCATCAGAGCATAAAACCATGCCTGTTAGCTCTTAATCATAAATACCTAGATTGATAGTATTTAAAATTCATATATACATCCACACACATCACAATTCTGGGCATAGCCAACCACTAACATACCGGGTTAGAAAGCTTCCCTTATTGGTAGTTAATTCCATACTTGTCCACTACAGAATTTCTTGCACCTTCTTCTAAAGCATCTGGTAATCACCACTCTGAGAAAGAGGAAATAGGACTAGACAGCTTGTTCAGTGGTTTAATTCAGCAGCAGTACCTCTGTAATATATAATATAATATATATATATATATAATATATATAACAGTACTGTTATATTCTCTCATGAGAAACCCCACCCCTGGGACTACTCATGTAGGCACTGCTTATAGGCTCATAATCTATTATTAATTGCATTTTAAAGAATGCTCCACTTAAAAAAGGAAGAAATACATTGACTTTAAATGTTAAAGGAGTGAACTAAAGTATATATTTAAAGGGCTTAACCCAACTAAATACATTTTACAACTGGCACTGTGAATTAGGCTGCACAAACAATGAAGACTGACTGTTTACCCAGTTGGTTGATTGCTGAGTGAACAATAGAGAGAACTCAGTTTGTTAGTGATAGAAGCCAATTAAAGATGTTCTTTTACATGACATCATAAAATGCATGCACATAGAAATTCATATATATATATATAACTATGAAAGGAGGAACTCAAGAAAATTAGCTCTTTTTGCCCTCCAGGGTTTATAGCAAAAAATCTATTTAAAATGAATTAATTTCTTAAAGAGAATTTGTAAGAAAGCCTTGAATTGTTTTTATTATTTGGCAATTGTAGGCTGTGTGCAGGCTTCATGGCTAAAACTCTCAATAAAATTCCATTTTGCCATCACAAAGCATTCATTTTTGCCTTGGTTCCATTTTGACTAAAATGCTTCCTGACAGGTTTATAGTGTTAATTTCCTCTTCTTCTATTCTATTCTTTATAAATGTTTTCTTTACAATATAAATCTCATCTCCAGTTCCAGGTATATAGAGACTTGGATAGATTGCTTTACCAGATTTTATATCACAAACATACTGTAACTGAACTATTCATGATGACAGACTTTAATGCTCAAAGTCATCCTGATGCAAAAATGATATGCTGATAAAAGTAAAAAAGTAAAAAAAGTTTTTAATTAAACAATTTCTCAGGGCCTTATTACTAATTCGGTCATAGACATTTCTAATGGGTGTTACTAGTTCATATAAGGAAGTTAATCCTGTTAATAAGATGCAATTTTCTTTGCCTCAGTAATGTACTTTCAGATACTCATGATTGGTCTAAGGTATATTTGTTTTTCAGAATTATGTCTCCTAGCTTTCAGTAAAAGAAACTAGGTTAGGTAGATTTGGGGAAAGGTTTGTTTCTGGGAAGCCCAGGATAATCATTCACATTACTACTGCAGTATAGCTGCACCAGAGCAAGTTCCTCATGCAGAGGCACTCACTTGGGTACTGGTGCAGTTAACTTTGATTTCATACGAGTGCAAATGTTGTTCTATATTGTCCAGTGCAAAACATCTGCACTAGCAGACTGTACTGGACCTACATAAAAATGCCTAATGTAGACAAGGCCACACATGAAAAACAAAAGCATTTCTTTAGCCAGGGATATTAATTATATTATCTGGTTCTTCTGCAGCTGAAAACATGTCATTTTAATTTTTGGTCCTAAGTGCAGAATTTCAAAAAAATATAGTCACTTATGAGTTTCCTTGAGAACATGAAACTAGTAATAAAGGGCCTAATATTGGTACCTTTACATGTAAACCTTTACACCTGACTCCACTTATTAATTTCATGGGACTGCTTGAGAAATAAGGTAGCATGTAATGAGAATGAGAGACTCAGAATGTGGCCCCCAAAATTGCTTAGTTTTACTGGTGTGATAGATCCAGATCAGCTGGATACAGCAGAATAGCAGAAGGCAGATATTCTGGCCACTGGATCAACTGTTTTCTGTCCCCTACTGACCAGAGCAGGGGATGCTTCAGGCGAATGAGAACACCTGACTCCAATTAAGCTGCAAAAAGTCAGGTGAGGCCATTGAGCTAATTGACCACCTGACTCTAATTAAGGCCTCTCTGGTACTGTAAAAAGGACTCACTCCAATGACGCAGAGAAGAGGATGTGCTGCTGAAGGGCTGGATACAGAAGATACACTCAAGCTACTGGTAAGGGAGAAGTGGCCCAGGGAAAAGTAGCAACTCTGGCAGTGAAAGGTTGGCTGCCAACAGCGGCTACCATTAGGGTCCCTGGGCTGGAGCCCAGAGAAGAGGGCGGTTCTGGGTTCCCCCCAACCTGCCACTACTGAAACACCTCCTGGAAGGGGAAGGCAGGCCCGTAGCAGGACAGGAGGCTATACTGTCTTGAAATAAGCCCAGAGGGACAACAGAGACTGTGGGAGTTCTCTCACCAACCGTTTTGCTGGCTTATGATGAACAGGGCTCAGTAGACTATAACCCTGGCCTAGAGAGAGAAGGGCTATGTGGACGGTTGCAGTGAGCCTCTGAGGCTAGCATAAACTGCCTGAAAGTACAGGACCCACAGGGACAAGGTCAGAGCTTTGCCACACTGGGTTTCCCTGAAAAGCCCACGTCGGGGCTATGCTTTGCAAATTCTTTTATTTATTTATTGTGCAAATTATCGTCACACTATAGGGGGATGTTTTAATAGCTTCCTAAAATGCAGAACAGCCTTTCCATTGTTGCTCTCCTCAAACAAAGAATGTTGAGGGGCCCACTGAATTGTGAGATGTTGAGTCAGTATTTGTTCTTTTGACAGGATGGCACTCTAACAGCTTTCCTTTCATTACTTCCTCTGTGTTCTTTGAATAGGTTATTAGGGATGCTGTGACCCATGCCCACATACATGACCTCCAAGACCCTTTTCACCTTTTCCTGAAAATCTAATAGGGAGTCTTGAATCTCCTCCTAAACCTGACTCTCCTATGTGGTAAAGCAATCTCTGTTTATTCGGACCCTTGCAGGATAAAGCTGGCACATCAGCCTTGGGCTATGAAATGACAGGAGCTTAAAAAATATGAAAATAAAATGTTGCATTAAGAAATAATTTTATTACAACTCAAAAAACATTCTATGTTTCAAACCAGGCCTGGGATGATATTTGTATACTTTGCATATTGCTTTGCTGAATTGAAAACTTTTATTAATATTTGTGTTTCAGGTTTTTTTGAAATTATCGTAACTGATGGATTTACAGATCTAAAATGGTAACCACATTTTAATAATAAAGTCATTAATATATACTTTGACTTGAGGGTACATTACTTGTGACAAGATAATATTTGCTTTGAAAGCAGCAGTCCCCAAACTAATATATTTATATCTCAATGTGAGGTGCACGAACATGCTTCGTCACTAGCAGCACATTGTGTCATCTTGACAATCAAAGCTCCTCTAGAGATTTTGTTTCTTCATTCCCTTTTGCAAAACAATGCTTTTATATATATAACAATAAATTAATAATCAAGATAATCATCAAAGATTAGAGGAAAAATAATGTAAAAAGGAATTTCAATTTAAAAGGGTCCCTGTTCCCAGTGATTCTTTAAAAAGCCTTTGGTGCTCGAGATGCAAGTTCATATTTACATATAAACAGAAATTTATTATTTATATATTAACGTACATACATATACCACAAGGCTCTGTACTTGCACCAACCCTTTTTAATATTTACATAAGTGACATGTCTCTAACTAAATTACGAAAATTTTGACATGCAGATCTTCCCATGACAATCCAAGCATCAAATCTCCCTGAAATTGAGAAAGCATTAACTAAGGACCTTGAAAATACTGAACAATATTTCTGGAAATGGAGGGTCAAACCAAACCCCGGAAAAACAATAAGAAGCATATTTCATCTTGATAAAAGGAGTGCCAAAACCACACTGAAGTAGCTTTCTGTGGTAATAATGTGTAACCTAATTATACTCCAACATATCTTGGAGTGAAACTCAACTGTATCATCTCCTTCCCTGATCATCTTGAGAAGGTAGATGCAAAGATAAAAATAAGAGCCAACATATACAGAAACTAGTAGGTACAATCTGGGGTGCACCGGCATCAGTGCTGTGAACATCTCAATAACACTTGTATATTCAGTAGCTGAATATTGTACACTGGAATGGAGCAGATGCAGCCACACACGACTTGTGGATACCCAGCTGAATACAGTGATTGACTTAAGCTGACTCCAACACCATGGCTACCTGTCCTGTGTAACATCGCTCCCTTGCCGATACACCAAACTACTGCAACATTCTGCAAAGCTAGGCAAACCCAGGAAAACAAATGTCTTCCTAGTCACCAAAAAATTGACAATGATCCCCTGCCCCACCCTCCACACATCTTCAGTCCCGCAAGCCTTTCTGGAAACATTTGTTTAGCCTCATGCAATCAGCCTGTGAACAGAAGGATGCTTGGAAAGCAGATTGGGCTAAACAAGGCTTAAAAAATAAGCACCTTGTGCCAGATCCCATGCAGAAGGTTCCTGGGTTTGATCTTCCATGGTCATCTTGGTCATCTCTGAACCAAATTCAAACAAACTATGGTAGATGCGGATATCTAATGCACAGATGGAAAATCAAGGACTCCCTGCTGTGCGAGTGTTGTTCCCCATGACAGACAATCGAAGATATCACTACATACTGCCCAATTTATAAATATGAGGGAGGGATTACTACAATAAATTCTACTACTCCTGATGCAGCCATTTGGCTTGATCAGCTTCAGGTGAAATTGTTGTTGCTGCTCTACACCAGACATATGAAAGAAGAACAGCTCTTACTTCAGGGCAGAGTTAAGCTCAGTAGGTTAGATAATTCCTTTGGAGATAGTTCCTTTCACAATAGTCTCTCTGTGAGGCTCTCTTTGAATTCTGTGTACTGTGCCCAAACCAAGGTCAGAGGAGGATCCAGCTGAGCAGCCATTCTGGGGCATGAGGCTGAACTGACTTTGAAGAGTTCTGACTGGAGCCAAAGGGAGAAGCTCAAACTGATTCCAGAGGACTGACTGGAAGGATGATGATTGTAGGTTCAGGAAGGTCATGTTATGGGTTAGATATAGGGCTAAACTTGCAGGATATGTATGCCCATGTATTCTATTTTACTGTTAGTATTAAATATTTTCAATCTGATTAACTGATATCCTGGCTCATCTCAGTTATAGCTGTGACTTAATGTTGATTAGAAGCTGACGGCTGCATGTCTAAGAAGAGGTAACTATTTCTTCTGAACCTAGGGGTGAGAAACAGAGACCAAAACTCTGCCAAATGAAGCAGCATTACAGGAGGCTGTGACATTTACCCAGAGATACAAATGGGCACATTGCATAAAACTACTTATTCATGTAACTGTTAATGCACAAAGAACTTGCATTAAATTGAAAGGGTCTGACTTCCACTCACCAACTCTGGAGGCACAGTTCTGAGTTCACAAGTAATTGAACCCACAATTTTACTAAGACAGAAAGCTGCAGGTGCAAAAGATGCTATCTCCCCTGTACAGTGAGCTACAATCATACCGTTCACACATCTCACTTGCTGATTTGTGGACACAATCTCATAGTTAGGTGCATACAGTGTTTTGAATTGTTCCCAGAGTTATTCAGGGTACCTCAAAACTGTGCTTGCAAAACTGTAAACTTTTTTTTTTTTAAATGAAGGACAAGCCCTAAAGGCCAAAAGTGAACAGCTCAAGCATAACTAGGAACAGAATTTGACACAATAATAGTTCTGAATGTAGGAGAGCTTCAGGAATAGAAAGCTGTAAAACCTAAATCAGGAAATTTCACCATTCCCCTCCCACAAACTATATAAGCCAAATTCTGCTTGGTAACAGGGAGCAACACTACACTAACGTCAATGGATGGTCACAGTTGTAACTGAGAACAGTATCTGGACTGTGAGTAGCAGTCAGTCAACATTATTTCAATACCAAATAATTCTGGTTGAATTGTTTCCAGGTTAAAAATAATGAGTTGTCATGATAAATTTTACTCTCACTTTTGGGTAAGATTCTGTAACTATTCCTCATGTTCGTATCAATGTGATTACTGCCATAGAAAAGTACCAATCAGTGAGAAAATGTGGTCGATCATAACTTTAAATGAATATACAGATGGTACAGCTACATTCAATACACTCAAAACACTCCAGGAAGCTTATACATGCACTAAGAAAAAATGAGAATAGTAACTGCCTTCAGTGTTTTCATAATCAGAAAATAAAGCTGAATCTATTATTGTAGATAAAAGTGAAGTCAAAGATATTCAGAACTTCATATTCACAGTCCTTTAGGAATACTGATGTCATATTAAGTACTTTTAGAGTTTAAAATAATTTAATTTATAAAAGAAAAAAATGTTCTCTAAAAAGCTTACATTCTGGAATCCAGGTGTACTGTATTTTTCTAGCTAGTTGACTACCTAACAAGACAAAGTACTACTGATCTTATACAATTGGCTGATTTGTAGATTACTATGTACCACATTAAATTTTCCTTTTGAATCATTCGCTTTAGCCTGAACAAAACATTTCACAAACCAAATACATTAAGTTACATTTTTAATGAATGGGAAAGGATGCTTCTGTGTGTTTCCTCACCTTTGCTCTTTCTAGAATGATTTAATGAAACAACAGTTCAGGGGAGAAATACCTTATTTAGCACTTGAGTGTTTTCTTGGTCCATTAATCAGACCAATAATTACAAAATCTAAACAGAAATTAATTTGCATTTGAGTGGGAAAAATAGATGAGGCTGCATGTATTTCAATGAATTTCCTTCAAAGAGAGATTCATTTGAATCCAGACCTCATGTTCCCACTGGCCATTATGTTACTTGATTCATAAATTTAAACTTTACAGCCCAGTTACTATTATAGACAATATTTCTTTCATAGATAAATTATCAGCTTCATACTACATTACGATTTGAAACTTGTTCTGTAACATTAATATTCAGCAATAAAAGGGAACCTATGTACACTTTATCTCATTTTTACAGTACTAGAAA
Source organism: Dermatemys mawii (assembly GCA_007922305.1). Lineage (NCBI taxonomy): Eukaryota > Metazoa > Chordata > Testudines > Dermatemydidae > Dermatemys > Dermatemys mawii. The sequence continues at coordinate 21,604,625 of ML677343.1, read as the reverse complement.
ATATATAATAGCTGCATGTGACATTAAATACACTTAAAAATTGTGTAGACTATTTCATGTTCATTATTTTCTAGAGAAGAGACTACTAAATATTGGTGTATTTTTTTTAATGGATGGGTTAACATGACTTTAGCCCACAAAGCCCTCAAATGCTTAAAATACACAGCTGCAGTCATACCTAATCAAATGCGGTGTAGAAGAGATAATTACAACTTTAACTGTAACTAATCATTGTATATTTGAGACACACGCATCAGCTCAATCTATAGATGACAGGCTGACCCTGCTTTTTGGGCACAGAGAGCTTTTTCTATTTAAAGGGATATCAAGACAGGGACACTGTTGAATGAAGCAAGAGGTTGCACATTGAACGAAGTAAATCTCAAGTCATATTCCTACATCTCATTCAGAATAAAGCCCTGAAGATATAATCAATGATGTTCTTCATAACAAGTTGATACAGGCGGCAAACACAGAGAGGAACATATGGATTAAAGCCCTTCTTGTGATTGTATCTCCATTTATCTCTGATTTTTATAGACTATTTTTAAGCATATATTTTGTCCTCTTCCAACAGCTACAAGTGAGTGTGTGGCCATAGAAGAGATTTGAACCCCATGCATTTAACATGTTGAACACTGAAACATCCTCTTTTCTCTTTTTTTAGTATTGCAAAGGCAGCGTTTCTACCTAAAACAGTTTTCCAGAACATGTCTTTAAGATCAAGATTTTCAATGGGTCTGCAAACCTTCTATGAAAATTCTTCAATTTTAACCATTCACATTACCATTTTCTTCTGTAATTTGTGTCAGCTTTTTTAAAAACAAGAGAGACCTATAATGCAGCTCTTAATTCACTCAAATTACAAGAAATAGGGATTCTTCTTTTGCAAAAATCTTGTAGGCAAATTTGGAAGACATCTAAACTAGACAGAGAGGAAGAATGACACAAAGTTATTACATGACAAAGCAGTGACTCAATCAGTTTATGGAACCAGGAGGGATGACAGCAGTTAAGACATGGGTCCTGATGAGCTTGAGGGGACAGGAATAGCTGGGATAGGAGGAAATAGGACAGGGGTAGAGGGGAGAGAGAAGCAAAGGAAGGCAGAAGGGGCCACTTATCTGGTTGCCACCAACTCCAGGGAACCCCTTGTTCTTGGGTTTGTCCAGGGAGAGGCCATCAGGGGCTATAAGCTGCAGGTTCCCCTCAGTCTTCCCCCACTGAGCTTGGTTCTCCAGCAGCTTGGTCTGTGCTGAAGCCCCAGCATGTGTTAATGTGCACAGAGTGCACAACGTCTGCATCCTGCTTGTGATATTACACCCATATTCTTCATAGGAATAAGGTTTCAATATGAATATGAGATAACTAAAATATACTTTATGCAAGATAGCTCATGTAAGATATCATTGGAAAGATTATGATTTACTTAATGTGATTATCCAATTTGTATGCATGTATCATTTCCGTATCTAAGGTTAGGAATACTGACTATGTAACAATTACAACTTTATGTCTACTGGGGGTGGGGGGAACGCCCACCAGACCCTAGGCAATCCTCCCGATGACCCATTAAAAAGAAAGAATAAGACTGTGAAGATACTAATCTCTTTCCTTCCTGAGAGGCATCCTGGAACATAGCTGTGACACTACCAGGTGAGGTGATAAGATGATCTGATTTAAAATACCACCTTGGACACCATTGATACTTCTCCTCTGTACAGGGATGGGGATCAAACAAAGGATTCCTGCCTTCAGTAAATCCTTTTTAAGGGCTGGGTTGGAGGTTGATCTGCATTCTCCTCCATTGCCTACCCAAGAAGGAGGACTGCTGAAAGAACCTGAAGGGATAAATGAACTAACCTGAAGTGAAAGACATAGGTGAGTCCAGAAAGAGACCGGGGTTCAATCTGTAAAAAGAAATAACTGGAACTCTGAGATACAGAAGCTCTTCATCCTACCTAATTAAACATTTAGGATGATAAATTACATTTTGTAACCTGTTTCTTTAGTGAATCAAGCTTAGTTTGCATGTTTCATTTTATTTTCTTAGTAATCTGCTTTGTTCAGTATGCTATCCCTTATAATCACTTAAAATCTGCCTTTTATAGTTAATACATTTGATTTATTATGAAACTCAGTTTGTGAAATGTCTACCTGGGGAGGCAAAAAGTTGTGCATCTCTCTCTTCACACTGAGGAGAGGGTGAATGTTTATGAGCTTGTGCTGTGCAGATCTTTCTATTCAGCACAAGACAACATTATTTGGGGTTTATTCCCCAAAGAGGGTGTGCACCTGAATGCTGGATAAATCCTCTCACACAGATCTGACTTTAGTCTGTAGCTGGGTGTGGCCCTAACTATGTGTGCGTGTGAGAGAGTTGCAAGAAGCCAGAGTCTCTAATTCAGCAAAACAGGGAGAAGGAATCCTGGCTGGTGGAGCAGTGAAACCCCAGTATACCAGGTGGCGTCTCAGAAGGGGAGTCCAACCTGTAACACTGCTAATGCCCATTAACTTTATTTAGATTAATGTACTTTGGTCTAGTCCCATTTCAAAGAGGACTATATCAAAGCACATTAAGGAACCATTACTGCACATCAGGGTGCACGCGCACAGTTACACTATAGCACAGCAAACTAGTGCAGGGTAGATTACAGCCCAGTTTGCCACAAATCTGCCATCCTAGGCAGCTGCCAAGCTTGCCTATGCCAAGAGTGACCTCTGTGCATAACATGTTTGAAAAGGCATTACCATACACCTAAGGGCTCCCTATTTGTTCTGCTTCTGGTAAGAGACAATAGCTACACAAATACTTTTTATTGTACAGTTAGAGAAGGTACCTCAACTGATATATTATAACTATTAGGTACTCAGTATGGACCAATGTTGAAATCCCAATCCTCTGGAAGTGAATGGCAAAATTCTCATTGACTTCAGTTACACCAAGATTTCATGGTAAGACTTTACATCCTTCACAAAATCTAAGTAAGTGGGATTTGTAGAGGAGGAGAGTCCCTGGCAGTTAGAAATTTCCACTCCCAGCCAAAGTTGCAGGGCACCAGATAAACAGCTACAGCAACACAGTTCAGTCTTTTGAATGCATCTCCAAAAGGACAATGCTTCCCGCTTTGCGGCATGGGTTAATAGCAGATGGGCTGTAATGGCAGCTGCACCCCAAACAGGCTGATCCACGGTTCAAAGCACCACTGCTGCCTGGAGCCACTGCAGTCATCTCTACATGTAACAGCTCTACTCATAAGTCTCAATGTCCTCTATATAGTTTGAGTGTCCCTGAAGATGTGCTTAATGTGTTTCTGTGACACCCCTTCACAGAGAGCCAGCATAAGGCATAAGCACAATTATGGGACCTGTCACCCAAACTTGTCCTGACCCTCTGCAAAATAGTGAATTTTACCCTTAATGAAAAACTTTGTCTGCATTAAATATTAAAGAAGGTGATTTTGGGACAACAAATTCTCCCTCAAATCCTCCTCCCCCATTCATGTATTGTTGTTATACTAAGACTTGGTAAAACAAAACAACTCTCAATATACACCAAAACATCTCACCTTCTAAATGCAAATGAAACTTAGTTTCCTTACAAGTGTTGAGGAGTGTCAAGGTAAATTTGTACACTGCTTTGATATGTTTTCTGACTTTGAAACATTGGTCCTTTGTATTCAGTGCGCCCTATACTCCAGTTCAGCATGCTTGCCAGGAAATAAAAGCTCATACTTTTAACATCCATATACTCTGAAACTGGCCATGGAAAAGCTATTTTAGAAAAGCACATGCTGATTAATGTTAATAGGTGTAGATTTAAGGACTGAACAATCTCAAAGTCTTTCTGTATTTAGCACAGGAGGCTTTTGTTTATTATTTTTGCTTATTTCTTCCTGTTCTGTCAGTATGAAGTATGAAGACTATTTTGAAAAAAATACCCCCCCAAATGTCCTTACTCTGTGCCAAAATGAAAAGATTTATCTAAACCATGTGTGCATATATTAATGTTACATTGAATCTAGCGGCAACAGACGTATTTATTAGTGGTTTGATACATGCTGAACATTCGTGAAGAGGCCTGATGCTCTTGAAGGACATTAGGACGGCAATGCATATAAACAAGTCTGGATGTTAAGAATGCCACATAATGTGACTTTATTTCTAATTGTAGTCAGCATATGGAAGCTGAATTCATAGAATTGTAATGTTTTCTAATTACTTTTAAAGCACCTGGAACTGCAGTCATTTTGCATTTTTCTTTAATTTTGGGACAACTGCCTACAAGCCTGTTATTGGACTCAGAGCTCAGTGTGCAACTGCTTGATTTGAACATGCCTTGCAAAGATGTTTTATATTCATTTCAAATTCTACAAGTCTGTCTAGGTTCCTTTATTGCACTCATCACACCACCTTCTACCTCTTTCAAGAATTCTGCCGGGTTGTTTGCTAACTGCATGAGCTGGGGCATGTTCATTTACAGTGTAGCCTCTCATTCATCTCAATTAACGCCAAGACAAATCACATGACCTGACATAAAGCAACAGAGCCCAGTGTAATCAATCAACACTTTATTCCACTGAATGTATCAACAATGTTTAATACGCTGTAGGGAAAAATAACCCTAGCTTTTTCAAGCAGAAGCACACAGGTGGAGGGGGAGGGAACATGTCTGTTGCACCATAGTGCTGGCGATCTGAGCCATTCTTCCTGTGTAGGGTAGATGGAGAGACAGCATCTTGGGGAGGTTTAGTGACAGTATGATCCCTGCCGCTGCCTACTGTTCCTTTAAGAAGGTGTAATGTGAGTGACCTAGCTCTGGCAGCATGCAATGATGGCTGTTGTAAAGCAGGAAGACATGGTCATGCCCCTAGACAGCCAGACCATCACTGAGTGAAGAAGTACTGCAAGGTGTGTTGGCCACTGAATAAGTTAGCAATTAGGGAGTTGCTAAATCTGGATTCTAGCTGCCACCTACACATACACTGGCTGTCTGTACACACAGGCACATGTACTTGAAATTTGTGTATCCTGGTAATGAAATGCACTTTGAAAGGGACCATTTTCCCTGAGTACTCCGGAATTGTTTGGATTGTCAGGTGACACCAGTCTCATACAGCTTAGGTGATAACTATTGTATATGTATTGTGTCTGGAAAGGATACCAGTGAAAGGGGTCACAAAGTAAACACTTCATCTTTCCAGTGACAGAGATGACAATCAATACCACAATTCACAGCCAGCTAGAAAAGACTCCCATGGACTTCAATGGGCTCTTTGGACCTGGTGCTTACTGAACAAAAATAAAATATTTACCAAACTATTTTTTTCAGCCTTGAAGAAAGGAGAATGCTTTAGGATACACAGTGTAGGTCATTTTTATTAAACCACTCTGGCAACATTTCAGTATGTTATGTACCTAAAATTAATATCTTGAGCTTTAGTTATCCATTCTATTCTGTCTTTTAAAATGTTTTGTCTGTTTATATGATTCTAAAAGTTTGATAAAACTTACTTAGTGTACACTGAACCAGCCTTATCAAACAGATATATAGGTACAAGGAGTTTCTCTTGTTTGAAGATGATGCTGAAATATTGATTCTGAATTACTGTATTTAACTCTGGTAGCTGTATGGGGGTTTTATTCACCTTGGAATCTGAACTTTTCAGTACTGAAGTGTAAAAGTGGAGAGAGAATCCATGAAAGGGCCATCACAAAATGTGCAGTTCATATTAGAGAATAGCAGCATGTTAGGAAATAGCATCGGCAATATTGGAAGTTACCAGGTGGAAAAAAAAAAAAAAAAACCCTCTCTCCTTCTGTTCTCAGAAGTCAAGAAAGTTGAAAGTTCTCAAACCTTTGGCCTAAACCTGACAGGTATTAAAGCATCTGATATTTCATGTTTGAAGAAATCTCACTGGAAAATAAACAGTAGTCAAGTGATTCTATTAGGTAGGGCCCTCATGCTGCTAGCTTTTTATCAGGTCTTATACCTGTTAACTTTTCATAACTGTCAGTCTCGAAAGAAGATAGTACAACCATACCCCAGTGCAAATAATTCACATGCTCATTCTGCTGTTTGATCAGCTTCAAATGAACACATTACAGCACTTCTGCTCCTCTGTAAAACTCAGGTCTTGTCCACACTGGCAAGTTTCTATGCAGTAAAGCAGCTTTCTGCATTGTAACTCCCAAGGTGTACACACTGTCAAGCCACTTAATGTTCAGAAACTGTGTAGTTGCAGCACTGTAAAACACATCACCACTTCAAAGAGAGAGGTATAGCTTTCTGCACTTGGGCTACAGCATGTGGTGAAGTGTAGAAACCCTGGTCAATTACGGCACTGCAACTGGCCTCCAGGTGGTGTCCTGCAATGCCTGTTCTTGCCTGTCTGGTCATCAGTTTGAACTCTACAGTCCTACTCTCAGGTGACCAACTGTGAGCCCCACCCCTTAAATTTCTTAGGAATTTTGAAAAAGTCCCCTTCCTGTTTGCTCGGTGATGCATGCAGTGGTCTCAATGCATCTTTCCAGGTGTCCATGCCTGCCCATGCACCAGGTTATCCCCAAGTTGGAGCAATGCTGGACCTCATCAACATTTGGGGAGAGGAGTTTGCCCAGTCCCAGCTGCACTCCAGACATAGGAATTATGATACCTACGGACAGATTTCATGATGCATGACAGAAAGGGGCCAAGACTGGGAAACAGTGCAGTGCAGGGTCAAAGTGAAGGAGCTGTGGAACGCCTACCACCAAGTGTGGGAGGCAAACAGGTTTTGCCTGCCAGTGCTGTGCCCACAAGCTGCCGGTTCTACAAAGAGCTGGACGTGATACTTGGTAGTGACACCACCTCCACTACAAAGCCCACTGTGGATACTTGGTGGCTAGAGTGCCAGTCAAGAGTGGACTGAGCCAGGAAGAGGAAATCTTGGATGAGGATGTGGAGGGGGATCCAGAGGCAGAGGATGACTTGGAGGTCAGAAATGCATGCAGCCAGGAGCTCTTCCCTACCCCAGAGGTGGATAGCCAGTCACAGCTGTCTGAGCCTGGCAAAGCGGAAACAGGAGAGGAGGTCGCTGTTAAGTGGCTTTAATTTTGGGAATCGCTGAAGCAAATTGTTGGGGGCAGGAAGGTTGCAGAAAGCAGGCTTGTGTATGTATGATGTGCATACCACCACATACCTAGTATGAACAGCTGAACAGGATATTGATTGACTCCTTCACTTTATGGGAATCTGCCTCAGAGATTGCCACAAAACTTTCATGGAGATACTGGGAAATCCACTGCCACAGGTTCTTTGTTTCTTGCCCTAATGAGGGTAACTTTCACATACCACTCTGCTGTGACTGTAGTGGGGGGGACACCATTGCTGTGCACAGGTGAGCCGCATAAGGGCCAGGGCAGATGCCTCAGTTTGCAAGAAGACCCTCCCTTGATTTCCTGCTCACCCGCAGCAGTGAGATATCTTCCATAACGAACACAGACTGTGGAAAACGTGGGGACAGCAAGGATTATAAGCCCTCACCCCTATAGTGAGGACAACATGCTCAGTGTACAATATGTTCCTGGAACACTGAATTCCCCTGCCCCTGCAGTTACTCACCATTGGGGCAGGGGGCGGGGTCTTGTGGTTCATGTGCACTTGCCTGCGGTCAACCAGTTAGTGATAGGTATGTGAACAGTGGCTGTGTTTTAAATCACTGAATCAGTGGTCTCTGTGTTGCAAACAATACTGCCTCTGTAAAATGCTGCATTTTGGCTACACAGATATGACCTTGGGAGCCCAACCTCCCTCTTTGTTATCGCTGGCTGAACAGCTGCGCAAGATTAGAATGCGGTCGCGAAGAACTACAGAGGACTTTCTGCGTGATGTCATGATGCACTCCACGGCTGAAAAACAAGAATTGAAGGAGTGGTGGGACAGCGAGAAGAGGGACCAAAAGGAGGATGTGGAGCACCAGAACAACTCCATGGAGCAGGTTTTAAATGTTATGGAGCACCACGCAGACACCTCCAGGAGCTAGTAGCTCTGCAAAAGAGCATCTCCATGCCCGCCTTCTCTGCAGCTGCTGTCACAAAACTCTTTCCCATGCCCCCCTCCCCGCAACCCTGCCAACAAACTCTTACCAATCTCCTGGCTCTAGTCTGTACCTGCTGCATTCCACTCCTGTCCCATCACAGTTCAGCCCTGTGGACTCCCAGTACTCACTGCACTCAACATCCATCCCTTTGCAATTCAGCCCTGCTGAAGTATAGTATCTGCTGTACTGAAGGAGAACATTGGATACCATACCTGAACATACACAAATCATTAACCATTCTGGGACCCCACCTCTTCCTGGGCGTCTCCCTTCCCCCATTCCCCTCAGTGCTGGTGTATTTTTTTGTTTGTCTCTCTCCTCTGGTGGTGGTTGTTTTTTGTTTTTTTTTAAATAAAAGAATTGTTTTGGCTTGAAAGCAATCTTTATTCCATTAATTGAAAGCAAACAGAGCCCTTCAAAGCAACAGGCAATTTTCTTAAACTTTCATACTGCATCATCTGCACCAATCACAATCAACTCCTAGCATTATAAGCACTGCACTCCCATGCATAGCAATGAATATTTGTGGCTTTCAGCTTCAAATTGCTGCCTCAAGGCATCCCTGATCCTTATGGCCTGCACTTTGCCCCTCTAATAGCCCTGGTTTCTGGCTGTTCAAATTCATCTTCCAGGTGCTGAGCCTCAGTGGTCCAGCCCTCAGTGAAGGTTTCACTCTCCCCTTCACAAATAAGCATAGGAATATTGTAATTGGCCAGGTCCAGCCTCCCATATAGGCAGTGCCGGAGGGCCTCTAAACGGCCAAAAGCACACACAACAGTCATTCTGCACTTGCTCAGCCTGTTGTTGAACTTCTCCTTGCTGCTGTCAAAGGCTTCATAAGCCATGGCATTAAGGGGTAGGTGGGGTCTCTGAGGATCACAATGGGCATTTTGACTTCCCGTATGGTGATCTTCTGGTCCAGGAAGAAAGACCCTGCTTGCAGCTTTCTGAACAGGCCAGGGTTCCAATGGATGTGTGCTTCATGCATCTTTCCAGACCAGCCTATGTTAATGTCTGTAAAATGCCCGTGGTGATCCACAAGCACCTGGAGAACCATTGAGAAATACCCCTTGTGATTAATGTAATTGGTGGCTAGATAGTCTGGAGCCAGAATTGGAATGTGTGTGCAATCTCATGTAGTAACTACTATGTGTGGCAAGACCAATGTCAAACTGCTCTTGCTTTTGTAGTTTAAGGAGTAACTCCACTCTCACTTGTGATGTGTTAGTGACAGCAAGCAGCATATTGGTTAAATGCAGATAGAAGCACAGGGATTGCTGGGATGTGAAGCAATGCATAACGGGGCATTGGGACAGGACCCAGGATGCCCTACGACTCCCTCCGCCTTCTCACAACTCTTAGCAGCAGCAGCAGAAGAGATGATCTGTGGGATAGCTGCACAGAATTCACCGCTCCAAATACCGCTGCAAGTGCCGCAGTTGTGAACATGCTATTGCGTAGGCAACAGATAGTGTGAACACATAACAGCAGTTTCCTTTCTGTGCTCTCTGAGCAGTGCTGTAACTGCTGGTGCTGTAACTCTGCCAGCATAGACATACCCTCAGATATGTAACTCATACACTCTGAAAATCAGTCACATATTTTGGATGCAATTTTGCTCTCACAATTAATTTAAGGTTAGAAGTAACCATCTGATTGCAGGTGCAATCTTAGCGGAAGCAATTACAATGCAACTAATTGCTTTCATTTAACTACAGAAGTAAAAAGGGCTCCCTAAATATTGCAGGCCAGCTGGAATGTTGGGATAAAAATCAAGGTCATATAATCTCATATGTGATTGTTGAGACTCAAGATAATCTCTCTTCCATTAGCATTCTAATCAATCAACCTGCAACAAAATCAAAACAGAGAAAATTCTGGTGTATGGTAGGAAAGGTGTATGGTGTATGGTTGCATGTGTGAACTTGGATGGTATTTCCTAGTTAGGACATTCTTTTTTATTCACCCTTCCCTCCTGTAATCATTAAGTAGAAACAGTGAAAACCTGTCAATGTTTTTTACCATATAAAAATTAAAGATGCTTAAAAATATATATTTGCTAGCGGAGTCTTCCCTTGGGTGCTTTAAATTTACCTGCTTTCAGTAGTAGAACAGTCTAACTGATCAACCACCTGCAATCATCCTTTAATCTTTCTGAACATCTCTTAAACTGCTATCATTTAAATACAACATAACCTCCTGCTTCTCTGTAAAATGGTCATTTTCTCCAACTTCCTCACAGCTACAGCAAAAGCTTCCTACCTGAAAGAGCCCTCTCATCTATAACATCCATTTTACCAGAACATAACAGCATGTAAAGTGCTTAAGTAGGCTAGTATCTGCATTCTCTAATTTGGGAATGCATACAAAAAGGAAACTTGTACACCACTTTCAAAAGATGGGCCTTGGGGGCTTAAATTCTTAACTTTGCTAGACAACTACAAATCATGATCTTAATAAAGACATTGATTTCTGGCTTCTTACAAGAAATCCGTAACCTATTAATCCCCTTTTTGTCCTGTGACTGCTAGGGTGTTAACAGGTCACTTCACTGTGAGCTGTCCCTTAGAATATGTGCTAATTACTTATGATAAACTATCTGTTTGACCCTCTATATTTGAGTACCTTTGAGGGAGAAAAGCTCTGTGCAGCTTGAAAGCTTCTCTTTCTCCCCAGTAGAACTTGGTCCAAAGTCTAATAAAAGACATTACCACACCCACCTTGTTTCACTAACTTGAACATGAAATTGTATTAACTATACATGACTGAGTAGATACTTTACATCCACTGTTGGTTTTGACCCTTTTGAAAATCTGGCTATATGATTAATCAGATAGTATCAGACAACAGTGTGATTAAGGACAGGAACAAGAACATTACCCTATTGCCTGACAATTATTTGTCAGCATGAGTAGTATGTAAGCAGACAAAAGCCTGATAAGTGAAAAATGTTACCACATACAAAGATCTGTAACATTATTTCTTGCACTTCTTGAAATAATGCTTCCAGTAATGCAGTAAATTCATGATCTTTTATTCCTGTTTCACCACACAGAAGATAGTACTTCCATGGAGTGCCAGCACAGAATGATGCAGTTTGCCCATAAATAAAAATTACAGGAATTAAAACACCTGCTCCTAATCTTTGAACAACAGAATACAGGTCAGCTGAAGTCCCATTTCCAGTAACTTATTGCGCACAATAATTCTAGCAAAAAACCCCAGTCATAACTTGATAGCAATCTAGATAGGTATATATCTATGATGTATTTTGTACAGTACAGATATCAGTTACAAAATACCAGGGACTCCATTGTCACTCTTTGTCCAGGATAGCTGCAGACCTTTTCCATTAGTAGACATTTGTGGTTCCTATAGGTTACCATGCCAACATTAATTGTACCATACAGTATATCCATTTCAGAGGGGGTCTCAACTGGAACACCACATCCAAACTCCTTCAGTCTTTGAGGGGTACCTAAAAATATGTTTAAACCTGCACATGGGATCTGAAATCCCCTGGACCTATGGGGTAGTTTTTATCTGGATTCATCATGAATAACGATATTGCTTTCTAATACTGGGTGGTTCCCACTCATTCCTTAGAACACATATTGCACACTGAGTGAATGTCATGGGCTCACCTTCTTTCCTAGGTTGAACTGAGATATATATTAATCTTGTAGTGTAGGATTTTTTTTTTCTTTTTTGTTTTGGTTTGTTTGTTTTCCTTCCAAGAAGTTCCTTGGTCTTTTTCAAAGGATTGAGATGCTAGAAATTTTCTTGGTTCTAGGACTGATCTATTGCACATGCTGTAAAATCAGTTCCTTGATGATATGGTCAATACCAAAGTGTTACACTTCATGGTTAAGAAAAGGATGGAGTCCATTTATGTATCACCATGGATTTCAAACATTGCAATTATTTCTCCTCCCTCATCCCAAACCACTGAAGGTGTTAGGAAGACAATGTTGGGTACTGCTTTGATTTTAAATAAAGCTGTAATACCTGCTTGTTATCCCCAGCCTACTACTGAGTTAATAGTGGGTATACATGGCTCTGTACTATCCAGTAACTTGGATCTGAAATATAGATGTCTTGTGATTCCCTGAGCTCCAGCTTCTCAGAACCTTACAGCTTTCATTACGACTCAAGGATTTTGTTTATTTCATATGGATGTCTTTTGGTCTGTCATCTGCTCTGAGTTGCTCTCAGAAAATAATATCCACCAGGAAAGCATTCCTTTGGTGGCAATTTACTTTAATAACATAGTTCTACTTGGCACGTTCTTTCTGCTGATCATGTTGCTACCTGACTTGAGCGCTACAATACTAACAGCAGTCCAGCCTCTCCTTGAACACTGGGAAGGATCTGAAGCTGATTTACGGTTTATTACCACGGCAGCACAAACTAACCTCACATCTAGCACCATGTGGGGTGTAATTTTTGCCAGTGTTGTGCTTATCCTTGCTAATGGGATTCTATTACTTCCATAGAAAACAATGATATTTCGATGTGACAGCTCCTGTGTTATCAGACACTGTGTAATTTTATTACATGGATGGTATCAGCATGTCACCTCTGCTCATGTCCTGCAGTCAGTTCATGTCCTTCAATATCTCCTTCAACTAAGGAGGTATATAATAGAGGTCTATAAAATCATGAATGGTGTGGAGAAAGTGAACAAGGAGGTGTTTTTTTCTTCATAACTGTGGTACTTTGCACTTGTTTTTTATAGAATTTCATCTTGCTGATTTTAGACTAATTTCCCAGTTTGTCAATATCCTTTTGAATTCTAATCTTGACCTCCAGAGTACTTGCAACCCTTCCCACTTTGGTGTCATCCACAAATTTTATAAGCACACTCTCCATTACATTATCCAAGGCATTAATGAAAATAGTGGTTAGTACCACACCCAGGACTGACCCCCGTGGAACTCCTCTAGATACCTCCCTCTTAGTATGACAGCAAATCCTTGATAATTATTGTCTGAGTATGGTTTTTAAATCAGTTGTGCACCCACCTTATTGCAATGGTAGATAGTATTTTAAATTTAAAATATATTTGTTTAAATGTTAAATTATTTTTTCATACAGAAAAACATATAGGCATTAATCTATTTAGTATATCAGACATGTATGTATTTATTCCCTTACAAAATGCTTATTCATCTATTGCTTGTCTTCCAAAATAAACTGAATTCTTTCACATTTATGGCTCTGCACATCTTGTAAACTACACTGATCTGACACACAGGAGCAATGAGACACAAACATATTGATTAAAAGCAGAGGCTTTATTTATGTATTTATTTGTTGGATAAATTATTTTATTTTAAATTATTATGAAAATTAATATCATCATTAATTACAATTGCTAATTAATTATTAATTAGTTAATAATTAGTTAATTAATATTAATTATTTTATTTTAAATTATTTATTTTATTGATTGATTGATGGATTAAAAGCAGCAGCTTTATTTCAGTTAACTTGGTGTTAGCAGCACCCAATGATCATTCTGGGATATAGTAGCAGGAGTATTGTAAACAAGACAGGAGAAGTAATTTTTCCTATCTACTCCACAATGATTAGGCCTCATCTGGAGAATTCTGTACGGCTCTGGGCACCACATTTCAGGAAAAAGGTAGACAAATTGGAGAAAGTCCAGAGTAGAGCAAAAAAAATGATTAAAGATCTAGAAAACATGATGTATGAGGGAAGATTGGGAAAAAAATGGGTTTGTTTAGTCTGGAGAAGAGAAGACTGGGAAGGGACATAACAGTTTTCAAGTACATAAAAGATTGTTACAAGGAGGAGGGAGAAAAATTGTTGTTCTTAACCTCAGAGGATAGGACAAGAAGCAATGGGCTTAAATTGCAGCAAGGGTGGTTTAGGTTGGACATTTGGAAAAAAACTTCCTGTCACAGTGGATAATCACTGGAATAAATTGCCTAGGGAGGTTGTGGAATCTCCATAACTGAGGAATTGTTAAGAGCAGGTAAGGCAAACATTTGTCAGGGATGGTCTAGATAATACTTAGTCCCATCTTGAGTGCAGGAGACTGGACTAGATGACCTGTCGAGGTCCCTTCTGGACCTATGAGTCTAACCACCCTTTAACAGCCACCCAGAAAGATCATTCCTGAGTAGAATTCAAGCGAGCCACAATGGCCTAAGATATATCAGAATATATCAGATATACAACATAGTGTCCTGATTTGGGGTGACCAAAGGACTGTTATATATTTTTACTTATATTGTGGTAAATCCCAAAGTTCCAATTGGGACCAGGAGCCCAGTGTATTCGGTACTATAAAATCACACAGTAAGAAATGGCCTTTGTCACACAGATTAGAATCTAATTTGAAGATGAAGCAGGTGGGTGTAAAAAAGAAGAGGGAAGTCACAAAAGACTGGCTGAGAATATACACTGGCTAACAACATGCATAAGTTAATGGTTCTGAGACGATAGCAAATAGACAGACACATACAATCTAAGGACCAGTTTGTGAAACCCTTTCTTACACACCTGGAGCTTCATATTCACATCCGTATATGCTCATCTGTGCGGCTAAGATCCTAAATATAAAAAACTGTAACCAAATCCCATTCATTCTCTACCTAGCCAGGGACATTGACAGTTTTTTGTGGTTCTCAAGGAGGAGATGTTGGCTTTTCAATTTGTCAGCTATAACAAACTTTAGATATCTTAGATTCAGAGTGTTGTTTGTATTTGATTTCCTCTTAGAGATCTGCCAGTTCACATTTTTGAGGTTTCCTTAAGGAAAAGCCCTACAGCCCTGGTATGTACCCTCTTGTTGTGAGTATTGGCAGGATTTTGAGCTATTCAAACCACTTTTGGGGAAGTCCAAACAGAAAACAAATTAATTTATAATATTGTTTCAAACATTAATTTCTTCTCCTCACTCCAAATCTTCAAGCTGACAGTCGACTCATTTATAGACCAATATAAGACTTCTAGCTGTACCTTCATTCTTATTCTCATTTTTCTATGTAGATTCTTCCAGTCTCCTCAAACACCAAACTACAGGATTTTTGGTTTTAAATAACATAACTTATCCATGATTTATTTAGTTAGTATGTTGCCTTCCCATTTTCAGCCAGTCTAAACATTGAGCTGATAGCAGGTTGAAATACAATTTAAACAAATGTTTCGTGAAATGACCAAACCAAATCTTTCTATTGAGTTCAATGAGCAGGAAGTTAAAAGAGAAAAGCAGGATGATTTATTAAAGGTGGGCTTTATGCCTGGAGCTCATCATCATAATACCTACAGAAGTCTAGTTAGGTAGCAGAAGTACTTCTGTATTTTCTGTTTCCCTCCATGGCCTGTAATTTGTCCACCTCACCCCTAAATTGTATTTTTACTATGACTAGCTGAATTTCTGTTGACATGATTACTTAATGTGGCTGGGACTTTATTATGTTACTAGTGATCTTAGACTCTAGTGCCTAGAGTCTTAAATATCATCTTTTTATTATTGGAAATCCAAATAAATTAATAAAAAAAATTAGTAACTTCCCCTTATGAAAAGAAATTTTGCTTGTATTTGCTTATGCAGGGGGTTCCAGTTTGGTGGATTAATGCCACTAAATCTTGGTGCACAAGTGATGTGCTTATATTCATATGCAGCATTGCAACCCAGAGGATTCACCATTGAAGACAATATCCCAGGATATTTTATTTGGAATTTACAAAAAAGTCTGCATATATATTAGGAGTTGCTTCAGTGATATCTATTGTTCGCAATGCTGGTTTCCTGCAACACCATTGGCAGTAACAATTAAATCCCACCTGTTCTGCAAGGCATTTCCTACCTTGCAGAGGGAATTACATTGCAATGAATGCTTTCTGGCTTGAAAAGAAAAAAAGAGAATCCCTTCTTATGGGAGATTGAAAATGATAAGGCTTTGGTACCACAGCAAAAGAAACTGAAATTTTGCAGTTCAAACCAGTCTGGTCATGTTTATTCTCCCTTCAAAAACAACAAAATAATATTTTTTAAATATTCCTATCACACCGAAAATCAGTAGTATTAATGATCATGATGTATTGCATGCTCAGTCGATGTATAGCACTGATGGCAACACTAATCATGCTCGTTAGGGCCAAGCTCCAGTTACATCTTTAAAAGATCTGTTATGAAAAGCCAGAAGGTAAACCTCACCTCAACATCACCAACATGAAGGATTCCGACACTTGTGCAAACTTTTCATGTGTGCATGAGCTTGTTTTTTAAAATGATCAACCCAAGTCCCCTGATTCTGACACCCTCTGGGAAAATTTTAAGAATAAGACACTGGCTACTGCCAAGGATGTTTTTTGAACAACAATGAAAAAACATCTTGACTGGTCTGAACATCTGCTGCTCCCTCTTATAGAGCAGAAAAAGCAAACTTGCCTAAGTCTACTTCAACAGCCATCCAATCTCAAAACTCTCAAGTTTAAAGAGGCTGAGGCTGAAGTTGAGAACGCCACCAGAGAATGTGCCCAGAAGCAAGACCAGTACAGAAAAATTCAGATATGGCTTTGAAAGATAGGACCTTTGTTGTACCTATGATGGAATTATAGAGGAACTTGGTCCATCTTGTGAAAAGGCCACAAACCTGAAAGCAAAAGATGTTACTATGTTGACTGACAGGTAAAAACAACATGACTGATGTATTGAGCATTACAAAGGAGTCTACTCAAAGGATGCCATTATCTGTGATACTGCCTCAGCTGCCATTCCCCCAGCTTCCAATGATGCATGAGCTAGACCAAATACCAACTCCTGATGATGTAGAAAAGGCTATCAAAGAGATGTGTCTGGGAAAGCAGTAGACAACGAACGATACCTCCAGACTCTTTTCAACCTCAGGTTCACTGAAACTATCTACAGCCCAATTCAACAACTCACTTGATCCTTTCTACTAAATCCCTGCTACTGGATGAAGATGACCTAAATTTCCTCTGAGATGTCATGAACATGAGACAGGACTTAGTCCTGGTCTACACTGAGGCGGAGGAGATGCGGATCAAGCTAAGATACGCAACTTCAGCTACAGGAATAGCATAGCTGAAGTCAATGTATTTAGGTCAACTTACTGCAGCATCTTCACGGCGCTGAATCAACTGCTGCCGCTCCCCGTTGACTCTGCCTGTGTCTCTCACGGCAGCGGAGTACTGGAGTCGATGGGAAAGCGCTCTGGATCAATTTATTACATCTAGACTAGACATGATAAATCGACCCCCAAAAGATCGATCACTACCTGCCGATCCGACGAGTAGTGTAAACCTGCCCTTACTCTTGTTACAAGAGGCCCTTTTCAGGGATCCCTAGATGTCTTCACCCAGCCCTCATTATTTTTATGTAAATCCACACTGAGGTATAAATATCCCGGACACCGGCTTTTCAGAAAATGTGGATCAAAGAAAATAAGAGAGTGACACCACCCTTTAAAGAGCTGAAGTTGGTCTGCTAAGAGCTGTTCTATTTTTTTTTCTCTCTCTCTCCCCCTCAGTCTACTTTAGGAGACTCCTTGAAAACAACGTTTGTAGCAAACACATGACACTTACGTGACTAATGCAAGGCTTGGGTATGTCCAAACATAGTCTGATGAATTAAAATCCCAATGGGAAGAGGAGTCTGAGCTCCAAGTGAAAAGGAATGTTTCCCCTTTTCGTACATTGTCTCTTTTATTCAGCTTATACTAATAAACTTATTTTGGTACTTTCCATTTCAAAAGCACAGCATAGGCTTTTATTAAATATTAATGTTGACTTCCAAGTATAAAAACTATGGAAAGGAAAACCAGGCACTTAGGTTAAGAAATCCTGTTGCATTCACATGGTCATTAAGTGAAGAAGATAAAAGTATGGCCTTGTTTTAATTCTTTTGTCCTGTGTTTAATTTTCATCAGTGAATTCCCCTGTGTCACTGAACAAGATATTACTTCTGTTTTTCACATTTCATTTTCAAGCAGATATATTCCAGCATCTGGAGCAAAAGTTACTGCACTCAGTAAAGTGGGTATTAGCTCATGAAAGCTTATGCTCCAATACATTTGTTACTCTTTAAGGTGCCATAAGACTCTTTGTCACTTTTGCAGATCCAAACTAACACAGCTACCCCTATAAAATACATGCAGACATATAGGCCATGATTCAGCAAAGTTTTTGAACAAGTGCCTGAATAAGATTAAGCACATGAGCAGTTCCAATGATTTCAATGGGACTGTTAATGAGCTTAAAGACAGGCATGCGTATAAATGCTTTGCTGTATTGGGACATATTTGCTGTAGGCTAATTGTTCTAATTTAAAGAGTTTTAAAATGATGTTCGTGATTCTGTTTGTATCATTTACAATGGATTCCAAGTTTATGACTAACCATAACTGTATATTCACTGGCATCAAGACATACAGTGCATCAATTTTCTTTCATTTTTGTTTCTCAAACACTATGACAAACACAACACTATAAATATGTGACATGACTAAATGATGAAACAGCAGCTTCCTGCTGAAATTTTAAAGCGAGATAGACATTGTTTTAGCTGAAGAAGCCATTTAAATACCAGCTGTTCCCACTGAAAAGATGTGACAGCCATCAGCAGAAATAGGAAATGTTCCCTCTGTACATATTGAAATGAGTTTTATTTCCCTTTCCTCTCAGTTTTGTGTGCCTGCCAATGAAACATACAAGCTAATTATTCCCTATATTTCATCCCAAATAAAAATCTTTAATGAGAGGTATCTTAGCACCCAGTATTGCACTCAGGTAAAACCTTGCATCTTGCTACTGAGCGTAGGAGAAAGTCTATGTATGGTAATAAACCTTTCAACACCTCAGAACTGGAGCTGATAGGGAGGGAATTGTTTATATGTATATATCAAAATTACTTTCCTACATGTGTGTGTTTTTAGATAGAGTAAGAAATAAATATATAGGGGCTAAATAGAAGAAAATAATGTGGTATACCCTAGTGTGCAACCCCAGCTAAATGCTGAGTTAACAGTGACCACTATAAACGATTTTTCATTTGATGTGGGCTACAACATTGTCACTGTCAGGATTGCCTCCCCACTCTGAACTTTAGGGTACAGATGTGGGGACCCGCATGAAAAAAGAAATACCCCCCCACAAGCTTATTTTACCAGCTTGGGTTAAAATGTTTTTCCCCAGAACACAACTTCTTTTGTATCTGGACCTGGTACACTGCCACCACCAAACTAGGTCTAGGGTAGTTTGGGACCCTTCTTTCCCTTTCCACTAACCCCCCAAACTTCTTCCTTCCCTGGGAAGCTTGAGAGAAAAAACCAAACCTCGCCTGCTCCTGCGAGACGTGCCCGATCCAAAACCAGGATCTTACACAATGGAAAACAAGCAGTCAGATTCTTAAAAGAAAGATTTTAATAAAAGAAAAAAAGAAAGGAATAAATCAATCAATAGATCAATAGAACAGCATCTACCATAATCAACAAAAGGATTCAGAAACCAAACCTCTCTCCCGAGGCAACTTTCTCCCACTGTTGATATCTCTACTGAAGCTTACAATATCCAGAAGCACCCAGCCAACACTCACCACTGAGAACCCTCCAAGTGATAAAAAGAAGGTAAACTTACTGACTACAATACTTAATAGAATCTATAGTTACAGTGAAAGACATGAATCAGAGGGGTAGCCGTGTTAGTCTGGAATTGCAGAAGTGACAAAGAGTCCTGTGGCACCTTAAAGACTAACTAAAATTTTTTTTAGAGCGTAAGCTTTCATGGGCTAATACCCACTTCGTTGGATGCATGCAGTGTCTTTCATGCAGTGAAAGACATAGCTGTGTTCATCCCATAGCCGAGGTGAACAGAGAGAGACCCAGAGAGAACTGAAACTTAAAATCCTTTGTCTCCTGAGGAATTTCTCATTGGTCAGTTGTCCACCTCTCAGGTTACCTTTAGCTTAACCCCTTACAGGTAAACACTAATTCTAGGCTACTTCACACTTATGACAGCTTGTGTGGCCCTTCCACATCTGACCTGCAGAGGCCTTGCTGAGGAGTTTCCAGTGGGGTGGAAGGAACAGGCTGCGTAGGAAATACTTGTTTCCACTCACTGTAACTGTAGGTGCAGGGTTTTGTTTCAGCAAGGAAGCATGGGGAGCATGAAGTCCTTAGTTTAACCATTTATCGTTCTGAGACTTTCCATAAGCAAATAAAATGAATTTGCTACACTACCACACCTGTTTGTGGCAGTGTAGGCCTGGACCACAGGTGGAGTACACAAAGAAACTCTGAGGATCATCATGTGGCATGGGACGAGCAAGACATTTTATTTACCCTACACAGCGGGCAGCAGTTTTGCTCATAATTGTCATAGATGCTGGATAAACAAAAAGGCAGTTCAGTCTGCAAAGAGGCCGTGGGCATCTGCATAAGCTTTGGACCCTTTAGACCAGGGGTCAGCAACCTTTCAGAATCGGTGTGCCAAGTCTTCATTTATTCACTCTAATAAGGTTTCGCGTGCCAGTAATACATTTTAACATTTTTAGAAGGTCTCTTTCTATAAGTCTTTAATATATAACTAAACAATTGTTATATGTAAAGGATTTAGAAACCAAACCTCTTCCCCCGAGGCAACTTTCTCCCACTGTTGAGATCTCTGCTGAATCTTACAATCTTAAGAATCTCAGGTTACCTTTAGCTTAACCCTTTACAAGTAAACAATAATTCTAGGCTACTTTACACTTATAACAGTCACCAATTATGAATAATCTAGTCATACATTCTAGAATTTAAGAATACAATAACTGAAATGTTATCTCATGGGTAATACCATAGTCTGCATATTAATAAACTCAGTATGGCCTGGTGTTTATTCAGAATAAAATTGCTAATGACTATGATAGAATATTTGTCACTTTTTTTTCATCCAAAGGGAAGGTTATGAAGCTGGCATAAATAACATCTGTCCTCGGAGACAGGTATAAAATGCATCATATCTTACTAAAGATTTTGCTTCTTTTGCTACAGGCAATCAATTACAAAATATTTGATTAAGAAAACATTGCATTAGTATTGTATTCTCAAGCTACCTCTTGTCATTATAGTATGCTACAGGAAAATGATAATTAGCATAACTCATTATTCCAAGTAAGGGATGTAGTCATTTTCTTCTTAATGACCGAAGTGAAATGTATCTATGGGGACCATTTTTAGTTTACTCTCTCTTACACTATAAAATTTTCACTGTTAATACTTCACACAGAGCTCTTGCAACCTAAGAAGTGTCTTTGCAGAGTCTCCGTGCATATCACTTGAAACATGAATATTATTTCTAGGTAACCACAGAATACAATGTAAATGTGCTAGATAATTTCATACAAAGCCAGAGATTTGAATTCAGTTAACTAGGCGTATAGATCTACTGAACCTGTTTGCAGTGCTACAATGTCTCACATATCATGCATTTCATCCAAGAACCTATGAAAATTTATTAAACAAACTTCACATATTCTTGTAAAATAGATAATTACCACAAAACTGAGGTAGAAAGATGTTAAGTGACTTGCCCAAGGCTAAACTGTAAGGAAAATAATAAAGAATACTTAGATTGTTAGTGTCTACCTCAAAAAGCTACCTTTTTGTTCTGTGTTTGTACAGTGCTTAGTAAAATGAAGTCCCAACTGGTGTGGTAAACCCAGAGCAGACTGCTGCCAGAGGGGTTGTTGGTAAGGGAGTTAACTGTAGGTTAATTGGGTTCAGCTGAGTAAGGCTGCCAGTGGCCCAAGCAGGATCAGCTGAGCCCAATTAAAGGCTGCCACAGTCCTTTTTAAACCCAACCTGGCTAGGAAAGGGGAGGGAGATAGAGGGAGTGAGGCTGCCAGTAGGTTGGGGGCAGCAGGACAGGGAGCATCTCAGAAGGGAAGCAGCTTTGTCCGGGATACAGGGGGGAAGCCCAGCCAAAAAAGAGGTGAGAAGGGGAAGGGAAGGCCTTCCCTTGGGCTTTCTAGGCAGCCTGCCTAGAGAACCCTTGGCTCACCAGAGAAAAAGGGACTTACGCCGGTGAGCCAGAGAAGGTACTTTGCCACACTGGGCATTTCTGCAATTAAGTAAAATAAAAATAAAAATAAAATAAAGAGAACTTGAAAAAGAAAAATAAAGATCACCAATGTTATTATCTATCTTGCATTTGACAATTTATACTTTTCAGCTAGAATGACACTTTTGTATTCTGTACGTCTGAAAGTGAACCAAAGAATTCATGTGAATAATTTTGCCAGATGAAATCTAGGGATTTAGGAAAAATGGCTTTCACCATGAAATATCAAGACCAAGATACTCTGAAGAAAGAATCTAAAGATAGATCTCTGAATACAGTTTAGTAGTCAGATTTTCAAAAGTATGTAGACACTGGAAATGGAGATCAGTGCCTAAAGGCATTTTCAAAAGTGCCCAAGTGAGTTAGATACTTAGGTCTCATTGGTTTCAGATACAGATAGCTGCCTAACTTGCTTAGGAACTTTTCCAAATCCAGCTATATATCAATATCCATCTTTGGTGCTTAAATGTCTTTGAAAATCTGACTCATAGCAACCCAAATGAAATCAACAGGTCAACCTGTGTAAGCCAGTAATTAAAAAAAACATACACATTTATTTAGGAATCTTTATAAATTTTGTAACAATACTATAGAAATAGGTGCATTATATTTTTTCAATGGCAGATTAAATGTATTTTATTATAAAATATTAGAGCTTTTAATGATTTAACCCCAAAGCAATTCAGGAGTTTCTAGCCTGCAAGACTAGTTTTAAATTTCATCAACCTTGCAAGTGTACATTATCAATCATCCTATTATGACACTAAAGAAAAACAAATCTATTCCTTTTCCTATATGCTTTGTAGAAATATCCACAATTTAAGGTCATTCTGATTTGGAACTCTGACCAATTGTTTCCTCCAGGTTAAACCATATTACATCATTCACTTTGACTGAAAGGAAAAGAAAAGGCTTCAGAAGAACAATGTATATGAAATTCAGAGTAAAACAGAATCATAGAAATGTAAAAGGGACTTAGAAAGCACATAAAATCCATCCCCCTACACACCAAGGAAAGACCAGCTCATCCCAGACAGGTATTTGTCTAGCCTGTGACAGGGATTGCATAACCTCCCTTAGTAACCTATTCCAGTACTTAATTATCCTTATAGTTAGACAGGGTTTCCTAATATCAAACTAAATCTCCCATCAGATTAATCTGACTATTTCTTTTCCATGCTCAAAGGACATGGAGAACAATCGATCATCATCCTCTTCATAAGAGCCTTTAGTATACTTGAACATGGTATGAGGTCCCCCCACCGCTCAATGTTTATTTCTGAAGACTATGCATACATATCATACACTATGCATATGGATTATTTTTCCAACCTTTCCTTATAGAACCTATTCAACCTTTTTTTTTTGTTAAAAAAGAATAACACACCCCAACACCTATACATTTTATTGTTCTCTCCTCTGTACACATCTTTCTTGAAAGAGTGGTGCTCAAAACTGGACACAGTTCTCCAACTGAGGCCTCACTTGTGTTTAGTGGTTTAATTACCTCCTACAACTGTTATATGATATTATATATAATGTTAATATTAGCTTTTTTCACAACTGCATTATATTGTTGACTCATCAATTTGTGATCCACTGTTCCTATAAATCTTTTTCTGCAATAGTATTGGCTAGGCCAACTAGTCTCTATTTTGTAGTTGTGCATTTAATTTTTGCTTCCTAAGTGTAGTACTTTGAATTTGGCGTTATTGAATTTCATCTTAATTTCAGACCAATTTCTCCACTTTTTCAACATCATTTTGCATTCTAGTCCTGTCCTCCAAAGTGCTAGCCACCCCAACAGTGCAGTTGAAATCAATAAAGCTATGACACTTTACTCCAACTGATGAGCTGGTACATTCAAGTCAATAGGTCTTTTTACATTAATTTCAAATGGTATTCAGATCAGGCCTCAATATCTGCATGTCAGCAGCTCAGGTGATTGGTTTCTTTAGGGCTCAACATTATGTTAGTTTTAAAGTCTCTTCTACTGTCTATCAAGCTAAATATCTGAAAATCACTATGTGCAGCAGGAACAGAATCACTGTTGTATGGAAAGATTTGTGTACCTTGCTTATGGTATCTCAGATTAAACTAATTTGGTTTTAACAAAAACTAATTCAAAGTAATTTAATAGGAATTGATTGTTAAGAGGATACATTCTGGAGTTTATCAAGTCTGTGAGAATGTTGTATAATTAGTTCAAAACTGCACAGGCAATAATGTAATTATAGTCTTGGCAACTTTGAACTTTGAGCAATGTTTAAACAGTTAATAAAAATTTAAAAGATGATATATTAAATATGTTTAATGTTGATTGCTAAAAATGCTAATCAATATCTGTTAAGTAATCCAATTAACCGAGTAATCTAATCTCCAATCTCTCTGAAGCTATATAAATATAACTTTATAAACATAGCTTTCAAGTTTTATAAATATCGAGCTAAATAATTAATGTAAATTAACAATTACATATTAAAATCATTGCATTATTATTAGTGATATACATAAGGTTAAATGTGTACCAACCCGCTCTTACCTCTTACTGTTTTTCAAGATATTGTACAAATACAAAATATACACAACCTCACTGATACCACTGGACATATCCAAGTCATTGAAACAAAAGGGCTTTGTTTTATTTACTTTGAGTATCTAGGATGTGGAGATTCATCAGTGCATCTTTCACGTGACCGTTCAATAGATATATGTCTAAACTTTTACAGCACTGAAGGGATTGCCTTTAAAATGTAAATATACAGAAGCCATCCAATATAATTAAAAATTCAAAGACAAAGAGACAAAGAGAGTGTGAATGCAAAACAGAGTTTGAAGGGAAAATGATGTTTCAAAACATAGATGTTGGAGGCAGATCTTGAGAGTTGCTGAAGTCAACGGGAGTACCATGTGATTGGTAATTCTCAAGATCAGGCCATAAAGCCATATTGTATTATGGAGAGACTGTCAATTGTTAAGGATCCAGTCCTGTAAACATGTGTGACCAAACTGCTGTAAATTGCACTAGGGAACCAGTCTGGCATAAACATTAAATTCATTGCTATAATGCCTTCCTTACTGATTTTTTAAGTTGGCATGAAATGTCCAAGAGAGGTTTAAAAAAAGGCAAGAAAGGTGACAAAACAGTAAGTGAAAAATGCTCTGAATTGCAGCATTTAACACTGTCTATAGTTTAAGATTTCAAAGTGCTCGTTCTCCACATTATGTCAGAACTATGGCTCTGTCTTTGACAGCCTTTTTTAAAAAGTGTGTGACAGTTTTAACTGTAAGCAACACTGAAGGACAGGAACTTGATTTCATCATTTCATGGTTGTCAGCTCAACAGACAGGAAGGTATATCTTAGGACAACACACTTCTCAGCAGCTGCTTTCATGAATAAGAACACACTTCCATCATTAGTCATTTAACCTATATAATGTTACAACAAAATTTATTACAGCAGCTAAAGATTTGTGACACTATCAAGAATTCAAAATTGTTCTCTATACAATTTGCATCTGTTGAGTGCTTCAAGGTGTCAATATATTTGAACATCAATTGTATTTGTCTTCTTCCTACTTAACTAACTAGATTCAGAAATATTTCAAAGGCTTTAGAAGTATCATCTTATGAGAAGAAACCAAGAGATCAATTATAGCTTAGAGAATATTAGTAGCCCCAGAGAGGGTGTGGGTCTGCACTGCCCAAGTGGTCTTGGCATTTTAAAGGGAGGTAGGATGAGAAGAGATGCCCCTTGCAACAACTGTTTGAGGTGTAACCAGAGTTCTACCAACACTCAGCTATCCCAGTACATGCTGTACGGGAGTTCTAAGGTTGTAGTCCATCCCTCACCCCACCCACAAAATGCCATCTCTAGAGCACCTAGTATTGCCAGCAGTTCTAGATTTTTCCACAGCTCTAGCACTGGAAACCAATTTATGCCTTGGTTATCTGTGGGGAAAAGGAGCGACATCTCCTGTGCTTAATTCTCCTAGCATGCCACTGCAGGGCAGACCTGATTCAACACTAAATATACTTCCGAATATATTCAAAACTGCTTTGTGAAAGTCTTAACAATTAAAAGGTACAAAAATATATCTATATACCTATATCTATATATACCTATACCTATATTTATCTATATATCTATATCTATCTACATATATGGATGGGCTTGATACTTAAATTTTTGGTCCTTATTCAGGAAAACTCTCACTGCAGCTAAAGGGAGCTTTTCCCAAGGAAGTCCTGAGTGGGGACTGTACAATAATTAAGGTTTATAGAATTGTCAGTATTTACCTAGCAGCTTCATAGCATTCATCATGAGTCTGTGACAATCAGCACAAAGCACTTGGAGATTCTAAAGCATGACAGTCATCAAATAAAGTAGTAGTGGAAGAAAAATTTAATCTTCTTAGATTGGTGTCATTTTCCAGACTGCCAGCCAAATGAATGTTAAGGACGAAGCACTGTTTTGTACACATTGAAACACAATGGGATGGATTCTCAAGAGCAGGCTCCCAGTTTAGCACCCACAAGTTTGGGGTGCACAACTGTCTACAGGTATACACTCTACATCAATGCGTCTGGATTGATCTGCTAACCGTCTAAATACTCCATTGGTAGTATAAAAAATAGGATTTCTGTGTACAAATCTTGTAAGTGTACATTTGAGAAGCAAGGTTCAGGCCACTTCTAAAGTGTGGTACTATCCCTTTGCTGTATCCAAATGGCTGAGGGGAGATTTTCAAAGGAACCCAAGCAAAATAAACACCTAACTCATTGATTCTCAATGGCAGTTAAGCACCTAATTTCCGCTTGAGCCTTTGAAAGTCTCCCTCTAAGTCTCCATATGGCGAGAGAAAAAGATAAGCTTTGTATGTTTACAATTAATACACAAAAGAGTGTCAGAATCAATCCACAATTATAATGGAAAGGTAGAACACAGGTTATGACACTTGACAGGTAGTACAAGGCCTTATTTGGACATGATTAAGTCATAGGAGCCTCTAGTGTATACAGAAGTTTTCCAATCTTTTATTTCAATTCTTTCTCTATGATGTTCCTCTGAAAATACTTAAAATAACTTATATTCTCTTCTTTCTTTTCCACCCCAACTCTTCAAGAACAGAAATAATATCTCAAGACAAAAAAGAATTTTAGCCCATTACTCATCAAACCTGTCTGAAACCAGGCCCCAGATGTCTATTATCAGCAAACAGCTAAAGTCACATTGTGCAGCAATGTTCAGTACACAGTCATCACAACATATGCTTTGAACTCTGAACTTCCCTGTTAACAGCAGTGATGCCTGTGTTAAACACTGTTTTTCCAACTTTAAAATGGGGGTTAAAATATCTACCACATATGATTTTCATATACCTTTTGTTACTGAGTTACTGTGTTACTGCCACAAAGTATATCACAACATACTCTGTTCACACACACACACACATATACATATACATACACACATACACACACACACGTATAAGCTGCCATCTTTACTGAAAGAACAGTTCTAACACTGTAACCCAGCCCTGTGAGAGCAGGAAATGCTCTTACAATATTCTACAGATGGCACAGCGTGGTCACAATTCTGTAACAGAGCAGATATTTGAAAACAGGCTTTCCTATGTCCTAGGGTTGATGGCCTAAGTCCTGGGTCACTCTTCCACTCTGTACAAGTCCCCTCTTTAATTTCAGTGGGACTACTTGCAAATAACTGTGGTACTATTCAAGGATGGCAAAATCAGGCTGTTAAATATAGTTAAATATTACTATAGAACACTGTATTTTTTTTTCTAAAAACAGTAAATAGTTTAAGAGAGCAAGGTTAAAAAGACATGTCATTCCCAAAAAGCAACCCAAGATATTAGTGACTTATAGATCACTTTCCTTTAATATGGAAGAAAAAAAAAGGTGCATTACAAAAACAGCTGTGTAAATATACCTTATTTCAATCAACTGGAAATAAGGTTAGTAGAATAGACTTCATTTTTAAAAAAATATTTATGTCAAATGCAAGGGATGAAGTATTCAGACTGGCCCCCATACTACAATAGAGCTGGTATCTATTTTATTGATTATAAATTTAGAAAAAAATTTTTACTAATCTACTTTAATCTACTCATTGTCTGCTCATTACTACTTCTATTATTTGATAAGGACTTTTGATTGATCCCAACCTAAGCTAGATTCAAAGCAACAACCTAGAAATAAAATGTTCAATATCTCATTAGCAATGATTTCCAGCTATAAGTGTTCCAACACACACATTTGTCTGTTCTACTGGCTCCACAGCATTAGACAATGAAGTCCAGATTGTAGAAACCAAATTAAAAACATGTAACAACAACAAAAATATTTTTTTAGAGCAAGAATAAGAAAGGAGATGGAATTTCAAATGTCTGTTTCTGTATAAATATCTGATCTGGTCATCAAGTTCTCTAATGGATGACTATTCTGCCAAAATACTAGTATGACTGCATCACAAAACATGTGGCACATTGCTTTTTACAGATTAATTAATTATTTATACACTGATTATATTTGTAAATTTCTATCCTTGACAAAAAATAACTGATGCTTATGGGAAAGTCTGTGATACTTGGGTAGATCCCATGAAATCATCTTCAGAGGATTCAGTATGATAACACAAGCTTATTGTTATGGAAGTCAAGAATCCTTTCTCCTAGAGCTATTATCTGAAATCTGGCAGAAAATGTATTCTATTTTCCACTTTTGTAGTTCCACAAAAGGGATTCTGGATGAAATATGACTGTGAGAAAAATTGCAAGATACAGAAAAATCAGGTAGACAACCCCCCCCCCCCCCCCTCCCCAAAAAAATAAATATACCTTGCACATAAATTTAATTTTTGACAAGATTTTGCTATCCTTTGTAGCTCAATAGGTACTGTAGATAATTACAGTCTCTTCCCCTGGGTCCTACGTATAAGTGAATTTGAGAATGAGGTATGGACAAGTATCTTAACAGTACATACTCTGTATTCTTAATGGTGCAGTGGTGGCCCTCAAATCCTAAAACAAAAAGTAGCCATTCTTTAGAACATACTGAGACAGAGATGCAATCATCATGATCTTCATTTTCCAAATGTTGCCAATGCATTCAGGTGCTTGGCCGGTCGAAACTTTCTATCTGAGTAACAAAACCAATCAACATAACATTTAACTTGAAGCTGTTGTGGAGTAGCAAATACAGGAGAAATGTGCTGACTAGATTCAGTCAGGTAAGCACATCTCTGCACCAGCTGAAGTCGATTTCTAACAGTAGTGGATAAACAAGGAAACAGGGAATTGCAGTCATCAATCCCAAAGAAGAAAAAAGACTTGAATCCAAACTAGAGTATCAGCAGGAGACATAAAATGCTGCAACCTACTAGTTATGCTTCTCAGATGGTAATGAGAAACCTCAGAGACTTTTGAAATGTGAATTTTGAAGGCTGAGTCAAAAATAACCTCAAGCCTGCTATTAGCTGCCTCAGTTGCTAACTGCCGGACTTCAAAGACCTGTGTTAGTGGGGTGGCTTTTCTGAGAAAGTACAGTACTGAGATAAAATTATCCTAGCTTTTGTCTCCCCAAAACGGCACTGCAAATAATTACCCTTCATTCAGTTTTTTATTCCAGATGCAATGCAAGCACAGAAAATGTAATACAGAATGCAAAGAAGCTCTAAAAGAACTTATAGCAGCAGAATTCATATAGTACCATGATACTCAATGCTGAGTTCAGTTTTTCCATTAGAAATCAATTTTTGGAGACTTCTTATTTAAGAGATGGGTATGTAATGGAATACTAAACTGTATTATATTGCTCAGCCACTAGGTGATTTGTGTGTAAAATACCTTATTTAAAGCTAATCTTAGCCAGCCATAACAGGCAGAATATTGAAGGATCTTATTATGAACACATCTGCCACGTGTAAGCAAGCTTTGTAGCCAGCCCATATGTGGTGTGGAGGAGCATGACGTGGCATCAAGAATAAACTAAGAATGGAAAAGAAGGAAAACAGCAACAAAGTTTGCAAACAGAAAGAACAAAGCAACAAAGACTGCAGAATGTCATCAACATTCCACTCTTCAATGCCCCAGAGAACTTCAGCTGTTGCAAACCTTCACAATGGACACATAGGAAGCAGTATTTTACAAGATTTCAATTGCAAATAAACTCCACAAAGAAACTGGAGATATGCAGGTATGTTCATCAATTTATACTATAGGTAAGCACACAGAGCATCTTTACATCCTTTGACTTGAAAATGATGATTATGAAGGGTTTCTGGCTACGTTTGATGTGTACTTTGTTCCTCATAAAAAGTGGTTTACGAAAGAGAGAAGGAGAGAGGATTCCAAGGCTAAGAGGAAAAAATTCCAGCCTCCTACACATGGAATGGAAAATTCATAGTCCAACAGATACTTGTCCAGCCTTAGTCACACAGTATAATAAATACATGAAATATGGACATTTTTCAGCTGTTTACCACACCAAAGCAGTCAAATTTACCATAGTCAAGAGCCATTTTTTTTCTGGGATCTATCACTTGTGATGACATGGAGAGTGTGATGGCTGGAGAGTGAAATATTCATGACAAGCCTATTTACTTTAAATTGACTCAGGAGCTGATATCAGAGTTATCTCAGATGGGACTTAAAATTACCTTCAACCACTTCAAGAGCTGAAAGCTCTGACTAGCCCGGGACGTATTCTGAGCTGCATGAACCTGTTCACCACAGAAACCACTAACAAAGTCAAAAGTGTATGTGATCAAAGGACCAACAACCTTCCCAGACACAGCATAGCAGCCATGATGGGCCTGGTGAGAAAGGTAGAAAAACTTGATGGAATATTTTAAGGACATTCAGTACAAATAACCTTAAGAGACAATGCTGAACCATATATTGTTCTTATACTTTGCAGGATTCCTATCCCTTTACTTGATAAAGTGGAAACTGAGTTCAAGAGAATGGATCAGGTTGGCATAAATTAAAAAAAATTTCTGTGCCCCAATGGTACCAGTTATAAAGAAAAATGGAAAAATGTGGATCTTAAAATACTTAACAAGGCAGTTGTGAGAGAAAAATACATCTCCCCTCTCCCCCCGAAAAAAACAATAACTCAATAACTTGCTCCCCAAAGTCAAAGGAGCGACAGTATTCCCCAAGCTGGATGTCTCATGCAAATTCTGGAAAATTCCTTTAGCCAAAGTACTACACTGACTACATATCACCACACACTCTAGGAAGGTTTGCTTTAGAAGATTACCTTTAGGGATTATCACTGCACCTGAAATTTTCCCTAGAAAGATTGCAGAACTATTGGTGAACACAAATATAGTTTTAGTTTTCATGAATGTATTTTGATATATGGATCTTAGATGGAAGAACTCAACAAAACCCTCAATGCAGTCTTAAGCCTAATCCATCAGTCTGGACTGAAGCTAAACAAGGAGAAAAGGCATCTTCTGCCTACCTCAAATTGAGTTGTTGGGACAGTCCTAGCCCTGAGAAAGTAAAAGTAATTAAAGAATTGAATGCATCAACTAATGTTCCAGAACAGAGATGTATACTGGGGATGCTAAGTGCCTTGGTTGATACCTACAAAACATTTACACAGCCACAAAGCCACTGAATGAACTATCATTCAATGGCTTTGAGGACCAAAATGAAATATCTTGGCTATGGGGACCAAATGAAATTTCTTTCAAAAAAGGCAAAACAAATTATGTCAATAGTTCTCAAGTACTACAAGGTGAACAAACCCACAATGGGTACAAGCAGGTATGATCTAGGTAGTGCACTGTTGGAACAACATGACTCTGAGAGGAAGACACATGCATTTCTCTCTCACACTCACAGAAGCAGAAAAATCATATGCATCGATTGAAAAGGAGTGTCTGGCAAGTTTATGGTTATGAGAGAAATTTTATAGATATCCGTGTAGACTGGATACATTTACACTGATAGACCATAAATTGCTTGTAATCCTCATCAATGGAAAAGACATGGATCAAGAATCACTGGGATGCTAGAATCTGCTGCTAAAATTAATGTGATTTAACCCAATTGCTAAAATATATTCCTACGGAAATTCTGACAGTAGCAAGCACTCCATCACAGTAGATGCACTCATCACAGAGCCTTGTGTCACACTCAACTATTCATGAGCTCAAAGATGAAATAAAGGTGTATATGAATGCTGTGGATACATTCAGACCAGTGTCAGAAAAGAGATTACTCCAGCTGCAAAAAGCAACCCTGACAGATATTCAACTTCAGGAAGTTCTAAGTTATTTTTGAACAGCTGGCCCAATAATCTAAAGGACACCAAGGAAGTGACCAGAGACTACTTTGTGGTACATGCACAAATAAGCAAATCAAGTGGACTCATAATTAAAGGCAATTGCATGATAATTCCAAACAAAATGAGAGGAGAAATCAGAGTGCTCACCAGGCATCAGCAAGGACATAAAGAATCTGCAAGTGAATATTGCAGAACTAACAGACCAATAGAACACCAAGAATTTTTAAGAACAATGTCTCTGCCAGAAGGACTTTTGAAGAGATCAGCTGCAGATTCAGAGGACATAATTACCTGGTTGTCCTGGATATTTTTCCAGTTATATAGAAATAGCATACGTGAAAGACATAACATGCTACAGTGTTATCAGGAAAGTGAAGTATGCTTTTGCTCATTTTGCTCTTCCAGAATAATTAGTGATGGACAACAGTTCACTGCATCAGAATTTTAACTCATTCTGAATGAAATAGGATTTTGATCATATTATTAACAGCACAAGTTAATGGAGATGCTGAGAGAGCTGTACATACAGCCAAGAAAATCCTCATTCTACTCTCTTCAGAGCTACTGGATATGGTCCAGTATATATCCTGATGGGAAGATAACTCAGAACTACTGTTCCAACATTGGAAAAGAATCCATCTCCAAAGTGGCCAGACATGAAGAAAGCAGCCAAATTGGATAAGGCAACTAAAAATAGCTTATGAACATTTTTACAGCAGATGTCACTCAGTTGGAAAACTACCAGTCTAGAACCTGGTGACCATGTTAATGACAAATTGGATGGAAAAGAGATACACAATCTAGCTGTCATTAAGAAAAAGAACTCAAAACTAAGCTCATATGTGATCGCAAGTGACAGTGAATAGTTCAGCAGAAACTGTTGACATCTACAGTTTGTTCCTCAGAGACAGCAATCAACAGAGCAAACTCTACAGATGGCAGATGCAGCACAAGATGACAAACTCAAGAATTCCAGACCTACAACAGCCAGTCAGTGCAACTGATGGACAGTCAGATGACTAAGCTGTTACGCAATTGGTTATGTAATTAGAAATACTACAATTCTGAGACATTTAACAGACTGAGCTATACTGGACTTTAAAGATAGCCTAACAGTGTATATTTTGTAAATGACAGGAATGTAGAGCCTAAAGGAGGAGATATGATGGGATGCTGAACTATTATACTGTTCAACCACTAGGAGGTGCTGTGTAAAATACCTTATTTAAAACTAACCTGAGTGATGTCTGGCACTCTAGCAGAATATTAAGGGCTCATATGATGAAACATCTGTTGTGTTTAAGCAAGCTCAATAGCCAGTCCATATATGGAAAGAGGGCTATGAGAGGATGAAGGAAAAATAAATGAATGAACTAAATCCTCACAAGGAACTTCTCTCTCTTCTTAAAGTGTAAAAAACTTTAATTGAACATTTTTTGTCTTCAGGAGACATTTGACACAGAGAATAACAATTTAAGCTTTTCCCATCCTCCACCTTTAGGAATGAGAGAGAATTCATTCTCCATGACAATTCGGTTTTTGATTACCATGCTCAGGTTCTGAACAAGATTGCTAATTCATGCAAATTTTGATGATGGTTTGTATGATTGTGAACTGACACTATCCCACTCACTTGCAGTGGTCACTAAAGAGTCACCCGACTGTAATTTTATTTT
This sequence comes from Dermatemys mawii, assembly GCA_007922305.1. NCBI lineage: Eukaryota > Metazoa > Chordata > Testudines > Dermatemydidae > Dermatemys > Dermatemys mawii. Next base: position 21,570,448 of record ML677343.1, on the reverse strand, counting down.
TTTTTTGGTAGCATAAATCATTGTTTCTGGCCCAGCCCTACTGAGGAAATACTGGAAATTACAGATGGAAACAGGATCTCAAAATTCATCCAGACTTATTCCCCAACTAAATAGTTAGTTAGTTAGTCGTCTTCGCTCCTAGTGGAGCATAAGGTGCCATCTATTCTTCTCCATTCGATTTGATCTTGGGCTAACCAGTAGATTTCATCCCAGGTCTTTCCCATATTTTTCATTTCGCCTTCGATAGTTCTTCGCCACATTCCCAGCGGTCTGCCTCTCCTTCTTTTTCCCTGTGGTATCCACCTTAGAGCAGTGTGAGGATGTCTGGTAGTATCCATTCTCAACACGTGCCCCAACCATCTCCATCTTCGTTGTTTCACCTCATCCACTATGTTGTTAATGCCTGTTAGTCAGCTCACTTCTCTATTGGTGACACATTGCGGCCAGTGTATGTTAAGGATGCGCCTAAGACACCTTTCTTCGAAACCCCGAAGTCGACCTTCTATCTTCTTGTTGGTCCTCTACGTTTCCGCCGCATAGAGCAATACAGAGCGGACATTCGACCTGTAGATCTTTACTTTAGTTTTAGTTTGCAAGATTGATGACTTCCAGAAGGCATTTAAGTCAGGAGATTCCTCTGAAATTCAGTGCTTATTAATTCCATGCCATGATACTGTATGTACTGTATCATTCACCATCTAAATAGGTTGAAAGATATATTTGATGAGGCAAGTAATAGCTATGTGAAGAAACTGGATCAACAAGCCTTATCAGACTCAGCCATCACTAACAAACATACACATTCAATTGCATATGGCTAAATACTCATATAGTGACTTACTTCAGAATTACTATTATTAATCTAAAATGGCAGCATATTTTTCATCTTAAATACTTAATATTTTTGCATTATAGGGCAGTTATTTGTTTATTATTATTGGTCAGCACTGTGCAATACTACTGAGAGGTCCCAACCAAGATTAAGGGCTCTATTGCACTATGGGATATATAATGACACAGTGCCCTATGGAGCTTGCAATCTAAATAGACAAGATAAACAGAGGGTGGGAAGATAAACAAAGCAGAGATGGGTGAAGTGACTTGCCAAAGGTCAAACAGATCAGCCAGAGCCTGAATTAGAACCCAGTTCAGTTCCTGCCCACTAGACCATATTACCACTGAAACAATCACTGTTGTTGAAGAAGGCAGGCATCAACCTTATTATCTCTTATGGGCTAAGTGAGAATTGCACCATTTGAACTAATTCGAAAGCTGACAGTGTCCTCGGCACTGCACAATGCACGGAAGACAGTATGGGGCTGGATCATCAACTAATGTAAATCTGCAAGTTCTATTTGCTTCAGAGGAGCTTCAACAATTTATACCAGCTGAGGACCTAGTCTGTGCTCCAAGGAAATTATAATTCAGATTTATGAAGATGACATTTTGTATCTAATATAATTGATTACAGTCTGTAAAGTGAACAGAACCTAATTTGTACTAATGAATCCTATGCATAATACTGCAAGGCATTTAATAGTATGGAGACCACAAAATGCCAAACCAGATGTCATTTATGGAGATCACAATGTATGCAGATGACTACGTTCCCCATCTCTCTTTGTCCCCTTCAAGTTTGATAAGAAGGCATTTAAGTCAGGAGATTCCTCTGAAATTCAGTGCCTATTAATTCCATGCCATGATACTCTATGTACTGTATCATTCACCACCCTACAATAGTTATCCTTGTACTATGGAAATGCTTGTCTGCTCTGGCAAATTTTGATAAATGGAACTTCAGATTAAAATGAATATAATCAGAATTGAAGCTAACATATCTCTTGGGGGTCTTTTTAAGAGAAAAACAAACCTGACTTAATTAAATTACAAAAGTTCAGTCCGTATGTGATATGGCAATAAAGAGTACATATAATTTATATGTTTAAAATATTTATTAGTACACACAATGTACATTTTTAAAACCATCCCATATATATTTATGTTGCGGTCGGTGCATTTTTTGTGACTCAAGAGCAAATCATGGTGGTGGGGGTTTTTTGTTTGTTTTGTTTTTGCACAAAACTATACTCCACACCAAGATTAGCTGTGAATTCCATATGTATATAATATAAGCATTCACTGTATCCTTTGCTATTTGTGAGAACTGCAAAACTTTTGTGTAAATATCAGGTTGTGCTGTAACAAAACGCGAATTGCTCAAATTATAAACGACAAGCTCAAATTCAACATTATTTGCCAAAATGTCAATCAAGTTTCAAGTCAATAGTGGTGTCTAACGCATATCAGCATAGCTATTTTGGTGCATCTTGACTCACTAAAAACAATTGATTTATAGAACACAGTTTGCAGATGTTCTTTATTGTCATGGTATGCCATCAAATCTAGTGAAAATTATACAAACTGAGTTATATAACAATTCTTCTCTTGTTTTAGAAGTCTACACCAGATTATAAAATTAAAATATAGTAAGAAAAAATTGAGGATTGAGTAACAGATGAGGTATTTGTGTTAATGAAGGGAAGACAAGTGTTTAAATTAATGAGCACCGCACAAGCTGAATAAGAGAACATAATAGAAAAATAGAATAGCTACTCAGACAAGACAAATAGGAATCCATCAACAGGCATTGTACAGAATTAGAATGGCACAGCCAAGAAGACAATCTTTTTTTATCACAACAGATGAATATACTAAAATTTTCATTTCACATTGTAATGTCATCTAAGTAACAGATGGCAAAATGCCACTTGAACAGGAAGATGTCAAAAGAGAATATTGTCAGCAGCCTTATAAAGAGCTAAGTGATGCTCCAGACATTGCTTTGTAAGTGTAAGGTCATGATCTACAAGTCTTAAAATAATCCCATCCATGAAGCAAAAACTAAAACAAAAACTGCCTCTGCAAAATCTCTTGCCCTTATCCTAGCTTCAGACAAAGAGGCAAGCAGAACCAACATATTACAATTAAACTGTGGAATAGGAGGCTGCTGTAAATCCTTAACCATTCTAAATAAAATTAAATAGTTTATAGCTGTTAAGACCTATTCTGGATTAAGATAATTGCTGTCACCTTTAAGAAAAAAACAAATGAAATGGATAGTCTTATTCCTTAGACACTTAAATCAACTACAGATCAGCTTTCTACTCTTCCAGATTCCTTCCAAAGAATGGATATAATGACTTACTCATAATTATTTTTGTATAGCACATAGAAGGGGAACCTGTTGACCTGAAAGTAGAACTGAAGTTTTGCTGCCTTCAGCAATGAATACTTGTACTAAAAATGGCACAGTTGAATTCTCTCACTCTCTTATGTTTCCATTTATGATAAGATAGCAACGAGGATGATGCTAGAGGGTTTGGGGCATAAAGTACAGATTGTTGGCTGGGTGACGATCAGTAATCTTAAAGTATAATATGAAGACAATGTGAGTTTCAACTTGTTCCTACAGGCTGTAAAAAGAGCTATAAAAGCAATCAGAAGAGATTGGGCAGAGAACATACTTCTATAGAAGCATAACTGAATGATAATTAGGCTACCAGAAAAAAAAAAGATGTAAGTGGCTAGAGGTGTCTATTTCATTGTGTAGTCAAGCTTTTAGGATTGAGAATCCTGCTGAAAATACTTTAAGAGCAAAGGAAGATAATGGGCTCTGGCAACATGCCTTTGCTGTTGGTTTGGTTATTTAAACAAATCAGTATATCCAAAAATGAGTCATCAAACCAACAAATGTGTAATAATGTCAAGAAGGAAAAGAGAGGTCTGTCCCATGCAGTTCTGATCTCTCAAGATGAAATTCACCCCACGGCAAAGGATAGCATAATGTACTAAGGCCTAAGCATCAAATTCTTCTAATAAAAGATCTATCTATGGGTTAATTTCTCCTGTAATGAAGAACATGGGAAATATTAAGTTTGGATATTCTGTGACAAAAGCTGCATATTTTATGTCATTGTGCATAACATATTTAAAGCAAAACAGATCTTCCAATGAAATCCAAAGTATATCTCACCCTATAACCATCTGCTATGCATAGTTAATTACTCATGTGTGGGAGGGTTAGAGTTTCCATTTTTTCCCTTCAAAAAACAAAAGTGGCCACTTGTGTGTCATATTTATAGGTTATTGCTTAAAGGCTGATTTATTTGTAATAAGTGAAATAAAGTCGAGGTATTAAACTTCTCTTTTTTCTTTTGTGTGTTAAAATCGCATCCCTAAATCCCCATAGGAAAGACAGTGGAGACTATACTCACCACCCTGAGTTACTCATGTGAGGAGACTCACCGGGTTCTCTGGAGTTTTTTTGTGTAAGCAAGAATTCTTCCACATGAGCATTGAACCCCTATGTTACTAATCCAGGTGTTAGCACAAAATAAAAGTATATAGAAATAAAACAAGAAGTACAATTTACAGTATTTCTAATTTGTGGGAGTATTATGAGTCAAGTCCACAAATCTTGGAAAACAGTACAATACCTTTTTGTTTGGTTACCAGTTCCTTTATCGAGTCACATGTGGTGAATGTTATCCTTTGACTGCAATATTTGTATTCATTACTTTCCTTGTCCTCTACTAACATATATGTGTCTTGTTACTTATTTGTTTAAAGTCGTAACAACAGACTTTGGTAACAATCGGTCTTGGCAATGAGGAGAAGCAAACTAATATGACTCCAAAGTTTAAAACTGTCCTTAAGTTAAAGTTCCTATTCTGTGCAAAAAAGTGACAACACATACCAGTAGAAATAGTCGTACAAAAGGAAAAGATCAATCTTACATACATTGGGGATGAGCAACATAGAAGGTTTATGAAAGACTGATTACATAAGTTCAAAGAATTCCATTTAGGTCTTTATCACTGGAGCTGAAATAGCAATTTGACATGTAAAAACTTTAAAACTTTCTTGATACAGCAGACGCTTGTTTACAATAACACCTTGTAAGAGCAACCACCACTTATGAGCAACATTTCCCCTGGGAACACTTTCCCTACTGTAAATTGCCAACACTCCCCATAACAGCAACAGAAGCGTAGGAGAAACATAGCAAAAGGACACCAATATGTTGCTACTAACGAGTATCTACTGTATTGGCTTGAAAAAAATGTTTAAACACTTCTCATGTTCACCAATTTTATCTATGACAATTTCCTTCCTCTACAGTCTTAAATTCTGAGTGAAATTCAGCCTTATGGAGAGAGCACAAACAAGTTCTGTACATCACATTTATCCCGCTTAAACCTGTTTTGAGGGCGTACATGAGATTTATGTTGCACAGTAGCCTGTGCAAACCTTTAGCTTAGGGAGGAGTTCCACCTCTGAGGAAATTTCACCCTGTGTTAAGAAATGTCACTGAAAATTCTTCTAGATCTTGTGCCTTCTCCTATGTAGTATGCTGTTGTTGTATTTCACCCCAGCTCAAATAATCTTATCACCACTATTATCACATCTTGAAGCCTATGTTTTAAACAACACATCGTAGTACCCTTCTTAATCTCCTCTTTTATAAAGAATACACATTTCAATCCCATGTGAACCAAGTGTTTCCATTGGTAAGGACCATGAGTTTGAAAACAGGGGAATCTATCCAGTAACCCAGCTAAAACATGATAAGGTATCTTTGAAGTGTTGTAGTTGAACAAAAGAAGATGTTCTCAGAAATAATAGCTTTTGAAACAGTAATTCCTGTACTGTATTTCAAGAAATAATAAATGCATTTATGTGGGCTGCAGTACTGGAATAAAGAACATGGTCTCCATAAAGCTGCATATGGTCATTTTAATAGTATGTCAAAAAGTAGGAAAAAAAGTTCTGCTCCACAGTCTGAGTTTACTGTTGGAATCCTGTTTATTCTACTGCTTTCTACCCTGGAACACTCTTCTGCTTATTTCCCTTTTCTCATCAAATATTTTTATTCTAAAGCAGATCACCTCTGTGTAGTTATTTGGGCTTGATGCAGGAAGTACTAGGTACAATTCTGTGGCCTGTTTATGCAGGAGGTCAGATTAGATGACAGGAATGGTTTATTCTAGCTTTAGAAATCTTTGAATCTCTGTCAAGTGTGCTGACCTGAGTTAAACTCAGAAATCCTTACTCAGTCATTATTCAACCACTGGAAAAGCAAACTTTAATGAGAGCTTTACTTGAAGGAAGAATGCCAGGATTTTGCCAGTTCTTATCTATTTTCCACAGTCACAGAAATTATCTAGACAGCAGAATTGTGGGGAAGGTGCCACTACGCAAAGGGAAGCACAATTTTGGCAATCAGTGCAGGCAATGCAAGAAAAAAGCTGCTACATCAACCACTAAACCACTCATTTATTTATACTGAATGGCATGTAGTGAAACTGGTTCATTCTTTAATCTCTGGCCAGAGTAGGACCTTGCACATCACCTTCATCTAGTCTAAGCTGCCTTTTGTATATTGTTTATGGTTGGGCCTATTTCTTCAATTACTTTTGTTGGGATATGGAAAAAGCTTACATGACTTACAGAGTCATTTGACAGTGGTTGGTTGTGCAAACACTTCCATCCCAGAGCTAATGCTGGGGCTACTCTGAGCCACTGGTAAGAGTCAGCGTATAGTTTTGTTGCTCCAGGAACACTCAAAGAACTGAGTTGTGTCTCAGAGTTCCCTTTTATTCCAGGGGTGAAGTGAGCTTTCCCAGCCTCTTTCTTGGAGTTTCTTATTTCCTTCGCTGCACTCAGCTGTGCCTGCTGGTTTATTTATTTTTGTTTTTAAGCAGGGGGTGGGATATCAATATTCCACACACTTGCATGAGAAGAGTAGCAGCTGCTCCACATAGCCTACTCTCTCCTGCACTGTGACCCATGATGTGGGTAACCCAGGCAGGCATCCCATACAACCTTATGTGCCCATAAAGGGGAATGCCAAGGGTCACAATTTGTCTCACAGTGGTGCCAGGAAGACAGAAGAACTGAAGGGAGAACCAACTTTTAACACAGGAGGTCCATATGGTTTCTCCAAAGTCATTCACCAGCCAGGGTATTACAGGAGCAGACTTTGTGGTTGGAAAAAAGAATTCAACGAAGGAAAGAAGACAGAAGAGTAGAAAGAATTAACAAATGAGTTTCCTAAAAGTGAAGAAGGAGGGATCTGGATGGGGTGGCTGAAGATCGTGGCAAAGTCACACACATTGCCTTAGCTCAGGCTGAGTCAGTCAGGAAAAGGGCAGAGGAGAGCTGCCAGATACCAAGGGGACTATGGAAGGTCCTGAAGGAAGCCGAAGATATTTCTTGGGGGAAGGCTAAAGGTAGGAGAACAGCAAAAGGGGTTTGCTGGCTGTCCTCCCCAAGCCAGAGGACCAGAGCTAGAGACACTTGATGGCCAGAGAGATGTCAGCAGGAGACCTCCTCTGTTGCGAAGCCAGGGCCAAAGACCTGTGTGGGCTGAAAGTAGTTAAGATCCTCCCTTGCTTCTATGGTGACAGCTCCATGCTGAAGGGTTGGACCCAGAGGAACAGTAAGAGGGTTAAGGGGAGTGAGGGATGCTCCCTAGTGAGAGTGATTTTTAAGCAGAGTGGCTGTGGGGGTTCCTGGTGGGAAGAACAGTTTTGAACTCCACTTGGAAAGACTGGGGTGACTGTCCTGGCCAGGAGCGGCCCATGCTGATCAAGGTGGAAAATGCTTTCCATGATCAACTGCCTGTACATTTTTTCTAAATTGGGGGATGGACTAGATGACCTTCCGAGTCCCTTCCAACCTCGATATTCTGTGATTGCTGGACTGGAGGTCAAAAGACTGTATTGTAGAGAAAACGGAGCCACTGAGTGAGTGGGAAATATGGTGAGGGAGATTAAGTGATAGTCCAAGAGGGAACATATGGACACTGAGAGGCTGAAGATGGAGCAGTAAGGTGCTTAGTGAAGAGGTCAGTTGAGTGACCATTTACCAAACTGATCCAGGGTTGAATTTCATATGAAGCTGTCAGGATTGCCTCCCCACTCTGAACTCTAGGGTACAGATGTGGGGACCCGCATGAAAAAAGAAATAACGCCCCCCCACAAGCTTATTTTACCAGCTTGGGTTAAAATGTTTTTCCCAGAACACAACTTCTTCTGTGTCTGGACTGGGTATGCTGCCACCATCAAGTAGGCTCTGGCTGAGCCTCTTGGGTTAGTGTAGCTGCTGCTGTCAATGCCGGCTCGAGGTTGCCCTCTGGCATTGGAGTGGTAGATGGGGTTGCAAGCGCTGGGCTCAGTGCTGGCGATGGTTCCAGTGTTGGTTGCTTTGCCAGTTCTTTTCCGGAGACTGGCTTGGGCTGGGACTGGATCCTCCATGGCTGTTTCAGTCGTTGGTAGGGAATCCGGCTCCACCATCATCGTCAGGGTCTCTGGTAACCCAGTTGGGCCCCTGGTGGAAGGCTCATGAACAGGGATAGGTGTGCAAGGTTGCTTAGCCTGGCTGCAGGTGACCATTCCCACCCTCTTGGCTAGCTTCACATGACTGGCTAGATCATCCCCCAGCAGCATGGGAATGGGATAATCATCATAGACTGCAAAAGTCCACATTTCTAACCAGCCCTTGTAGTGGACAGGTAGATTGGCTGTAGGTAAGTCGAAAAAGTTTGACTTGAAGGGTTGAATAGTCACTTTAACCTCTGGGTTGATTAACTTGGGGTCCACTACGGATTGGTGGATAAGTGACATCTGAGCTCCAGTGTCCCTCCACGCTGTAACCTTCTTTCCGCCCACTCTCACAGTTTCCCTTTGCTCTGAGGGTAGCTGGGAGGTATCTGGACCTGAGGACCTTGGGGGTGACTTCGGGGTAATGCACAGCGTTCAGTTGGTGTTCTTGGGGCAGTTGACCTTAATATGCCCCAGCTCATGACATTTAAAACATCGCCCAGCTGACTGGTCACTGGTGCATGGTTGGTTGCTGGAGACTGGTGGTGTGGAATGAGGAGGTGTTTGGGGTTTTCCTTGGGAGGTAGGTGGGGTCTGGGGCTGCCCCCTCTGATAGAATGTGGTCCGGGGTTGTCCCTTCTGGGATCCGCTCCAACTGCTATTAGATTTTTTCTTTTCTGCCACCTTCCTCCCTTGTGTCCCAATTTTCCCCGCCTCTCTGGCAATCTATTATTGCTCATATTGATCCGCATAAGAAGCAAGACTTTCTGCTGAGTCCATTTTCTTATCCTATAACCACTGTTTTACGTCATCACTGGTAATAGTCTGGAACTGCTCCTGTAGAACTAAATCACATACTCCTTCAGAGGTAGTTACACCCCTTCCTTTAACCTATTTATCTAACAGATCCTTCATCTGGTTTACATAAGCCAGATGACTTAGTCCAGCCCCTCTCTTAAGGGCTCTAAATTTTACTCTGTAAGTGTCAGGTGTAACTTGAAATTGTTTTAAAACCAAATCCTTAAATTTACCATAGTTTGAAGCATCCTCAATAGGCATCTTATTGAAAATGTCCAGAGTTCGGCCAGTCAATTTTGCTATCAGTGTGGTCATCTTTTGATCTTCAGGGATTTTATGTAGAGCGCACAGTCTCTCAAAAGTGATGAAATATTCGGCAATGTCGTTGGACTCATCATGCTGTGGGCACAGTCGCTCCCATTTGTGGATTTTTGGGGAAGTGGAGTCAGCAGCTGGAGGAATTTATCTCTGCAGCTCCAAAACAGCCAGTGCATGCTTCTGTCTCTCAATCTGGGCTTCCATAGCCCTTTTATGGGTGGCTTCCTCTCCCTTTTGGGCTACTTCCTCTCCTTTTTGGGCTGCTTCCTCTCCCTCCATCAGCCTTTGATGTTCTTTTTCTTTTTCTAATGCTTCCAGTTTAGCCAGCTCTAGCTTAGCAGTTGCTCCACCGGTACTCATTTTCCTGCTTTACTGTACTCAGCCTACTAGACTCCCTAAACTGATAATTACAAATATATCACTTGGAAAATTCTCAGCAGGGTTTTACTCCTACCAGCAGAGGGAGAAAGACCCCCTACACAGATTCTCAGAAAACTGGACTGGCCAGTTTCTCCCCATCCCCAGGGACCCCTGGGATGGTTACCTAGCAGTTAACAAGCCTATTAAACACTTAACTGCAAAGCTAGGCTACTCTCTGCTATCCAGCAGGAGAAAACCCTTTAAAAAAAAACAACTTCAGCTCTCTGCCCTCAGGCGCTGAAAAAAGACAAAGCGTGGAGCTATCTGCAGCTCCAAAACCTGCAGAACAAGTTTCACCAAAGTGACCCCCTGTGGTGTTTACCTCAGCACCATTGCCTGCTTTGTTCTTGCTGAGAGGTCATTAGCATTCTCACCTCAGAGAAAACTGCTTGTTCTTAGTAACTGTGGAAATTTAAACTGCTGTCTGCAAAATTCTGTTTTTTAGATTAACAAAATTTCATCCCACCCCTGCCACCATGTCAGGATTGCCTCCTCACTCTGAACTCTAGGGTACAGAAGGGGGACGTGCATGAAAAAATAAATACCCCCCCCAGCTCATTTTACTAGCTTGGGTTAAAATGTTTTCCCCAGAACACAACTTCTTCTGTGTCTGGACTGGGTACGCCACCACCATCAAGTGAGAATGTCTCAAAAACTATTGGACATGGGCCACTTGAAGCCCCTCTTTCTCTTTCCACAAAACCCCCAAACTTATTCCCTCCCTGGGAAACTTGAGAGAAAAGCCTCGCCTGATCCTGCGAGACGTGCCCAATCCAAAACCAGGATCTTACACAATGGAAAACAAGCAGTCAGATTCTTAAAAGAAAGATTTTAATAAAAGAAAAAAAAGAAAGGAATAAATCTCTTATAACCATCAGTAGAACAGCATCTACCATAATCAACAAAAGGATTCAGAAACCAAACCTCTCCCCCGAGGCAACTTTCTCCCACTGTTGATATCTCTGCTGAATCTTACAATATTAAGAAGCACCCAGCCAACACTCACCACTGAGAAACCTCCAAGTGATAAAAAAAGGTAAACTTACTGACTACCTTACTTGATAGAAAGCTATAGTTACAGTGAAAGAAATAGGTCTGGTTCATCACATAGCTTAGTTGAACAGAAAAGAGAGACCCAGAGAGAAACTGAAACTGAAAATCCTTTGTCTCCTGAGGAATCTCTCATTGGTCAGTTGTCCACCTCTCAGGTTACCTTTAGCTTAACCCCTTACAGGTAAACAGTAATTCTAGGCTACTTTATACTTATGACAGAAGCGATAAACATAAGGAGGGTGAGACTGATGCTCAAACAGGTCAAGAGAGTTGTAGTTCAATGTCACTGAAAATGAGAGCAACAAATTGAAAGAGGGAGCCACATATTAAAATTAGAGAGGAAAAGTAGGGAGAGGATTCAGGAGTGAGTAGATGACAGCAACATGGATGAGGAAAGAAGAGAATTGAATTAGGTGTTTCTCAAAAGGAGGGTAAGAGTAGGGGGAAATAGTGGGAATATATGAATATTTGGTAGGTTGGTTATGCATATCAATATGGAAAGCATGACTGTTGTCCCTCCTGTGCTTATTTAAGATACTTATTTTCTGCTGTGCCTTATAAAATTCTACTATTTTTCATAAAATAGAAGGGATGTGACTGAGTTGCAGGAGGATTGCATGCCTTGCATATATTATTCTGATGTCTTATCTTTTGGGTTTTGTACATTTTATTATAACAGTGTACAATCTTCTATTGTCACTGTGACTTACTACCCCATTTCAACTTAAAAATTAAAATGTCTAAAACTACTACTTGTAAATGTATGTTGACCATCCCTAAATGAGCTATAGTTTTTTCCAGGGGCTTCTAGAACTTCTCTTAACTATTAAAGGTGCAACATTAGGTATTTTCTTTCATCTGCTGGTGCCTCTGCTGTTTCCAAAGAGGTGAAAATACTTCTGCTAAGGTTTTCCCTACATATGTTATTTTTTTTTCTGAATCATAGAATGAATTTACTTCAAGCTTTGGAGTTCATCTGTCTAGAGCAAGCTCCAGTTTTTTTTTTTCTCTATTTCTTTTTCTTGCCTGTGGGAAATGCAGGTCTATGTTATCTGTCCCAAAGTAGGTGCATTTTTGAGGGCTGTTATCTGGACTTGTTTATTGGAAACAGTTATAGCCTGATTGCTGAATTCCTGAATGTTAAAATTCATCTGGATAATTGATAAATTGTATGTCCAGCATTTTCTTCGTAAGGCAAACTGCTCTGTATATCACACAGGTCACTTTTTCTCAGGCAGAATGTTATTATTGAACTTGAATACTATAGCAGCTTCTCAGAGGACAATATTAAAAGCACTGATTCTTAATGGAAGAATGCATTTTAGAAGCAAGAGCTGAGTGATCTGTAAGTGACTTGCAAACGGTTTAGTATTCCCCTTTCTTAAAATTACTAGATCTGACAAATTCCATGCAAGATTTACAACATATTAAGACAGAATTGCATAACAGGTTCAAGTTTCCATTACATGCATTTCTTAAACAAATAGCTGATTGAATTTCCAGGTTTTTAAGTTATATTAAATTCTCTGTCTTCCTAATTGTGAACATAAAATGTTGATGATTTATGGTAATTATAATAAATTATAAGTTACAGTCACAATGCCATAACTGGCTTTGTGTGCTACCAAACCCTATTCAATTACAACTGAATTGCACAAATTAAGCAAATAATGAAAATCTATATATTTTCATTAACACAGGTGTTCCAATGACTGATCTCTGAACAAAGTACATTTTAACTTTCAGTGAACTGCAAGATAGATCTGATTGCTTTCATTTTCCCACTATGCTGGTAGCCTGCAGAGTATAAAGTAAATATATACTGGTGGTAGCAAAAGCAAATTTCTAGTTGTATTTAGAGTACTGATTGTAATGTACATGTAAGATTTCCATGGTGTTATGCAAGATTAATTTACCATTAAAACAGAGGCTGAAGGGGCTATGCATCAAAACTTAAGACATAGGGTTATTGCTTTTGACTAGCTCAGCCACCCAGAGGGGAAAAAATCCCAGTGTTGTGTTTTAAAACCTGCTGTCCCTCAACTGTATTCTCAAAGCTTTAATGTATCACAGGAGGCAGAGTGATAGGTAATCACTAACTTGTAGCTCACTCTATCCCCCAGCCCTTTATAAACATTCCAGACAATAAGCAGTAAAACACACATAGAAACATACAGATTACGGTATTGATCTCCCTCTAGCACAGAATCACAAACATCTCTCTTCCACCTAAATAATACCGTGGCCATAAATGCATTTAAATCTTTCTGTTTCCTACAAATTTTGCTGGGTGGCTTCAGTGAAAGACCAGCAGTAGAGTGCCCAATGGTGTGTGTGTGTGTGTGTGTGTGTGTATATTTCTATCGTATTTCATTACAAGATTGATCATAGGTTAAACCTTCCATTTTAATGTGGGGGATGGGGGAAAACCAACAAAGAATTGCAAGGAGTCAACTGAAAGGAAGGCATTGCAAGGAATTTTCAGCTGGTGTAATACTGCTTTAATAATCACAGGATAAGGGGATCTTAATGTGATGCAGTAACTACTAAAAATGGATGCAGTTCTTTAATATCTATAAAATACACACTTTTACTTTCTTACGATTAGCAAGTTCACTGTGCTAGCCCTGACTGCCAAAGACAGAAGAACATAGCAATAGTGGTAGTGTTCTTTATGCACTGGATGCCTGAATCACAACTTCCTCACGCTTTACAGAAGTCCAGTCTTCCCCTTTCTATTCCTCCCTCAAAAATGGTATTGTATGGAGTGGGGTTCTAGAATGCTTCTAGAGAGAGGATTTCCTGTAAGTAGAAGAGCTCCCAGAAGTACTAGGAGAGTACCTGGTATAGTTGGATGGGGTACAGCCTTCTTTTTCCCCATCCATGTCTTAAGGCACATGAACAGTTAATAAATTAACAAAAATCAGACAAATATAGTAAATAGTAAGGCCCATTATTTTCAGAAGTGCTCAGTACTCACAAATCAGGCCAAATTTTCAAGAAGGCTCAGCACCCAGCAACTCCCGCTGTCCTTAAGAGAAGCTCTCAAATGTGGAATTTTAATGAAAATCTGGACCTAAAACTCTCCTCCCAATTGCCTCTATTAGGATGGCAATTTATCACAGACATTAATTTCAGAGACATGTCCCCTTTGCAAAAAAATTCATGTCACCTGTCCCTTCAGAGAGATTAACTGGTCTCTTCTATTGTTGTATCCCGCTGAGAGGAGGGGATAGCTTCTCAACTTAAATTTATCCTCTTTGGAATGTCAGACAGCACAAAAGGGCCAGAATTTGACTGGAAACGTCCAACAAAGAATTCCCCTACTATACAGCAAATCCCTGTTGATGTAATGCTGTCACAGCTAAATTGCGCCCCAGTCACACCCCATAATTCTCTCTGGCAAAAGGTTGAAGGGAGGGATTGAGTTTTTTGGAGATATGATGCATTATTATACACCCTATCCCAGTGACATAACTTCGGGAAGTCCCTTAACTGCTTAACTGTTGTTGGAACTGAGGCTGGCATTCACACTGGCCCTCACAAACAGGAAGCTGTAACTGGCTCCTTGACATGCCCTACTGTCTCTTGTTGCTGAGCAAAGCTTGGCTGCATGAGAGAATCTGACTTGTGTTATTCAAGATACTCAATACTAGAGCTGCTTAAGAAAAAATGCCCAAATTCGAGATTTTTTGGGAAACTTCCTCTTCACTCCCCTCCTCACACTTCAGTGTTAGCAATTTTTCAAATGTATACACAAATATGTGAAAAAATATTTGCAATTTTTTGGCCATGTTTCAACCAGCTCTAGTGAACACAGGCAATGTAGGACTTAACAGGTCAAAACCAGCACAGTGAATTCTGCCTGGTATCAACTGGAATCCAGTGAAGGCTGGGGACCAGAGGTATAATATTCTCCCCACAGAAGTATTGCTAAGGGAGTGGTCACTTAGTGCCACCTCATTTTGCACTAATTTCCTCTGATGTAGCCTCTGTAGAACATATTAGAGTAATCCCCATTGGAGGATATTAGTAAAAGGACAGACTTTTGGTTAGGATGTGGGCCTAGGACTCGGGAGATCCGTATTTCATTCCTGGTTCTTGTTTGGTCTTTGGCAAATGGCAGTCTCTCTGGGCCTCAGCTCTCCATCTAGTACAAGGAGGACCTTGATCTTAGCACGATTCACTCTTGAAATTAAATAATAAAAGTGAGAAAAATATACTTTGCTATTAAATTTGATGTGAACAAGAGTGGGTCTAATATGTCACAACATGGGGGATCAGAGGGGTAGCCATGTTAGTCTGAAATTGCAGAAGTGACAAAGAGTCCTGTGGCACCTTAAAGACTAACTAAAGTACTAGAGCATAAGCTTTCGTGGGCTAATATCCACTTCGTTGGATGCATGTAGACATGGGGGATCCAACTCCTAAGGAAAGTGTTCCAGTTTCTGAGCTTTGAGACCAAAAAATTGACTGCAACTGTGGCATTATACGTACAAAGTAAAAATCATGAGAATTTAGTCAGTTATGAACCATATTCAGTTTCAAGTGTTCTGTTTTCCAGAATATCTCTATTCACAACAAGAAATTTTTATAACTTGAGCAAAAAAAGAATGATAAAACACTAAAAAGTAACACAGGACCCTGCCCTTCATCATACATGTGTGCAACATGGAAACTTACATTATAATTGAATCACAGACATGTCGGTTTGGAAGAAGCCTTGATAAATCACCTTGCCTATACCCCTGCATTGAGACACAATCAATTATATCTAGACTATCTCAGACAGGTTTGGATCTAACCCATTCTTAAAAACCTGCAATGATGGATACTCCACCACCTCCATTGGAGGCCTGTTCCAGAGCTTTTCTATCCTTAGAGTCAGTGATGATGCTGAAAGCCATTGAACAGAACTGTAAACGCTTAGATGATGGAAACCACTTCCAGCCAGGGGGCACCCTTAGCACCCATAGTTCCAGTACCCAGCTTAGAGATAGGCATTCTTCCTAACATCTAACCTAACTTTCCCTTGCTGCAGATTAAGCCATTACTTCTTGTCCTACCTTCAGTGGACATGGAAAACACATTTGAAGATTGGTATCAAGTTCCCCGCTCAGTCTTCTTTTCTCAAGATTATACATAACCAGATTGTTTTTAAACCTTTCTGTGTAGGTCAGGTTTTCTAAACTTTTTTTTATTATTGCTGTCCTCTGGACTCTCTTCAATATGTCCACATCTGTGTCAGACACAATTCTCCAGCAAAGGTGTCACCAGTGTCAAGTAGAGCAGAACATGACACTATTATTAATATAATTCTGGTGTGTATTAGCCTTTTTTTGCAACCACATTTGATTGTTAGCTCAGAATCAACTGGATCCACTATAAACTTCCAGATTCTTTTCTTCAATCAGTTGTTTCACATTTTGTTACTTTGCATTTGATTTTTTCCTGCTTAAGTATAGTACTTTGCACTTGTCTTTATTGAATTTCATCTTATTGGTTTCAGCCCAATTCTCCAATTTGTCAACATCATTTTGAATTCTAACCTTGTCCCCCAAAGTGCCTGCAAGCCCTCACAGTTTGGCATCATCAGAAAATTTTATAAGCATTTTATCTTTATAAGCATACTCTCCATTATACAAGTCATTAAGCGAATATTGACTAGAACCATCCCCAGGACTAATCCCTTCTCAGATATGTCCTCATAGATTGACAAAGAACTATTGATAAGTACTCCTGGGAGTATAGTCTTTCAGCTAGTTATGTGCCCACCTTTTAGTAATTTCATCTAGACCACATTTCCCTAGTTTGCTTATGAAAATGTCATATGAGACTATCAAAAATCTTACTGAAAAATCACGGTGTTTTATGACTACTGCTTCCTCCCATCCATTAAGCCAGTATCCCTTTTAAAGAAGGAAATTAGTTTTTGACAAATCCATATTGGATATTAGTTATTACCCTATTATCCTCTATTTAACAAACTGAATGTTTAAAATTTGGCCCAGTATCTTAGCAAATATCAAAGTTAAGCTGCCTGGTGGAGAATTCCTTGGATCCTCTTGGCTCCCATTTTCAAAGACTGATACTATGTTTGCATTTTTCTAGTCTTCTGGGCTCTACCTGTTCTCCAGGAGTTCTCAGACATAATGGTTAATGGTTCCAAGACTCTGTCATCTAGTTCCCTAAGTATCCTAGGGAACTAGATGACAGAAGTTCATCCCTAAGTACCCTAGGGATGAACTTCATCAGGCCCTGAAAACTAAATATTCTTTAACCTTTTCTTCCTCTCTTCCTACTTATGTCCCTTCCACCTTTTAGAATAGGTGCAATCTCAGTCTTAATGAGATCTTCGCCATTGTTAGCATGACAAAGTTTCAGCTTCTCTATTCACCAATCTACAGAAACCTCACAGGGAGCTGAAGACCGTGTAATAATCAGCTGCAGTTATATCATAGAGGTCTAAAAATGCAGAGCTATCAATCTTGAGACAAATCCGGTGTAGGATGAAATTGATGAATCTACAACCAATAATATTTCACTCAGTTTTAGCTCCTGCTGCACTGATCATCTCCTCCCCTCACATCAGCTGTAGGAATACCCTGCATTTAATGAGGTCCTGTTGAAGCACAACTATATCAAATACAAAGGCAGGCTGGTTGAACTGTCAACTTCTGCTGTTCGAATAATTGGATGGGATGAGAAATGTGATGGGGAGAAAAAAGAAAAAACGGGATTTGGATTTTCTTTAATATAGTGTTTGACTCACTATAACACTTCTCTTATAAGGCTTTCTTTTTCCTGATCCCACAACCATTGGGAGTTGTAGAAATGTAGATTAATTCTGTGACTTGCCATCTTTCTCAGATTTCCTATTGTATCTATTTGCTTTTTCACCCTATCACTAAAGCAACTGTTAAGGTATTTCAGTTTACACAATAAGATTAAAGTACACTACCTACTTTCCAAACTCACTGTGATCCTGTCAGACACAAGATGACAGGATACTTCCAGAAAGAGAAATTCACCTAATTAATTAATGTACTCATTCATTAATTGACTGATTGCTACTGTCTTCATGTAGCAATGTTCCCAATAGTATCACCCGACAGCCTCAGCAGAAGGAAATGCATAAACAAAAAATAATAATTATCCGTTGATGAATATGAATGAAAGACTAATAAGATCCCCATGAAATCACTGGATCCCCACAGACCCTTGAATTCTTAGATATTAAAGACTCAAAAAATAGGCTTTAGCAGGTTTGTTGCTTCTAATCATGTAAGCCCAACACTCAATATATAGTATATTCACATATGTTAACTGCCCTAATGGAGTATTAAGAAAGAAAAGTACTTACAAAATCTAATTAGGCATTTTTAAAGTAATTTTATACATACTTTTATGATCAAACAATGTATTATAAAACAAATATTTAAAACTTATCTTAAAACCTAGCTACCCTGATAAGCATAATTTAGAAATCTTTAATGAATTCACCTCAATTAGCCTTTAATTAAATAGCTCATTAAAAACTGATTTGAATACTGCTCATGAAGAAATCCTTGTTCAACTGTTATGATAGAGCAGGAAGGTAATGAAGTTAATATTAAACAATTTTTGGAACACTCTGAAAGTCATATATTATTATAGGATAAAACCCTGAATTTTCTATGACTTCCAAAATCTTACCATAACGCCCAATAAACAGAGTTAATATATTATCACAATGCAAGACAAACCGAAGTTTTAAATAAGTGTGTGTGTAAAAAATTCCCTATGCAGAAAAAAAAATAGAAACATGCCAAATTAATTAGACAATCTTTCTGCTACCTTTAGAACACAGAAGTATTTTGATCTGTTGAAAAGGATATATATTTTGTTTCTTTCTATTCAAAGGAATATCCACCATGGCCTTTAACTTTTCTTTCTTGGAAAGACACACACAGAAACAGCAACTACATGGATTCAAGCCTGACATCAAAACACACACTGGCTATTGCATTTTAGCCACTTCCTGGGAACATCTTTGATAGAGGGAAAAATCCATATTAACAGCAAATCCAGAGGAAAACTATATTTTTCACAATTTAAAATGTAAAATCTTTATTGGTTTTCAGCTTGAATTCTCTCTGAAAGTTTCTCTACTGCTTGCAAAAATGTCAGTTTGGAATGAGAACCCTCAAAGAAACTGGTATTTTCCCACAACATGAGTTTTATTCTTACGGTGACAGAAAAACAAAAGGCCTAATTCCATTGCCCTACACTTTGCACAGTCATTTACACCAAAACGAAGTTGTATTTTACACTATTGTGTATTTGCTCTGTACTATTGCAAATGACTACACAATATATAGGTCTATGCTGATTCAGGAGCAAAATGATTTTCAGTATTTGATTTAAATTGCATATTTGTGGGAACCTGTCATAAGTGTGAAGTAGCCTAGAATTAGTGTTTACCTGTAAGGGGTTAAGCTAAAGGTAACCTGAGAGGTGGACAACTGACCAATGAGAAATTCCTCAGGAGACAAAGGATTTTAAGTTTCAGTTTCTCTCTGGGTCTCTCTTCTGTTCACCTCGGCTATGGGATGAACACAGCTATGTCTTTCACTATAACTATAAGATTCTATCAAGTACTGTAGTTAGTAAGTTTACCTTTTTTTATCACTTGGAGGTTTCTCAGTGGTGAGTGTTGGCTGGGTGCTTCTTGATATTGTAAGCTTCAGCAGAGATATCAACTGTGGGAGAAAATTGCCTTGGGGGAGAGGTTTGGTTTCTGAATCCTTTTGTTGATTATGGTAGATGCTGTTCTATTGATGGTTATAAGAGATTTATTCCTTTCTTTTTTTTCTTTTATTAAAATCTTTCTTTTAAGAATCTGACTGCTTGTTTTTCATTGTGTAAGATCCTGGTTTTGGATGGGCACGTCTCGCAGGATCAGGCGAGGTTTGTTTTTTTTTTCTCTCAAGCTTCCCAGGGAAGGAAGAAGTTTGGGGGGTTAGTGGAAAGGGAAAGAAGGGTCCCAAACTAGCCTAGACCTAGTTTGGTGGTGGCACTGTACCAGGTCCAGATACAGAAGAAGTTGTGTTCTGGGGAAAAACATTTTAACCCAAGCTGGTAAAATAAGCTTGGGGGGGTTATTTCTTTTTTTCATGCGGGTCCCCACATCTGTACCCTAGAGTTCAGAGTGGGGAGGCAATCCTGACAGAACCCAAAATTAGATCTGGCAGTTTAGTAACCCACTATCTTTTTTTAAACCAGGACACATTTCTAGTTTCTGTTTGATAATAACTGTGTAAGATTATATGCACAAATGCCAGATGGTCTTCACATTTTTCTTTGAACCAACGCTCTTGGGACATTATGACAAAACAGAGGGGAAAAAAAACCCCAAAGTTTCATAATTATTTGAAAAGAGGTCATCCTGTCAAGGATCCCATTGTGAAAATTGGTTTGTACAAAGCTTATTTTGAGGCCATTCCTGGAAGACCGCAGGTTGCTGGCATTAAAAAGAATTCATTAGTAAAACACCACAGCTTCAAATGGTAATATCCATTGATGGGGTTCCAAAAACATTTTAGATTTAGGTGACAAAGCCATCACATTCAAAAACCATATAGTACTAAAGCAATTGCACTATTTACACTTGAGTGAAAGAGCTAGTCATGCATGGATAAAATTGCAAGGATGTCTGAGCGTCGGATGGAATTGAACAGTTCTGACTTTGCCGAGTTGAGCAAAGTTCTAGAATAGAACAGAAGGATAGAACCATCATTTGTGGCTTCATCTATTATTTTTACTGCACCAAGAGCATATTAGATGCTTCCCAGAACAAAGAGATGACATGGGCATTGCCCTGAGTAGCATACAAAATAAAATTCCCCACTAAAGGTTTGATCTTGCTCCCATTCCAGTCAAAAATTTATTTTATTTTAATAGTGAAGAATCAAATCACTGAACAATAGGGAGAGGTTGGGCAGAGAAAAAGCCAAGAGTTACAGCAATAAGATGATGTGGTCACTCAGCAAAAACATAGCAAGACAAAGGTTTGCATTTAAGAAAGAGAAAAAAGCAGCTAGATTGTGCCAGGTAGGTTGAACCTTGAGTTGAGAATGCTGCATAGTTGTACCAGGCCAGCCCATGGGGAGCACTGGAAATGAAATGTCTTCTGGAGTTCCACACACACTGCTGCATCCCTTTAACAGGTGTGGCCAACTGTTGCCATCCCTTACCCCAAATATATGCTGCCAATCTCCTATGCTGGCAAGCACACAGGGTGGGTGAAACCACAGTACTGCCTACCCTCAGCTGTTAGGGAGCATTCCTGTGATCATCCTCCATGCGCTTGTGAAGTCATATCAGGAAGGCTCCTCCTTCTGTACTCACACACTACACCGACATAAGGGCTAGGCAGAACCTAGCCCAAAATAAGTGTCTCTAGCAGGCTGCAACCCTTAAGGTGGTCTCTACCAGCTGATCCCTTTAAATTGTCCTCAACCAGCTTTATCTGAGCTGACAGCAATGTCTAAAATGACCCCCCCCCCCCAAAAAAAAAACCCAAAAACCCACACCACCACACAGAACGCAGCACCATACAGAACAAAACCCTTTCTTCCCTGAGGGGGTGCTGTCTTCTAGCCTTCCTCCATGGGTTGGAGGCCAGCTCAAACCAACTCAGTCCTTTTTCCCCTGGTCTTAGGGAAGTCAGCAAGCAGGAATGCAGTTCTTCCTTTTCTATTATCTTTTACTATGAGGGAAGAGGCAAGTCATATGCTGCCCTCTTTCCCAAACTTATCCTGGTTGACAGAGAGAAGGGATCTTTGTTCCATACTACAAGGCTTCTGAGCCCAGATTCTTAAAGACTACTCAGGACCACTTTCTCTTTCCTAATACCTGCCTCTATCATTTCCTAGGCCCCTATCTGCTCCAGAATTCCTGGAACTGGGTAGTCTGACATCCTAGACTTAGAGAAAGGAGAGAACACAGGACAAATTCCAATGTCCTTAGAGCCACTAGTTGTCTGTCAGATTTCCTTCTCTTGCGTACTTCTCTCATACTGCTCTTAATTGGGACAGATGGTTTTGTAATTTCAAAATCTTTGGTAAAAACTGAAGTATCAAATTCACATTTCTGCATGACACACAGTGCTGCCATGTGAAGCATAAAAGAAGGGGGCTCTGTCACACACTGCATTTGAGTCTTTGTTTATTTAACATAACTGGGTTTCTGGATTAATAAAAAGCCTGCATCTATTTGCACTGAACTGCTGTGAAGCAGGTCCCCCGTCCTCCCCAGGAAGCAGAACTCCTTGAGATGGAATGTTAACAAGGGGCTGTGAGGTTACCTATCCAGGGATTTTGCTTATCACTAATAAAAAGTAGTGAGCATTTGAGTAGAAAATGTATAACTGGCTTGGGAACCTCAGTAAAGATTAAGAGTTCTCTCTTTCTCTCAGATAATATTCTGCATATACAGCTTAAGAAGTGACCTGAGTGACACAAAATATAATTTGAGAGAGAGAAGGAACACATGAGAAGCGTGTACAATGGTTGTAACTTTCCTGTTATGATTGAAATGATGCATCATCTCCCCATTATTATCACCTTCCTCCTTTAAATAAATATCATCTTGTGCTTGTCAAATACATTGATCAAGGCAGTTTAATTTTAGTTTTTTAAAAACATTATTTTACCCTTGTAAAATCATTTGGAAATTTTCTATACTGCTTCCAGCTGACCAATTCCTGGTGGATTTATTTGCTAGGTTTCACACTAAAGGTGGCCCAATTTGGAAAAATAAGAGAACGCACATGAACCTTTGTCAGTTTACAAAAGTGAACCCAAACTGTTTCTCCTGTAATGTTCTGAGATGCAGATAGAGTTTCTTTTTTTTTTCCATCTGCCATTTTGCACTTCAGCATTCTGGCTGAGATCAGAAGTGAAGTACCAATATTGGGAAAAAAAAAAAAAAAAAAAAAAAGCTGTTCCTGATGCATTTGTGATGTAAGAGGAAGTTCTGGAATTTAAATGAATGGTTAGTTAATGATTTCCAGTCCAATTTTGCTTCCTTGGGCAGCTCAAGCAAGCAACCTCTCTTCTGAATTCTAATTCCAACAGAACACAACTACAAAACTTTTTGAGTCACAACAAATGACCTTTGAGGGGAGCACAATATGGACCAAATTCTCTACTCGTCTAAAATGGTAACATTTCATTGATTTCAGTGGAACTGCATTCATTACACAAGCCCTACAACATCCAGAATGGCCTAAGTAGTTTCTACAGATACTTTTATGTAACCTGTGCGCAGGGGGCAGCTGTCATTCTGAGAGACAAAGTCAATGAAGCATGTGACAAAGGAGACACACAATATCTCATTTGTGGAGATTTTACTTCTCCTGCCTCTTCATTCTTGTTTTGTTTCCCTTAATGTAAAATAGAAGCTATAGTGACTTGCTGCATATGGGGCAGTTCCTCTTTGTAGCTCAGCACCAGCTCCCACCATCCACAATGTCCCTTTCCCAAAAGTTCTGTTCAGTTGCAAACACCTACAAACAGCACTTCAGTTTTAAAGAAAAACACACTGCATCAAAGCTGCACCTTGGTATCAGACGTCAGGATCAACAACTAAACTCATCATGAAATGAAAATTCTTTGAAAGACATCAAAGAAGACAGAACAGTTACGTGATTGATGTCACAATAAAACAAACTGTAGGAGATAGGAAATTATAACAGTGTTTTGTTGTTCTAGTCAGTGATGGTAAACAAGGAAAAATAACTAAAATGCATTTATCTTGACTCATCAGTTTTGATGCATACAACACATCAAGCCCTTTAAATTTTAAAAAAATGTTATTGAGTGTTCATCAAATGGATTTATCAATGCTTAGTTGAAATGTACTTCAAATTACTGTTGCCTATTCATATGCCTCTTGATATTTAAATGTTTGTCTTCCTGAAGGAATGACGTGTTTTACTCCAATAATATTAATCAATCCACGGCATGACAATGCTGTTTTCACTGCTGCGCACTTTAATAACATCCAAGGACTCACTTGTGCAAAGTTCCACTGATGTCTTTGCTCCTACGAGCATAGCAAGCCCAGTGATATCAATGCGAAGAAGGACGACAACTTGCGTCACTTTGGTTTGCAGAGCTGGGACCCACATACTTAGGGCCGTTTCTGAATAAGATTATTCCTGACTTTTCAAGTGTATGTAATTTCATATACTGAGCCAAACACCTGCCCTGATTAGCCAGTCCAAGTGCTGGGTAAATGCATGGAGGAACTATCAGAGACAGTAAGAGTTTTTCTCTTCAGAGGGACAGGCTATGGCTACACTAGACTGCTTACAGCAGCACAGCTGCATTGGGGCAGCTGTGCTACTGCAAGCTCTCCAGTGCAGCAGCTCTAAGACACAGGAGAGCTTTTCTGTTCACTTAATTAATCCACCCACAATGAGAGGCTGTATCTATTTAACTCTCCCATTGATATAGCACTGTCCACAGCAGCGCTGAGCTTGGTGTAACTTGTGTCGGTCAGGGAGGTAATGTATTCACACTCCTGAGAGACATAAGTTATACCGACATAAACAGTAGTGTAGACGTAACCTAAGAAGTTGCTCCCTGTGGATTTTCCTTCAGTGCAGCAAGCCTTATGTCACCACCTGAGTATGAGGATCAGGAGGATCTATACAGCAGAGTTCTTCTCCAGGCACCTCACCTTCCTGCTCTTGGATGCTGCTAGGATTGGGGAAAAGGTAGCACTGTTACACTCTGTATGGGCACCAAGCCTCCACTGCTCTTCTATTTTCCAAGACATTATCTCCCAGGTCCCCTGGGGTAAGGCAGGTTGCCACAGCATGGCCAATGGACAAACCCAGAGTAAATCACCTATTTTTCAGGTTACATAATCCACGTCTGGAATACAGATTTGAGGGAGTTAGAAATTATTAGAGATTTAAACTCACCAAATGCATCTCTCATTTATGTAATACACAATTGTTTCATAAATATTTGCTAAGCACATGCTGTCAGAGCACCTGTGTGCATCCTGGAAAGATTTACGGTGCCAAAGTCTTAAAATATATGTCTTAAGCTCTATTTTATATGGTCTAAATTCAATATTAGAAGTAGCTGTCCTGGTAGCAGTAATAAAAGTATTTGATTAAAGTGAAGTTCATTAACAATGGCTAGTTTGTGACTCACTGCAGAAATATGACAATGACTTCCTGAGATTCTGAGACTTAAATCATTAAGGCAAATACAGACAATTCCCTAAATATCCAGGGCCAGCTCTTCAACTGGCATCAATCACAAATAGTTTCTTTGAAGCCCACAGAGCTACACCAGTCTCATGATACTGGTAATATAATTGCCAATATGCTAAGGAACAAAATTATGAGTTTTCATTGGTTTTATAACAGCAAATCCTAGGAACTGGCATGAAGATTTTAATGTAGCCTGGTCCAAAATCTACAAAGTTTGCATCTTTAGAAATAGTGCATAATTCTTTATATGAAGGACTTCAAGATCATGTCATTCAGATGAGTCAGTTCTCGGAAGTATCTAAATAATACACTATCAATAGTGCTAAACTTCCAATAGATGGGGAAAAATACTTCTGGGGGGCTCATGTGAGAGCAAAAAAAGTATAATTTTATGGTACACTATAACTAGAAAAAGCACACTGCAGCCCTGAATCTACTTAATATGCATTGTCTGAAATGAAAAACATGGCCTCAACTTTAAATAAGCCCTATATATTTTCCCACAAAACAGCCAATGAAGCTTTTCTTTCCAACAAGCATTAAATGCTAAGAAGTCAACTGAGTAAAATATTTCAGACATTTACTGGTTTGATAAAAATCTTCTGAAAAGTTCTCTTTTGTCTCCCCCATTTCCTTTACTTTGCATTTCATCCAGCACAGCAGAAATGGCTTTGTTATTTCAGCTGGTAATAATTTAGAAGTCCTGTTGTAAATTTTGTAGAAACCTCAACAAACACAAAAAGATGTTTGGTGACTGTAGCATGAAAAAAATAGTTTCACACAGTCTTTTTTGTGACTATTAATAATATTTTCATAGAGTCACATGGTACCTACAGGCCTAAATAAATCTTGAGAAAATAGCAACTGATCCCACCTTTTTTATTATGTTTAATCTTAGCCTTGAAACATTAAGGATTATATTACATCCAAAACATCAGAAATTTGGGGCCAATCCAGCACAAAATATCCATGGCCTTCTGGGTCAGAGAAGCTGAGGAAGGCTGTCTATGTTGTCTCAGTAAAGAGCCAATTGATTGAGTATAGGTTACTTGTTGTAGATGCTCACATGGAATCTTGTACAACAGCCAAAGAGTTGTGGAGCAGTCTGGGGGCAAGGCAGGTCAGAATTCATAGAGCCACAACAGCAATTATAAGGTGAAAAACTCCACCCTTAAAACAAATATGACGGGTAAGCATCATCAACCTGTTGACAAAATTCCCAGCACATATGTCTATAGTCAAAGTGACAAGGTGGGTGAGGTAGTATCTTTTATTGAACTAACTTTTATTGCAGAAAGATAAAAGCCTTTGAGCTTACACAGAGCTCTTCAGAATTGGGCAAAATAAAGTCCAAGTGACATTCAAAGCCACTGATATGGTCAGGCATTCTGGAAACAAAGTCCTAGAAATTTTGGGATGTATCTGTTCCAGTTTGTGTTGTGGTACATGCCAACACTTACTGTATATTCTGTATTGTCTAAAGGAGAAGGACAAGGAAATGCAAACAAACAAAAGCTGTATTAGAATATATTATGTTTAAAACTTCCCACAAATCCTAAATAAAGTTAAATTACCTTCAACATAAAATCTGGAAGTATTTTCACCTTAAAAAAATATATCAGAGAAGAAATAAGGACGTTTGAGATTGGCCGTCCAAAAACATACCTTTTAAAAGGCCACGCCCTATAGCAAATCAATGTCAAACAAAGATCAAAACTGAGACCCACACAAAATGACTCATGCATGAAATTTTGAAAGAATGAATCTCCCAGCATTTTGTGTTAATAACTCTTTGTACCACTTCACATTCATGTCTCTAAGCTCTGATGTACTTGATTTTAAATAATAAAAAAGAGATGCTAAATTTGTGCGGAACATCATTAGCTCAGACTAAAACAAACTATATTCTGCAAAATGAGGGGAAGGTTAGAAGCATGCTTCCTTTGGAAAGATGCACTGTGAGAGTTCTTGATGAACGGGCCCAAGGAACTGGACCTATTGAGGACCTTTCCAGTCTTACATTTCTATGATTCTAACATAGAACATCTTATCTATCTCAAATAGATATTAACTCCTTATTACATAGAAATATGCTCAAACATTTAACTTAAAATGGTCTGGAACAAGACTCGAGGAAAGACATTAATGTGCATAAAACCTCCATGGGATTGAGTTTTCGAACAATCAAGCACAAAAATCGCACTGGATTCCTACAACTCTTCAGGAAGCTTAGTTATCTTTTTAACAGATAGCTGCTGCAAGTGCCTTAACAGAGAGTCTTTACTTCATATATTATGGGTGTGCCCACAAATATGCTCTTTTTTGGGATGCAGTTTGTACAGAGAGCGATGTAGTCTTCCTCATCATCTTTAGCCAGTCTCTGCAACAGCTATTTTGGAGACAGAACTCACTATCTGGCTTCAATGGTTGTGAAAAGAAAACCATGGCTTCTTAGGTCTATTTTAACTGCCAAAATTCCTATCCTCTCTGTGTACAAAGCAGACAGAGCTCCAGACATAATCAATGGAGCAACATCCGTATAAAATTTGCCAAGTATGTAAAATAAAATAAATAAATTATGAACACATGTAGCAACAATTTGTTGAGCTGTGTAGCTTTCAAATACATTTGAATAATGTTGTCTAACAAGGTTATTTTGCTGCTAGGTACTTACAGTATGGCTGATACCACTATGATTTCATGTTATGGAAATAGTTCCCACTTAATAAAAAAAATTCCACTCTCCACCTAAAAATAATAAAGATTTTTTCCAAAGTATTAAGTAGTCTTTTCCTCTTTTTTATTACTGTATTCACTATCTTCTGTCTGGCAGTATGATACTTGGATGTACACTCATACAGTTGCATAATTTGTTCCCTAAAGGCTATTTGGAATATTGTGTGTTAATTCTAACCCATACTAATTATATATAGATACAAACATCTCTCTCTCTCTCTCATACACACAGAGAGATGATACATAAACACAATGTATGTGCATGAGTGTGAAAGGCAGATGTTGTCTTTCAAATAACTTGATTTAAATACTGTAATGGTTCACTGCAAGATGGCTGCCCAAAAATCACTAAGACAAAGGAGTGTGAAAGTGAGCTTGAAGAATCCTGAATATGGCATCAGAATTGCTTCAGATATATTCTTCAATTATTTTATTACTAACAAAGTCCTTGGAAGTCTGTGTTGTCACTATGGAAACTGTGGCTTACAAACAAACAGCCTCCCAAGAGGTAGGAAGATGACCTACCTGTGGAACAGCTCTCTCTTTCACTTCTCTTCAGTTTATCCTCTCTAGCTTTCTGTTCTTCTATTATGCATATTAATACAGCTGAAAGGTTCGAAACAGAGGTGGATGTAATGGCTTCTATCTGAGGAGAGCTATAATTGAATAAAATGTACAACATACTTGGACTTTGAAAGTTTGCATTGAAAAAATGTAGGAAAAGAGTAAATATATAAAGGGGGCAGGGGTCCCAATGACATTTAGGTTCACAATTGGTATTTAAGCAAGAGAGAGATAGAAGAAGTCATTCAGCAAGGTCTGTCCTCAGCCCAAAAGTTTTCTGTTTTCAGGTATCTTGAGAAGTCCTCTCAAGACACATAAACATCCCTACACATAAAATGCTGAGCACTGGTAGACTGCAGTGAAGGTAGAATGCTGAGCACTGGTAGACTGAAGGACAGAGTCCAGAAAAGGAGAGATGGCAGCTTAACTGGAGCAAGAGTAGTATGTTATCAGAGGAGAAGGAAGTGACATTTAAGGAAGACTGTATGGCTACATATGTATTTTTGGTTTAGCAGTGACTAAGGGAAAGATACTAGCCTACAGATATAGTATAAACACCAGGATGTAGAGGAATGTTTTATTGTGGGAGATGACCATGGGCGGTATAACTAGGAAATATGACACATTAAGGAAGACTTAAATTGGATATCAGGAAGAACTTTCTGACAGTGAGATGTTTGTAGGTGAGCTCATACTACTTCATTCTGATTCTAGAAATATTATTGAAGAATTATTATTAATAGTCTCAATTTTATATATTCTGGGACCAGTAATCTCTTTAAGGGCATATACAGTAGCAGAAAAAAAGATATTTGTATCAGGTTAGTTAACCCGCATTAACTAACTCAGGTTAAAAAAAAATGTAATGACATGGCAACTCAATCTTTAATCAGGATTCACAGCTCAGATTCAAACCCATAGGGCAGTTAGGGGTTTGACTCCATTCATTAATTTGAGTTAAAAGCAGAATTGTCTTCACTCATATTTAAATCTCAGTTAGCTAACCTCAATTAAGGACATATCCCCCACTTACTTTCTTCAGTATAGACTTATTCTACAAGTAAAGTGAATGTTGTGTACATGCTGCATCAGGCTAAGATACAGTCCCCATCATGAAAGAGGCCACTTTGTTTGGCACAGTTAATATAGGTTAGACTAAACACTAGTAAAGCATATCATAGGACCACTCTGTAACTCCAGGGAAAGGTACTAGATGAGCCAACAGCCTTACACCTGTGATTTATATGGCTAAAAACAAAGTAAAGAAACATTTTTCAAACATTCAGGACCTGACTGAGAGCTACTGATTTAGATCAACTGAGGATCTGGCCCTCTGCCTCACAACTAAAGACAGTTTAAGTAGTCTTCCTTTGCTGTGAGTTTTGCATCTTTGTTCACAAGACTTCCAATGACATTGTGCAAAAAAACCCATGGCTTTAAAATCTAATATTTGTATTTGATGGAATACAGTTTTTTCATTTTCTGTATTTTACATATTAACAATCATTACCACAGCTGTAATTTTTTTTGTCTAACACATATATGAAATCGTAACATTTTGATAGACATTTTTATATCCCATATAGGACATGATCATCTGGAACCAAAAGTATTAATGAGCAGTTTATCAAATATTATTAACAAAAAAATTCCATTAGAGATTAAATCATTTATTGCAGCAGGATTTATCTGATAAGATGTGCTAGTTTGTCACATGACACTATTTCAGAAAGAATAGTAATGAGGACTCTACTGAGTTAGAGTCCTCTGTACTGTATTGAAAAACCCAGCAGTTTTGAAAGAGTTGTTCTTTGAGACTCAGGATACCCAGATTTGATATAGTGCAGCAGCTGTAATCCTGACCAAGCAAGCCAGAAACAGCACATGCTCTGCTAAAACAATGGTTTATATGTATTTGATAACATATTGTTTACGCTACAATTTACATAATAGCTGGTAACTCAATACATGTGCTTGGAAAACTGTAAACTCCAGGCCAAGTGCCCCTCTGGTGTAAACTGGTGGAGCTCCATGGCTTTCCATGTGAACATGTCAATACAATCGATGTTTGTTTTCTTGTAAGTGAGCCGAAAACTCAGACTTGAAAAGGTGTGTGTGACTTGTATATTTCTTAGTGAAAGTGAACAATATACAGCCTCTTTGCTGCAAAAATGAATGATACTGCATGTGAAACTGTTTTCCATGAAAAGGGTTCTTTGTTTTGTGTGATTAAATGATTAATGATTGCAGAGCTGTGATGTGAATCACTAACAGCAGTTCAGGACATGGCTTAAGTCAATAAGAAAGTTGCTCTCACTTTTATCACCAGGTGTAAATCATTTTGGCTTTTATTTTAAATATTTTTAAGCTACTGCATATTAGAATAACCTCTAAAGATCAGCTGAGTTCTTGAGGTTTAGTTCCAAAAGTAAAAGCTTCCACAGAATGTAGTTTAAGAATTTTTTGTTTTACAATATTTGTGTCTATTGGTGAACTTGCAGGCCATATAGCTACTGAAATCATCGTGATTTGGGCACCATTAAACACAATTCAACCTCAATCTATGATAACCACATAAGTGAAAACCTTATGTTGATATATTCAAAAATTTATGCTATTTCAAAACTTTTCATATTGCTTATTATTTCCTTTCAGTTATTACAAGGAGTAATACTTGAATAGAGTATACTGTGGCTTTTGGTTTCCTTTGCTTCCATATTTTACCCATTTAAAATTGCAATGCACATTCTTAAGACTTCACAAAAACCACCCCAAGATGAAAAAGAAATAATGTTGGGAAACAATTATGTTAGATCTAATTTCAACTAAGTTTATTTTCATGCAGTAAGTGGCTTGCTTACAAGTCAGTTGATGAATATGAGGGAAGACCATGGGTTTTTTTTCATATTATGTCAGGGAATAGGCATAAGGGTTTTATTCCTGTGGGCTTAAGTGGCTACATGCACGGCTAATGGACACTACAATGAGTTTGTATGCAGTGACTTATCTGGAATAGCTTGTGTCAGGATTGCCTCCCCACTCTAAACTCTAGGGTACAGAGGTGGGGACCCGCATGAAAAAAGAAATAACCCCCCTAACCTTATTTTACCAGCTTGTATTAAAATGTTTTTCCCCAGAACACAACTTCTTCTGTATCTGGACTTGGTACGCTGCCACCACCAAACTAGGTCTAGGGTAGTTTGGGACTCTTCTTTCCCTTTTCACTAACCCCCCCAAACTTCTTCCTTCCCTGGAAAGCTTGAGAGAATTAAAAAAACAAACCTCGCCTGATCCTGCGAGATGTGCCCAATCCAGCGAGATGTGCCCGATCCAAAACCAGGATCTTACATAATGGAAAACAAGCAGTCAGATTCTTAAAAGAAAGATTTTAATAAAAGAAAAAAAGAAAGGAATAATCAATCAATAGATCAATAGATCAGCATCTACCATAATCAGCAAAAGGATTCAGAAACCAAACCTCTCCCCTGAGGCAACTTTCTCCCACTGTTTATATCTCTACTGAAGCTTACAATATCAAGAAGCACCCAGCCAACACTCACCACTGAGAACCCTCCAAGTGATAAAAAGAAGGTAAACTTACTGACTACAATACTTAATAGAATCTATAGTTACAGTGAAAGACATAGCTGTGTTCATCCCATAGCCGAGGTGAACAGAGAGAGACCCAGAGAGAACTGAAACTTAAAATCCTTTGTCTCCTGAGGAATTTCTCATTGGTCAGTTGTCCACCTCTCAGGTTACCTTTAGCTTAACCCCTTACAGGTAAACACTAATTCTAGGCTACTTCACACTTATGACAGCTTGTGTGGCCCTTCCACATCTGACCTGCAGAGGCCTTGCTGAGGAGTTTCCAGTGGGGTGGAAGGAACAGGCTGTGTAGGAAATACTTGTTTCCACTCACAGTAACTGTAGGTGCAGGGTTTTGTTTCAACAAGGAAGCATGGGGAGCATGAAGTCCTTAGTTTAACCATCTATCGTTCTGAGACTTTCCATAAGCAAATAAAAGGAATTTGCTACACTACCACACCTGTTTGTGGCAGTGTAGGCCTGGACCACAGGTGGAGTACACAGAGAAACTCTGAGGATCATCATGTGGCATGGGATGAGCAAGACATTTTATTCACCCTACACAGGGGGCAGCAGTTCTGCTCATAATTGTCATAGATGCTGGATAAACAAAAAGGCAGTTCAGTCTGCAAAGAGGCCGTGGGCATCTGCATAAGCTTTGGACCCTTTAGACCAGGGGTCAGCAACCTTTCAGAAGCGGTGTGCCAAGTCTTCATTTATTCACTCTAATAAGGTTTCACGTGCCAGTAATACATTTTAATGTTTTTAGAAGGTCTCTTTCTATAAGTCTTTAATATATAACTAAACAATTGTTATATGTAAAGTAAATGAGGCTTTTAAAACATTTAAGAAGCTTCATTTAAAATTACATTAAAATGCAAAGCCCCGGTGGCCAGGATCCGGGCAGTGTGAGTGCCACTGAAAATCAGCTCGTGTGCCGCCTTTGGCACGCATGCCATAGGTTCCCTACCCCTGCTCTAGACCCATCAGCTGTCATAGCTCAGTTGCAGTTGTGCTGCCAGGACCTTTCCTACCCATTGCTGCCACTAGAAGCCTGTCATCTACCTCATTCGCACACAGTCCAGGGAGTTTCCCCCAGCAGGGAGGCAGCTGCCAAACAATTAGCCAAGTCTCATGATTCATAAACATTTTGCTGGTTTTTTCCACTGAGGGCTATATCCTTTCCCCAGCTGTAGAGATCCCTCAAAGGGCATAAGGAGGGTGACCAGATAACTGTGAGAAAAAAGACAAAAACAGGACAGGGGGTCAGGGTGGGGGTTAATAGGTGTCTATATAAGAAAACAAAACAAAACAAAACAAAGGGACTGTCCCTATAAAAACAGGACAAAAACGTAGGTATGAGTAATGATGATACCATAGAGGTAGCAAGAGATCTTCATATAGGTTCCCATCCACATTGCTGTAACCGTGCCACAGATTTTCTTTTCACTCCCTTCTCCCCTCACTAACTTTATGAAGAATGCTTTACTGGTTAAAACAGTTCAGTGGATTAAGAAAGCTTCAGTAGATGGTGATGCACTTTTCTGTGGGACCATTCCACATCTTTCTACAAGTTGTTGCCTAGTATTTTCTAGCTGAGAAACAAAGAACCAGTCCTCCTGTTAACAAAATTGTGAGAATTTTACCAGTAGGAAGTTTGCACATCTGTTTCTTTGTCTCTCTTTTTGCCACATGTACTGTAGTAGAGATCATGTGAATTGCTCTATAAATATCTAATATTAACAGCTTGATTTTCCGCATTTTTAACATGAATTACAAGGAATTAATTCTCTTCCATTTTTGAAAATCTTTAATATTTTAAGCCATTTAACAAAACACTGTCTGTCACAAATGCCCAACTTCAATGTTTCATTTTGATAACCTTCCCACATCTGATCTGGATCAGAACCAACTGGCTTTTGGGGTTCTTTTCAAAATGACATTTCATCTAAAATTTCGGGGGGGGGGGGGTTAAGAATTCAATGCAACAAAAGAAAATGTTAACATTTTACTGTTTTACTTTCATAAACAAGTAGCAGTTCTGCAGAAGTATTTTATCACCACGTATTGTTTGGATTTAATTCAAATGTGATGTTCCCCAACTGGGAAAGAGAGATGGAGCTTAGGTAATATCACTCTTTCCACATTATTCAAAATAAATGCTAATGCAAAGCAGTGGTAGCAGAGAAGGAGGAATGGAAGGCAAATTTGTTCTCTTTTTCTTAGTAGTCCAGATAAGATGCATTTGTATTTTTTGGCTGTCAGTAGCAGAAATAGGAATTGCTATATAAATGTCAGCTTCAGCTGGGAGATCCAACAATTCGCTTCCCCAACCCCCACCTCTTAATTCTGATTATTACCAGACACAGAATCAGCCCACCTCTGAATACTACTTTCAGAATGGTTTCTTTGTAGGGGGGGAAATGGACTCACTTTACCAATGGAAAGGCTGTTATCTTGCAACAGCTGTTTATAGTTAACTACAGCCCATACTTAAAGCATTTAAAGTCTGCTTCTTGTTTAGTTCTTATGTGTTTGGGAAAGGCTTTTGGGGAGATTTAACCCATTGTTGTCATTCCTGACAACAGGACACAGTTAAATCAAGGGCTAGAAATTGCCCCATGTCTGATGTGGCACAGCCAAACTCTGTGAATAAGTAATGACCATTCTTTGTTTCCCTGGCTTGGTAGTTAACGGCTGATGAGAGGTTAAAATTTCTAGAACTAAGCCAGCAGAAGCATTGCCAACACCATTTACACAAACTCAAATGACATACGACATAAAGCATTTTAGTATTAAATCATATGGGAACCTGGTGAAGGGAGAGAGAAAAAGAAATACACACTTTCTTTTTCTTTTTTTCTGGCCCTTCAGCATTCACAAGATTTCTTTTTCAGGTTTTTCCTGTGTTTCATTTCAAAGTATTCCTTGCTGACAAACAAAGCAATTGTTGTTTAAAATTTGCAATATATATAAAAAAAATACTTGCCAGCAGTTGAACTTCAATTCTCATCTGTTGTGTCTGACAACTCTCAATGGAGAATACGAGGACTAGTCAAACTGCTACATACTATGGGACTGAACAATAAGAATATGTAAAGTACAAGATGAAGAGATGGAGACTTGCTATAAACAAAATGTGTTGCTAATAGGATACAGCAAGGAGAACAGGGAAAGGAAAATATGTATGTGCAAATTATTGTATCTCAGGCCTACCTTCAGAAAGCAGACTAGTTTAGTTGGCCACATATAGCCTTTGCTAACACTTAACTAATTTTTCATTAACTACTCAGCAGGGGTGAGCACAGCAGGAGACATTTGGATTTGAATGCTGACCTCAACTCAGAAGACTTGAGTGAACTGAATCCTACTCATACTTTAAAGAACACAGGGTTCTTTGGAGTTTCTACCATCACTAGGATCCAACAGTGGACTCTTCTAGTTTAGCTGTAGGGAAGTAGATTAACTCTTCCTGCTGATCACATTCCAGAAATGGTCTTTTCAGTGAACCAGCCCATAATTAGAGCTCAACAAACAACTGATTTTCTAGTTTGGCTGCTGAATTGAAAAATCCCTCCCCAAAATTTGGTTGACAGACATGAAATGGAAATGTTTTGGTTCAGGTAGAACAAAAAAATTTTGTTTGATCCAAAACAACACACATGATTTCATTTTGTTTTTGGTTTTATGCTTTTTTAATCTAGATAAATTTTGAAATGAAATATTTCAGAACAAGAGGTCAAGCAGTTTTGCTTGACTAAACTAAAATAAGCCATTCTTAAAACCTAAATAAATGTGTTCACACAGGGGGGTTGTTCTGATTTAAGTTAAACTTCTGCGGCTTTTTCATATATACAGGGCCTTATAGGAAGTCAGTGTTGCAGGCACATCAGAAAAAAAAAATGAAGAAAACACAGTGTCACAGACAATCAAGTCCACCATGTTCATGTCCATTTTGACAGATCC
Source organism: Dermatemys mawii (assembly GCA_007922305.1). Taxonomy (NCBI): domain Eukaryota; kingdom Metazoa; phylum Chordata; order Testudines; family Dermatemydidae; genus Dermatemys; species Dermatemys mawii. The sequence continues at coordinate 21,534,346 of ML677343.1, read as the reverse complement.
TAATGCAGTGATTTTATTAGAATTTCCTCCTGAACTATTTTGCCGCACTACACATATGTAACTGTGCACCTTATAAATATCCATGTGTGCTATACGCCAGACTACAAACAATTCTCCATAGGAAACATCAGTTTAAGTGAGTAATATCTTGCATACTATTAAAATGGTAAAACACACATTTTTTTAATCTCTGTCCATTGTTCTGCACATATGTTTTATACACCTACACCCAATTATTACTCCTGGGGGGATTCTGCACCAAAATAAAAAATGCACACAATACTTTAAAATTCTGCAAATTTAATATGTCAAAATCACACTATGTATTAACACACCAGTTTCAATTATGTTGGTAATTTATTTTAAAAAAACTGTCAGCAAGTATGTCTGTAACAATACAGACACACAAAAATTCCCCCAGGAGTAGAGAGTTAAAGAAAACCCCTATGACAACCCACATCCTTTTCCCCCACAGATTCCAGCTCTTCCCCCCACCCCCCAGCCAATACACCCAATCCCCCTGAACCCCAGAACCCAACTGCAGGGTGCACATTAGCCAGCAACCTGCACCCTACTCCCCACGAGCAAAGCCACAGAACACTGCTGCCTGCTCCCTCACAGAGCCCAGTTGTGGTCCCTCCTGCAGCCTAGACACCCACCCCCTACATCTCAAAGACCAGGAATCCAGAGGGAGAAACAGCCTGATTCTTGGTCCTGGGCATGCACGGTTTCCTGGTGCCACACTCTTCTTCCATCATAGCATGAGGGAAACTGCAGCTGCTAGGAACCCTATAGCTCTCTCCCCATCCCCACAACAGTGTCTTCTATGTGCGAACTGGGATCTGCTGGGTCTAGCATCCTCTTGTGATGGCCAGCAGCATTGCAGTCCATTTCTGGGGGGAGGAGTAAATTCTGCACGAAAGAAACATTTCTGCAAAATTCTGCATTGTGCAGTGGCACAGAATTTCCTCAGGAGTTGTGTGTGTGTGGCACTTGCACACACAACATTTTACATTCATAGGTCAACACTTTCTACATAGACAAAATTATGAACATAAGTAATGAAAACTTCAGACAAGTGATATTTATTAAGATTGTAGACTTTTCCGGTATTGTATCGTGAATGTGTCTTTTTCAGTTTTTGAATATATTACCTTAATTACAGTATTCAAGTCTTGATAACATTCTTTAATACTTTGTCCCCACTCCACCACAGCTGCTTGATTAAAAGGCACAGATCAGGGTTCTGAGCTAAAAGATTAAGTAAGTTACACAGTACTTTATTCCCATTCCCCTGCTCCTCTGAATAGAGCTGTACTATAATTAGCAATGTTCATTAATCAAAGTTGCATTTTTTAAGCTGTCCGATGCTTGTGTGTCACTTTAATAGTTCATTCTTTAAGAAAAATATATGCTATTAAAATTTTGTGAGTACTTTGAAATTCTAATTATCATTTAAAAAGATCTCCCTCTTGGGTCCTTGAATTTGCCCTGATGGTTTTCTTAGGATATCACAATGGTAGAATTGGTCATCCTGTGATCAACTGGCTGTGTATACATTGACTAGTCATATCGCAATGGAAGATAAGAAAGTAAAGGCTGCAAGACATCTATCAAAATATACTGATAGCTAAAATATACTGGAGTCGTGCCCAAGAAGTGTGTCATTTTCTGGATTGGGAAAATCATCCTAGTTATTTTGTGTCACTCATAATACAGCCTGACTTAGAGGAATACTGAGCCCCTACAACTTGCATTGATTTCAGAGGGATTACTTGGTGCTTAGCATTTGCTGAGAGCAAAATCAAGTGTTCTGAAATGTGAGACCATCCAGCTAACCAAGTTTATAAAAAATAATCCATAGTAAATTCAGCCTATATAACAGCCAAAATATCACTTGCAAAAGAGGACCACACCTGTTTGCATATGAGAAGAAACCTACCATTCCACATGGAGTGGAAATATCACATGCAAATAGACACTCAGACATGCTTATAGGTAATCTTTATGCCTAAATGTTCATTAGCATATACAAATATATGTTTATAGGTGCAAATAGTGGATTTTACAAATCTTGCAGGTACACTTCTAAAGACTACTTTCAAAATTTGATGACAAAATGTTCATGTATATGTAATCCTTCGGCCAGTCAGAGTTGGCAGCAGCAAAGGCCAGGTTCAGTATCTAGGAGTTCCTTTCCAACAACACAACACAAAACCAGCTCAAGCCCCCACCCAGTAACCTGGAACAATTACACACCACCTCCTGGGCACCTCTAAGAGGCAATGCTTCCCCTCTAACAAACACAGAGTTTGAGTGTAGTAAAAACTTTTAATAAAAGGAGGGAAATAATGCAGCTTTAATTGGGGAAACATCGCAAACTGGGTTTATAAACATATACCATGATCAAAAGACCCACCACCAAGAAAGTTGGGCAGTGTCCTTTTCCCCTCAGGTTCTTAAGTCCAGCAACCCAAAAGTCCCTTTAATGTGTTCGTCCCTTCTCTGCACCCCACCCACAGTTGCTATCATTGGCCAACAACTCATAGTTGCTGTCCCTGCTGGCCACTTGCCAATCCCCTCCACCAGCGACCCTGCTATTACTGAACATTTAATGAATTGTCTATTCCTTCCAAATGTTATACAATCAGTCAACCTAATTACTGAATCTATTTTCTTCACAACTAAAGGACTAAAATACAATTTAGTTCCATAGGAACTTTGACAACACCCAAAAAACAATTTCACAACCCAGTTTGGGGTGATACCTGAAGGCTGAGAATCACAGCTTTATATAATTAGTATCTCACCACTTGGCAGCTTTTACATAAAATTAAAACAGAGTGTTTCTAATTAAAGAAAAAACTGATATTTTTGTTCCAAAACAAAAACATGTCTAAAGAAAAGTGAACAAGGATAATCAGGTAGGCTACAACTCACCTTTGAAATGGAAAGGCCTTGTTGTCCTTTGTTGTCTTATTTTGGGGTTGCTCATTTGTGTTATATGGCTGCTCTTTGTTTTACTAGCTTTTGGTCTTCCTTTCGTCTGGTGAAATTCTTTAGGTGTTCCCAGTACGGAAATAACCATGGTCTTCTTCAGTTCCTGTCCAAAAGTGGATCTAGAAGAGGTGAAAGTCAGATTTATGGCACAGTTACATTTGATCTAAGTATCTATTCTAAGCAACATTCAAATAGTGATTCAAGAGGCCAACAAACACAAGCCTGGGATATAATACTACAATGTTATCTTTTAAAGCTAAGATAATAAAACAGAACTATAATGTTAGCTGTCACCAAACCACACTAACAATAATGTATGTCCTACCCACCTGAGTGTATTCATACTATGACATTTTGGTAAGCATTTTTCCTGTTATTGTTTAGTCTGCAGCTAGGGCATACTGTGAATGAGCCCTGTAAATTTCATAACTAAGGAGAGCCAAGCTATATTATTTGCCTAGGAAATAAGTAGCCATTTATAATCCCATAATACTTTTTTTCTCAGAGTAAGTGTGTTTCCTTTCAGGGACTAGACATATTTAAATTCTTGCAGTTTCAACTGTATATGGTATTCTTCCTGTCTTAAACCACTGTGTTGTGATAGTGTGCTATTAAATAGCCATTATATTCCATAATAAAGGTGGGTAATGAATTCCTTATTAAAGCTTGAAAAAATATTTCAAATTAATTAAAATTTCATTTACAAAAATGACAAGAGAAAGAAGCATGTGAAAATTTTGTACAGTTTTACAACCACCAAGATTTCAATTAAAAAAATGGGAAAACAATTTTCAGCAAAATATGTACTGAGTTTTGGCCTGCTATAATCCCTGCCTATGAATTTTCTATTTTTGGTGGGACACGGGGGTTTATTAATTAATGATTGTGAAATCCTTTCACATTCATGGATGAAAGATGATATAAAAAACAAAGTATTGTTTATACTGCTAAACCATTGGAAATTACATTTATGAACAACCCTGTTTTATTGGTGGGTAAGATTCTTCTTAAGATAGAATGAACCATGTATTCCATGTTTTCAGCATAGTAAGTAATTAACCATTTACTAAGGTTCACAGTGGATTCTCCATCACTGACAGTTTATAAATCGATCTGGGATGTTTTCTAAAAGCTTCTAATGCTTTCAAAGTTATTTAGGAGAAGTTCTATGGCCTGTGTTATATAGGAGTTACACTAGATGATACCAATAGTGCCCTGTGGCCTTGAAATCTATGAATCGGTACCAATCTGCAGAACCTATGGCATTCTGATTTGCCCCACCACCACCTCCATCCCTGTTCAACATTTACAATTATCCTCATTATTAAGTCATTTCGGATTGAGACACATTTTCCTCATCCACAAATCCCTAAATTATGCTAAAATGAGTGTGCACATAGACAAATTTAAGAGCACCTGTGTACACAGCAATTGGGTTGAAAGTTAATTTGTGCACAAGTACATCCCCTCCCTAATGACCCACTGAAATTTTATGATTAGTTGAAGTTTTAGGCCCTTCGTTTTCAGGAAAGTGTCCTAATATATTACACAAACCCTTAGTAATGGTTTCTTTTCTCCTCCTCATTGTTTCTGCCAATACATACTTCTGGTTTCTAACATTTGTGGAAGAAATGCATTTTTTCCAACAGGAAGACCATACCTTGTTTGTGCAAACAGTTCTTTTTTTCTCTATATGCTTTCTTTCAAGCCATGCAAATTGAGTAATGGGACTTTATTTCCCTCCCTGACCTCAAAATTCTGACAGGATTCATTTAGTTTCCATGTAAAATGTGAACGGCTTGATAATAGGTCATTCAAATATTCTGCTTGCAGGATTTCCCACTGTTATGCTAATTGCATGATAACACAATATACAACCAAGGCCCATAAACATTATTAGATCTTGCATTTCATTTTGGTAATACTGTGTGGTAGGGTGTTAAAGAAAGTGTCAGTTAATACTACAGATACAGCTAAGTTTAAAAACTAAAAAATGTATCTTTAATAACATTATAATAATCAAAATGCTGGTCATGTCTGCAGACTTAATAAGCACTTGTTAGGTCAGCATTGGGTTGTCTACCAACTCATTCTTTTCTTTGTCCATTCTTTTTCCATGAATATGAAATTGCTTGCTAAATTCACATTGAACAGAGGGCCTGAAATCCGATGTAGTCTAGGCCACAAAACCAGAAACATTCAAATTATTCGAAGTGAGGAGTTGTAAGGCAATATTCAGTACAAGATTGACAGTGAAGAGAGTGGGGGGGATGATTTTCAGGTTTGTAACTACACATGGAAGAGAAGTAAGGCAGGAGATTATTGTTACATGCAAGAACCTTAACATTTAATGTTTATGGATTCTGTTGAAAAATTTAACTTTTCTATCTGCAGATCATTTGTGAATGAAAATTAGCCCATGCCTCTCTAAAACTGATTAATTTCAAACTTCTACTTCCAAACTAACTGTCAGAACTATGTTCAGCCATATATCAACATACATATTGAAATACACAAATTTAAAATGTACACATTGTTCAGTGTGAAATCCCAGGATCATGAAATTTGGCAGGTAGGGAATGGAAATCTGCAGATATGGAACCAGGTAAGAAACACTTCATACAAATCAGAGGGGTAGCCATGTTAGTCTGGATCTGCAAAAGCAACAAAGGGTCCTGTGGCACCTTATAGAGTAATGGATGTATTAGAGCATAAGCTTTTGTGGATGAATACCCACTTCGTCAGATGCATGCATCCAACGAAATGGGTGTTCACCCACAAAAGCTTATGCTCTAATACATCCGTTTGTCTATAAGGTGCCACAGGACTCTTTGTTACTTCATACAAAATGCAGCTTCTCAGAACTCCATTCTGCATCAGACAAAATTAATTCAATGGGATCTGCACAGGTACCCCTTCTTATAGGGCTGTTTGTAAGACTGTTGCCTATATCTGTATTTATGGCATCACTGCTGCAATTGTCAAGTCCTCATTATTTTGTATGCTCCTCAGTGATCTCAAAAAATGTTGAGAAATGCTTCAGTTAAGGAATAAGCCTGCCGTTGCTTCTAAGTTTGCAGGAATCACCCACAACTGGGAGGTATCTTGAAATGAGAAACATATTTTATATAAAGACATTTATTGTTCCTCATTATAGACAGGTTTGTATAATTCTGAAAAAAATGTGAAAAATAGCTACACATTTTAATAGGTTCTTCCAGGATTTAACCAGCCAGAAAAATTGAATATAAATTCACATTTTCCTGGCTGAAGATCTGACTTCACTCTTTGTTCACCTCTACTGGCCCGAGGCAAGCTTAAGGCAAGAATTTCCCAAGTAAGGATGAGGGATGGAGTGTGTTAATAATAAGGTTGATGTCAATCTAGGAAGAAAATAATATTAGAGATTGTTTATGAAAGAGAAACATTTTCATTCTATTTCCAGTTTTGTTGTACAGAACAATGCCTCTGGACTGATTTGATCAGTTTATGGAATTCTAATCAGCTGTTGCTGATGGTGAATCATAAAACAAGTACATAAAAATTTATTCTGTCAAAAGGAGAGCCAAGAAGGGGAGTGCAATAGTTCATTCTGTCTGTGACATCCTACATCTTTCTCTTAGATTCAGAAATATTAAAATAGAGTGGTGTCAAGTGTGTCCTGATGGCTGTAAGGCCTTAAGTTTTTTTTTTTTAAAAAAACTACTTAACTAAAAAAAGTCACATTGGAAATGGAAATAGTTTTCCGTCCAACTACAGCATTTTTTAAAAAAAGGGGTGGTGGCGGTAACACTCGATATATTCAGCTTTAAGAGTAAGTATTCTTAGTATATCTTGTGGAGCAGTTGATTTCCCCAAAGGGAAATCTACTTCAAAAACTTGATAGCTTGCCTGCTGTGTTTTCCTAGAGATTTCTCCAGCATGGAGGTTTCAGAACATTCTCCAACAAAATGAAATACTCAGCACTCAGCATGTTTCAAAGACATCTGGAGAGCTATTTTGATGGTTTATTGAGTAAACATTTGGAAGAACCAGGTTTGGTATAGACCCTCATGACTGAAAAGCTTGGACATACACCCTACAAGTGATTATTTATATCTGGAAATGTAGTACAATATCAGCATAGAAAAGCTCTTACATTGCCATTGCTATACTATATAATTTCCTGTATTTCTACCAACCAGTGTCCTGTTTCCATCTTTTTTTTCCCCAGATTGATTTGAATAACTACAATTCAAGAAAATACTTAAATGAAACAGGATATATTAAAAATACAGAAACCACCAAAGCTTGATAGTGCTCTGTACTTCAATTTAAAGTTGATACACTGAACTGTATGTTGACTGTCAGTGGAACATAATATCAAGGCATGAGGTAAGAACATGACTGCACAATTGCTACAGATGGTTGTTCCCTACATATTGTAAAACCAATACTTACCTTCCCACAAACATTTAATGTCAGTATAGCTCAACATGTGGATAAGTGTGTCAAAATCTCATGTCATTATTAGAAAGAGTTAAAGGCCTTCTAGGGAACTTCCTCCCAGGTTATGTCCTATTTGTATATGTAGACATTTTGTTCACATCAGTTCATCTCTGACCTTTCCACCTCCTTTGAAAGAGAACCTTCTTATGTTTAGTTTCTTTATCCATTTGGTTTTGCCAAAGTGGCTGAGATGTTTTACAATGGAAGTCTTTTGAAAGTTTGCACTTTTTTATTTTTGTATTTTTTTATATCCAACCTCTATACCTACCCAGAGTTGCTTTCTATGTAGTGTCTCAAGATAATAGTACTTCTGGAAAAGACACAAGCTTCCCTAAGATCAGTTTGTCTGGCATGTTTTTTTCTTTCTAAGTATTCCTTCCAGAAATGACTATGCTAACCATGCAGTCAGTTACCCCACATACAGATCATGACATCACGATCACAATCCCTAGATATACTCCAGGTTAGGTTGTACTTTTACAGTTCTGAGAACAGCTACTGAAGATGCCTTTCTCTTTGTAAATTCAGTATTTACCATCTCACAAACAAACATTGCAGTCTGAGTATATAGATGAAATAGATGAATAAGCAAGCTGAAATCTCCTGCTATTAGCTCTTAAGCAAAATGCCTTTCTCTGGTGTTACCAGACTCCCAACTGTATTTCCTTTACACATGAAATCTGAATAAAAATACAGAGCATAGAAAAAGATCTGAAGCAGCTGCCTATAAACTGAGGGTTTAGTTTAGAAACACGTACTTGATCTGAAAGGCAAGGGCTTACATCAAAGTATTTGAAAATTTTCATGGCGCACAGAAGAATATGACAGGATTTTATGTGAATTCACAGTTCATAGGTATGGTTTGTCAGGTCTATATCAATGTCCTTTCAACATTACATACAATGCTATATATGTATACGTTGGTAACTACAAACAATTGCATTCACATTTCTGCTTATTTAGCAATTTTTTTGCTCGGAAATACCTGGGAGCTTTCAGTTTTTTAGTGTTTATGTAAACCTGTCTTGTTTCTGAAGGTGATTTACAGTATCTGTTTTGATTATTCTTCAACACTTCGAGTTTTATTACCTGCTCAACTATATTCAATAAGTTTAAAAATCTACATCAAATGATATTACAAGGAATAGGACTCAACTATTAACCATGTCACACACTATAACATTGAAAGTTGTTCTTGAATATGCATTGTGTTGCACTAGTTCACTATACAAATCCCTTGGGTGAGTGTGTTTTTGAGACTCAGCAATGGCAAGGATGGATTTATTATGTAACTCCAACAGCAAACATCATTAGATGCCAAGAAGGAATGTAGTAAAAATATACGATTTGACATTTTTTGACTATTATAAAAAGTTTATAGGACACATTTTTTCCTGAGCCAATGTTTGCCGTGCCTTCATCTTCAAAGCTGCCCTGTGCCTCAATAAAATCTATGTTTAAAAAAATGAATTCAGACTGGAATAGGTATAGAGAAAGGCTACTTCAATGACCAAGGGAATGAAGAGCCTAACTTATATGAGGAGACTATACGATCTTGACATGTTTAGCTAAGCAAAACAAAGGCTGAGGGGGATACAATTGCTCTAGGTTTATATATCCAGGGCTAACGACTAGGGCAGGAGAAGAGCTGTTTAAAAGTTAGAGAACACTTTTGAAAGAAGAACAAATGGTTATAAAGTGGCCATGAGTAAATTTAGGCTTGAAATTAGAAAGTTTCTAACTATCCGAGGAATGGTATGGGAGTATTGGGGAGCTTGATACATTTATGAATGTCAATATATGATGTGGCTGCCTGTGATAGCAAGTGGACTGCACTCAATAATCCCGAAAGTCTCATACAACTCTGTGTTTCTACATTCTTCCAGCGTTGAAGAAGGAACTTTATCACAGTGAGGCAACAGAATTATCTCTACAGCTACTCAATCTCTCTCTGCTTCACTATTGGGCTCCTGCCTCAAACCTTCCTCAGCCAGTCTTTCTACTACCAATTTAATGAAACAGTATGTATATTCTCATACCCCTTATGTCCACATTCAGTTTAAAGATCAGATACAGTGTGTGAACAATTATATGGAAACTCCATTATCTTTTTGAAACATGCAGTTGACAAGCAACTTCATTCTAGAACATTGGAGATGTTGGCAACATGGGACATGAAATCTCCTTCCACAATTCTTGGAAACTTCACCACCAGTTTGGACAAGAGTTCTGCCACCTCTTTCTGCTAGCAGGTCTGGAGATTTTCAGGATACCAACAATGGCCTTATGCCTGGATCTAAAACTTAGTTTTCATGAGTGCACCTCTTCTGTATTTTCAGACTCAAAGGCAAAGGGCATTTTGTTCCATGTTCATTCTCGACACATACAATGCCATCTCATTAGATGTGCAAGGGACACTAGCTCCAATCCAGCACCGAACACCAAGTTGCTGTGTAGACTTTTACCACTTGCAACTATTTTCTGAACAGCTTATGTCTGCCAAGTAATACTCCTATCTATATCATTGTTGAATTCAATCCAGAGTTCAGTCACCTTGCACCAAGTCTCAATGTGATCCCACAAATTTTGTTGCTAAAAGAAACAATCTGCTAACTTTGGTGAGTAGACTTCAAGAGCTAAACCTCAAATCATAATATGTTCAACAATTTGAGGGGATGGTTTGTGTGTCTGGGAGCTACCAGTCTTGTACCAACATGGGTATCTCATCTGATATTTTACTAATGTATCCCACTTAGGTGGAAACCATCAATGTTACACCCGATTCTCAAAACAGTTTATTTTACATTCAACACCTTTTCCAATGCTGTTCTTGTTTACTTTTTGAAAAGGAGCACCCAATCAAAACTCAAGTCTTCCCTCAACAACTGTATTATGAAACAGAAATAGGTTCAATTTTTTCCCGTTTGCCTCATGGTTTTGAATACAACCTTGTGATTTTTTTCCTTTATGTAACAGATTTGTTACATTAAAGAGTTAAAGATATTTTTCTGAATTTGTGTGATTATTTAAACTTTATTACTATAATAATCTCATAACTTTAAGATACCATCATTTGTCTAATCTCAAAGGGAGCCTTATATTACTCAGATATTTTATATCACTCTTACATCTCAAGCTCTGCAAAAAAAATTTATCCTGTTCAGTGCTGCTGTTCAATTTATAAACACCCTTTGCAGTGTATAAAATTTTCAGATGTCCTAATCTTGAAGAAATTTGTCATGATTTCTATTACATTTTGTTAGAAGTTTTTCAGCCACTACCAGGAATAGTATCTGTCACAAAATGCATTCATCAGAGATGTGCAGACCTTCATGGGAATAATTTAAAATAATCTTTACGGAAAATGTGTGTTGCAACAAGATGCTAGGTTGTATTAACAGAAGGCTCTAGCATGAAGAACAAACAAGAAGATATTATTAAAATATTTAGGCCCCAATTAGATTTCATTTGGAATTTAATATAGGATACAGAGTATTAAGTGCCACTCCGTAGATTCATCGGGTAATCTTGCAATAACTTCTCTAGTTATTTGTCACCATTACATGTACAGATGGCTATTTAATGCTTTAACAAAACAGTTAAGTAATAAAAATACAGAAGAATTTCATTCTACCTGGCCTGCACATATCTATGCTGACTCCTGTTTCCCTCCCACCTCAAGAGGGAGATTTAGGAATGGATTTTCCTAAAGCTGTGTTTGCAGAACTCCAGGATCTGCACACCAACACCAGAGACAAATCTCTGAAATGAACACAAATATGCAGATTTTGCATGTATACAATATACTGAAAATCAGGCCCCTGATGTAACCATGGAATGAGGCTAACAATCAGAGTCACATTTCTTCTCTCCTCTTTGCTCTCTTTATTTCTGTCCTTGGCTGATAGATTTCTACCACTAACCCCACCAGCTCCCAACAATGACAGCTCCACACATTCTCCCACCCCTTGCTATCCAATACTCCCACTTCCACTTCCCTTTCTGTGCAGAGGGTAGGGGGGTGATGACTAGGTGCTTAGGCTTTGCTCTCTATGGTGTTAATTTTGATGGAATAAATTGGCTAAAGGTGTTAATAGAACCCAGTCACTGTCCAACATTTAACTATGGTAAGTAAGTTCTGGGGCTGGATATGCAGAGACTTCAGCCCGCTTAGCACTAAGGCAAAAACACCATTATTTTTTTAACCTTGTATTAAAGATACAGAAGAGAAGGAAAAACAGTTAAAGCATTTGAAATGTAAATGATTAAATAAGGCTTTTAACATCCTTCCTGGTTTCTTTTCCCTTTAGCTATAGAGTTTTCAGAAGGAAACTCCCCTCCATTTGAGAGTCTTTCAGACAGCATAAAATAACTGTCATAACAATGGGGTATGAGATTTAGCAGGACCTGCCAAGGGTGATGATGTCATCTGAGTCTCTCTTTTTCTGGCCAAGACACCACTCAGGGCGAGGATGATCCAGGGGTTCCGAGAAAACCTTGCGGCTGACAGCCATGATGGTGACGCTTTCTCCAGTAGCCTCCCTCTATTCTGCCAGTTTGTTTAAAAAAAAAAAAAAAAAAAAAAAAAAAACCTTTTCCCTCACACTCTCTTTCTCTTAAAGGACCCACCACAAAAAGAGTGATGGGTGGAATAGCCCATCCCCTCATTATTTTGTCCACCAATTGGATCTAACCTCCAACATACCAGTTTTGGCTCATTAAGTTCTGGCTTCACATCGCCTGTTTTTAACAAGCATAAATCCAGCACAGTCCTGCTACTATATTGGCTTAGCCTTTTTGTTCAGACTAATTTAATTATGCTGTCTCACTTCTAATTTAGTTATTCTTAAAGCTCAGATTTTGTCAGGGATATCTTTAGTAAAAATCACAGACACGTCATGGGCAATAAACAAAAATTCACAGAAGCCCATGACCTGACTGTGATTTTTAAGCCTGTGACAGGAATATTTTTAGTAAAAATCTTGGATCGAACAAAATGGGGAGGGAGGAGGGTCCAACACTCACAGTGACTGGGGTCTCTGGGGTCCCCTGGCCTCCCAACAGCAGCTGGGGGCTTTGGTGTCCCCTTGCTGCCCATTGCAGCTGAAACACTGAAGGGTTTGCTCCCCGCCCTGTGGCCGGCCTGCTGCTTGGGGACTCTCTTTGTGGATGGGCAGCTGTGAGGAGTCCCGCTGCCTGCAGAGAGTGGGAGCTCCAGAGTCTCCTTCTGCCCTTGGCAACTGGGAGCTGCAGGTTCCCACCACTACCCAGAGGGGCTGGAAGCTCCGGGGTCCCCCTGCTGCCCTTGGTGACTGGGAGCTACAGGGTCCTGCCACCACCTGCAGGGACAAGGAGCTCCAAGGGGCTAGGAGCTGCTGGGGCCCCACCGCCAAGAGTGGTTGAGATCTGCATAGTTGCCTGCTGGCAGCTCGAGCCCTGGTGCAGAAAATGTCAGGGGGTCTCTGGAAGTCACGGATTCCATGACTTCTGTGATATCTGTGACATAATCATAGTCTTAGTTATTCTGTCTCCCTTGCATACCTTTTCCCAATCATTACAGACTATTGTAACATTTTATGAACTCTCTCATATTTTTTTTAACAGTTAAGCTCACAGTCCAAGGAAATCTGTAGGCCCAATTGTTAAACATCTGCTTCCAAAGCCTGTAGTCATGATGTGGGGAAACAGGAGACTTATTCTCCTTAGGCCCCCACATGGCTCTATAGAACTGGGTCACAATGTGCCCCCCTCCCCCCCGCCCTCCACAAAATTCCAGGTGTTCAGAAGTGAGTGAAGTGAAATAGCAGAAGATTTTCCCCGCAATCAGCATTGTCTCTGCTAGAAGACTGACCTTATACCACTAATATCACTTCCTAAAGCACTCAGGTGCTCTTGGAAGTCTGTCATCCAAATATTGAGCTGATAAAACTCTGCGTAACTTAAAAGATTTACAGGTGCACTGCCCAAGGTAGTACAGCTGAATTTCCATATCAAGTAACACATCTTGAAATGTATCATTAGCAGCAGATTAGAGGCTTCAAACTGATTTCCAAAACAAATATGCCATATATAACAGTATTTGATCCCCTGAAAATTAAGACCCAAGATCTTTATTTCTTGTTTGAGGGTAGCATAGCTGTTGTCTTGGCTTGTATCTGTAAAGCCTTATACTCTCTGCTTATAATCTAGACTGTTCCCAATAAACATTCATGAAAGAAAGTTAAAGAAATAATGGACTGTCAATTCCTAAGAGAGAATTTTTTTAGACCAATTATTTACCCCATTAACCTCTGGTAATTTATAACAAGCTATCATATCATTAACTGAAGTCAGTAACTGCAGTCAGTACATTTTCAGCCCTATGCCCACAGTGTCCTCAGACTTCAAGAAAGAGTATGATTAATAGGCTATTCTCCTATAAAGTGTGCTGATAAATATTTTTGTCTTTGACCACTTATTAAGTTTAGTTGATCTCAGTAATAGTCAGCTTCACTTTATCATAGCACTACCCAATGCTAAAATGATCAGCACTGAGAATCAGGATTTCCAGATGTTACTGTGCTTCATATTTGAATGGAAATAGTTAATAAGATTCAAGTATTTGCCAAGATCTTTCTAAAATTAGTATTTTATGTATCCGTTTTCTATCAATCAAACCTTAATTCAAAAACATAACTACCCTTACCCATTGTGGAAATAATCTTCAGAATGCTAACCAACATGTCCCTCCCTCCTTGCAGAAAAAGGTCTCCAGGGCTTACGCTACTGTTGCTACTATTTCCCGCTACATCTTTACTCAGAAGGAGCTGAGAGCTCTGCCACCCAGCACCCTAAATACTTTGGATGGGATTTTCATAAGCTCCCAACACTGACTCAATTCTGTTCTCATTGACTTCAATAAGAGCAGGGTAAAGCCCACACTGAGCGCTTTTCAAAAGCCCACTCTTTGTTGCCTTCAAAGTCTAGTTGCAACCACTTTACCACTAATCTCTTCTATGCACAGATAATCTAAGAAAGAAAATTTTCACTTGGTATCTAGGGAGTTGTCATTTACACACTCAGAAAGGAAGAGGGAGGAGAGGGAACCAGAGAATTTAGAAAATAAAAAAGGCTAAATTATTATTTATGTGATTCACGATTTTCTCTATTTCAATACTTTTATTAGCTGTACTAATAACCAAGATTAAAGTAAAGGAATTGAAGGTAGAGACAGAACTGATTTTCACAAACAATTCTTTAATTTATATGTTTAATGGGGGGGCAGGTTCCGTATATTGCTAAAAATAGGATGTTCCAGGTCTACCAAAAGATGCTAAAGCTATGTATTACAATAAATTGATTACCATGTTAAATTAATAACCTTGACATGCACTGATTGATGTCAGTACTATAAACAGCAATGAAACCCTCCAGAGCAAATATTTGATTGATTAATTTACATATTAGAAGAGAAAATTTAACATGCATCAGTGTTCTGTGTTCCAGAGGACATACATGGGTCTGGTTCTACCTACTGCACCTATGTTAAGTACTTCATTGTCCATCTGAAGACCAAGAAGTGCATACAAATATGTGCATATATGCCACAAGAAGTAAATGATCAGGTTTTATACAATAGGAGTACATTTTTTCTAGGAAAAAAGTGTTCAAGGAAGATATTTTTAATGCTAAACTGGTAGGATCCATCTTTAAGTGGGACAGGGAATATTTAATTAATGTAACAGTTGTACATACAGCAGACAAAATTAATAGAATCATACAACATCAGGGTTTGGAAGGGACCTCAGGAGATCATCAAGTCCAACCCCCTGCTCTAAGCAGGATCAATCTCCAATGAAATCATCCAACATAGTTTTGCCCTATATTCCTAAATGGCCCCCTCAAGGATTGAACTATAGCTTATGCACTAACACACTGAGAACTACCATTTATTAATGCAAACAACTTGCTTTTTTCTTTTCTGCAGAACTATTTTAAGCCCACAAAAGGATATTTTTGCTATTACAGTACCAATCAAATTAGCTCTGTATTGCATTTGGGAAGCTAATATGAAATTTTTAAAAAAGGAAAATTCTGTACACCTATATTTTGCGCTTGGCTTGACTCTCCTTCCTTGTGAAACGTTAAGCTTTCAATCAAACTTGTTACAACAGAGCACTTATACTATAATCTTCTTTTGGGAAAAAATGATAACTAGTTCTCTTTAGCTTATACTTCTGGAAAAATCTCAAAATGTCTTCCTGAAAGCCAAACTAAATAAAAACCCTGCAACACCACAAAGTAATCAGCACAGATCTAGAATGCTTCTTTTCAACTTTGAATGAATTATAGAACCTTACATTTTAGAATTCTATTTGGACTTTAAAAGCATAATATCATGTTTATAATCTAATAGCACATTAAACCATTCAAAATATGCATGGCATTTCTGAAGACACCATTAAGTAAATGTTCCAGAGACTCTACAGTATGTTAAACGCATCCATACAAAGACCTTAGCGTGATGTGCAAAAAATATTTTTCATACAATATAATTTTAATAGGCAATACTTTTTATTCATATATTTTGAAAAAAGCCTATGATTTTAATACGTTCTACTTTCTGGACATTTCTCTCTATATATTATATAATCACAATATATGTGACTATGGAACCAAAGGTAGTTTCTGCTAACTTGCATTATTACTTCTGAGAACCTCCGGGTACACCAGAGAAAGTCTGTCTTCAGACAATAAAGACTATGTGCCTCACTAAAATGATAAAGGTTTGGCATTCAGACATTGTTTAAGGGTCAACGCCAACCCCACAAGCTATAGAACAATGGCTTAGCCTGCAGGAACTGCAAGCTTGATCATGCAAGCTGCAGAAGAGGGAAAGTGCTAGCAGTCCGATCTAATCTGCTATGCAGAGACTTCTCTACAGAGCAGAGAAATGCTGAGCTAAGTGAATAAACCTCTTTACCCACAAACTTTATCAAAAACTGGTGAGTTGAAGGGCAAACACTGGTCTGAAAGAGGAGTGGAGAGAAAATACCCATTGCCCTGGCCACGTCCTAGAGCAAATGAAGTACACAGTGACCTTTTGAAGGCTCTGCTGTTACAAGATTAATAGTTTAAATCAGTGTGTTTAAAAGCTACATTTAACTGTTGTAGAGATGTTATAGTCATGATTTCCAACCATTGACAAAGAAATAGATCTGAAGGTTAAGAAGGCATTACCCAACAGAGGCAGTCACTGCTTCATGACATATACTGGGCATGGTGTACTTAATAACCCAGCAGCCCGCAGCACTTGTTCTCCTTCTCTTATTCATGTTCCACTGAGGCCTGGGCTAGACTGGGGAAAAGTGGGGAGGGAGATCAACCTAAGATACGCAAGTTCAGCTACGTAAATATCTGAAATTATTCTGAAATATCTGAAAGAAATTATATAGCAACATAGGGATAAAATCATCATGTCATAGTCTTAGTTATTCTGTCTCCCTTGCACTCCAAAAAAACACAACAAAAAAACCAACAAAATCACCTATCAGATAAATGCTATTTTACAGCAAGCCAGAAGGTTGTCAGATTCCAGACATTTTGGAGCCAAGGGGAGCACAATGTTCCTGGGTTCAGAGGCCCCCACATAGAATGTCTGGCTGCTGTCCCACCTCATATATATAAAATAAAGGGAATCCAACTGTGGCCATATGCCAGGAGTTGGCAACATTTCAGAAGTGGTGTGCCGAGCCTTCATTTAGTCGCTTTAATATAAGGTTTTGTGTGCCAGTAACACATTTTAATGTTTTTAGATGGTCTCTTTCTATAACTCTATAATATATCACTAAACTATTGTTGTATGTAAAGTTAATAAGGTTTTTAAAATGTTTAAGAAGCTTCATTTAAAATTAAATTTAAGTGCAGAGCCCCCCAGACTGGTAGCAAGGACCTGGGCAGTGAGAGTGCCATTGAAAATCGGCTTGTGTGCCATCTTCGGCACGCATGCCATAGGTTGCCGACCCCTGCCATATGCTATGAGAGAGGAGTGGTGTCTCTGGGATGCAGGACTCAAGTCAGTTAAACTGTCTTCATTTTTAAAAAAATCTCAAGATCCCGCTCATCTAGGGATAATACTGTTACAAGGATATATTTTTATTTAGTTGCTTTTCTTTCTTCCTTCCTAATTTCTGGACTTTTTTTTTAAACCAAAGGTTTAGGAAAATCAAGAGAGTTCTAAGAATACCTGACTGAGTTGGTGTGATATTCATGACTATTCCCTTCCCCTCTACCACCATATTCACACCGTAGTTCCCAGGAGGCACAATAGCATGCTAAACTTTAAAAACAAATATTATATATTGCTAAGAGGCTTCACCTAGCCTTTCAAACCCTGTGCCCTCTACAGTTATAACCTGATGTGGAATATCCCTCAGATTCTTGTTAGCCTTTTTTCTCTCTTAAGCAGCTATTGAGGAAATAGTCTCAAACCACTTCACAGACCACTTACTTATAATATAAAAACATTGTACACACAATGACTACTGTGCTTCAGAGAAAAGAAGAAATTATATAGTCACATAGGGATAAAATCATCATGTCAGAGTTTGGTTTAGGGAAATTGTTGGTTCATGGCAATGCTAAGGCCACATATTTCCTGTTTAGAATGACAGCTTCTTTTAATAGAAGGCAACTCTAGTCTTAATAAGAAATTGAAATACTTCCTAACCTCGAGTCTTTTTACATATGTATAATGAATAAACAGCTTACTAAAATAATAAAAATGTTCTTGACCAGGATGTGTATTCACCGTAGGAAACACTATGAAATAAAGTAAGTGCAACTTAAGAACATCTTACACTGCGCACATTAGTCTCTTAGTATTGGTGAAATATTTAATATTTTTACAGAGAGAGACCTTAGTTTGGTCCCTTTTTAATTACCTTTAAGATGTTGTTTTCTGACTTAATAAAATAAATGGTATTTTGTCAGAGTTTTTCAATGTACTTTCCCCTTTAGCTATTCATTAGCAAATATATGCAAGCTACTTGTGAAAAGTTACAATCTTTGCTTTCTCTTGAAAGAAGTCTGCCTTCCCGGGTTTATAGAAACTGGAGGAATCTCTAACTGGTCTTAAAGGACTAGCAGCATATTTTGCTTTATGTATTCTCAGTGAATACCTAACACTGAATACAAATAATAATTACAATTTAAGCTCAAATTAGGAACATCTGCAGCTATCTTAAAGGTTGGAGGCTTTTATTATTGTGCTTCAAAAATATTGCTTCAAAACTGACAAAAACTGAGGAAGGTTATTGGAAAGCAAAACTCTCTTCGACTTCACCCAGTCTGTAGCTATATGTGTGGCTCAGTTGTTGTTCCTATACATAGTGGTTCTCTTAACACAGTTTCTTGGCAGAGTTCATTTGTCTCTGGAACCAACGCCTAGTCCTCCAGCAAAGTTCTTCCTTTTTTTTCCCCCAGAGAGACTCAGTTGTTCAGCCCTTCATCTACAGGGCTGATAGCTCATACACTTTCACAATAGGTCAGGCACCGATGGAGTGAAAGCTGTAAGGAACCCTCCAGAAATAGAAGGAATGGAATGTGTGTTTGGTGCTGTATCAAAAATCAAGTATTCCCAAGTGCACGTTACTGTAAAATGGGTTACTGACTCCACACCAATTAGATGTAGCCAACAGGGCTTTATCCCAAGAGCACCTATAAGTAGAAACATATACAACAAGCCTGCCATCTGGGAACATTAGCCAGACCTCAGAACTGAGCATGGATCCCTGGCCTCCCCCATCAGTTCCTATCCCCCTGCCTCTCTCCCTGAGCACCTTGGAGAGAAGAGGGGAAAGTGAAGTTGGATTTAAGTCCTCATGTCTCTGGTTAACTCCAGCCGGTGCTGCTACTGACATGCCTACACTACAGTTGCATTATCAATATTTATTCCAAAACATAAGACTTACTGAGGTTTTAGTTGCTCCTGATACAAGCGTTGACAATGCACCTGTAGCTAGTGAGAAATGTTTCATAAATCAGTTGTGATCTGCGATCATGAGTAACTCAAGAGTAACTCTAAAGAACTCCAATATCAAAGAATTTTGGTATCTCAATTTCTTACTGCTATCAATATAGCCAGAGCCGGTCAAATGAAACTTTTACAACCCTGCCACCCTTGTAGTGGCCCTCAAGGCATCCTGTCAGTAATGTAATTATATTGTACCATCTCCTCAAAAGTCTGTACAGTTTATACTTTCAGTGAACACTTACTGCTACTTTAAAGATTACACATCATGGAAGTGTTCTTATTCAATGATTTCCCATGCACTGAGAGAATTTGCATTGCTTTAGGTGATTTTGACTTTGAAGAAGTTTGAAATTACAGAAGAGCTGTCCCTAACTAAGATTTTTACATCACTGGGTAACTGCTCTCCCTTTGAGAGTTTTCATGTTATTGTGTAATTCCCTCTTTGAAGATTTACATATTGATGGAGTGCCTTTGAAGATTTACACATTGTTGAGATGGGAGTAGCCCTTTGAAAAATGTTCAGATGTAGGACCTACCTTCAGAAAAGTTTGCATCAGTAAGGCACTGCCTTTCTAAAGATTATTTTATTAAAATGAAAGTTAAAAATGAATCCATCACCTTTTATTTAATGTAGATAAATGTCTTTTTATATGAGTCTTGCAAAGTAACTGGCAACCCTCTCCAAGCATTCTTGGTTTCCAAAATCCCATCTAGCATTACTACCAAGTATCATGAACACAAGAGCATTCCAAATATTAACATACAAATGTAAGTATCCCATCTCTCGCTGAAATAATGTCACACTTGAAATTCAAGTGGAAACCTTTCATGTGAGAAAGATGAAAGGTTTTTGCTGATGTGTAGTGTCTCCTACGCTACCAACAGGAGCATTAACATAAAACTGGAAACCAGGGGGTTCAGAAGTATAATATTAGATTATGGAGGCTTTGATTCTAAGGGTACCAGTTAAATTTTCCCAAGTTAGTAGGGACCAAATGTTGGTATCTAGTAGATCCAGTTCTTACAGATCAGGTATAAATGGTGCAAGTCCACCACCACATTTGACTCCTTTGTTAGTGATCCCACCAGAAGGCCAGCTAATTATAGGTAAGGTACCTAAATTAACCTCTCATTCCTAGAAGCTGAGGTCCTAAAAAAGGTATGAGATATCCTGGTGGGACATTATGGAGATTAGGAAGCTTGTACCACAGATGTCCAAGCAGAATCAGGGTTAATAATTGACATTGGAAAAAATTTCTTTATGCAAGATTTATACTACAATGATTTTCTATACATAATCATCAAAAAAACCAAATCTCCATGAATTAACAATCACTGAACAAGGTCGTAAATCTGGCACTTTGAGGCAGGGCTTTGGTGTGGAGCCTGGAGCAGGAGCTTGGAGCATGCCTGGAGCTGGAGTGGAGCTGGAACACTGCTCCAAAGCCCTGCTTTGAGGAGCACTAAATACCCTTACAAGTAAACATACAAGCAAGCAAAGAATATAGCCAAAGTTGTATACCACACTTGGTTTGTAAGAGATATGATTCTGTAACTATGACACATTTAATAACCAGTCCTGTTCTAATTAGGCCTTTTGCTCCTAATGGGGAATTTGATCTTTTCCCAGATTTTGTAATCAGATACTTCACCTAAAATATGAATCTACTATTAAAATAATTTTATTAGCAGTTTTAGAAATATTTACACAGGAATACCTACACCTAAAGGCCTATAACTGGTTCACCATAAAAGGTTTGGCAACAGCTCACAATGACTATAAGTGGTGAGCCACACCATATTTGCTGCATAGGGTGGAATCCTTTTTAAAGCTTAACATATCCCTCACTTATAATTATGTTTGTATCATAATTGGAATATAGATGGAATCTCCCAGCTCCCTGTGCCCAATTTCTTTATATTCCCTGTGGGAACTTGGTCAGACAACAGCTGCACTAATACTAACAATGGAAAAAAATGCATTAAACCTCCAGCATTTATGAGTCTATCCACTGCTGAGCATAACAATATAACTGTTTAGGTACAACAAATTCCAGACATCTTCAGATGTCACACAATCAACCAAAACTCCATGATTGCTACACTAGATTTCTTCTGAACATTAATATTAAGTTTTAATAGGTTGGGAAAACAATAGCGACATCTTAGTTTATTCTAGGCAATATAACCTATTACAACATTATTTGACTGTTTTAACATTCAACATTATTAAAATACTAATAATAAATCCAAAGGATTTTCATTCTCCTTATAATTATGTAGGGGCATCCACTAACACTTCTAAAGTCAAAGTCACCCAGCATTTCCAGTATGTATTATTATTTCCAAAGCTTTGGATCTTGACTTTAATATTCTGTATGTGGTAAATGCAAAAGTGAATTTTGTTTGCTGCTGAAATTTCATAAAATAAAATGTGTTGGCTCATTTTCCAAGTATGCAAATAATACATTTACAGGTCTCAGAAGCTTTTTATTGTTCTTCTATAAGTTTAAAATGTTTATTTAAAAGAGTGCAGTTGCTTTTGTAAGAAGTTACCAAGTTTTCACACACACACACACCCCCCCACACACCAACAGGGTGTGTACATAGGGCATAGGGTGCAGAACAGAACCAGCTGGCATTTTCCCATCCAAACACCTTGACATTTGAAAAGTTTTGCGGACTTTTAAGACTTAGATTTTGAAAGCTGCCCAAGATTTGATTAACAGGAATAAAGTGTCCAAATCATTTAGTTTGCATTTAAAATCTCAGTCTAAAAGTAACATATGCATGCATGCTGCTGTATCTCCTGGTGTCTGCTGGGAGTGCAAATTGAAATGCAAGAAAGAAAATTTCATGAGGGTAGACTATGTGACTGAAGCCAGAAATATTTACTAGAAAACCTGGTCATATTTTCTGTATAAATTCCACACCAAGGAAGTTAAACATAAGATTTGAAATGTTGGATGTATATTTGAAATCAACAAAACCTGTAACCCAGTTGAGGTTCACACATCACTACTCAAAATTTTGCCATTGGAAGTGTGTGTGTGTGTGTGTGTGTGTGTTGGGGGAGAGAGGATAAAATGTGTTGTGATAAAAGTTCCATTAAATAAAGAGAGGCAGACTGAGCTGAAAAGGTCTCCCCTGGCAGATCCCTTTGCAGAACCAGGGCTAATAATATACATTGGAAAAAAACAACTTGTGCTAGATTCTTACTACAATGATTTTCCATACATCATCATAAAAAAAATCAAGTCTCCATGAATTAATTGCTGTGAAAAACAATGTTTCTTTTAAATGATGGCTATGAGATCACTTTGGTACAGTAAGTGCCAGGAGTGCAGTAAAATATAATTTCCTGAAGTCTTCTGAAAGCTTCCTATTGTAATACAAAGGAAGTAATTCTTATGAGGGGCGGGGAGAAATGCGGGAGGGAAACCAGCTGTAACAATCTCCATTCATTAGCAGGAAGCTAACCATATGTGGTGATGCATTATATTAAGTCACTACTGCTCAGATCCAACTTTTTACTCTATTAAGCAATAGTTGGATATTTATTCTGTTTATTCTTTCTCTCAAAAGGCAAAATAAACCTTTCCACCTGCATTTATAAAACATATTTGGCTGTTAGAGCCAAATTCTGGCTCTCTGACATTATTCCCCAAATGGGTGCAAATGACATAACTTTAGTTAGTCTTTAAGGTGCCACAGGACTCTTTGTCACTTCTGCAATTCCAGACTAACCCGGCTACCTCTCTGATTAATGACATAACAGCTACTTAACCAGCATCATTTTACATTTATTTACTGTCCAGCAATACCTCCTCTCTTTGTCCTATATGGTCACCCATGCAGAAAACTCCATGTCAAATACAACTGCAATCCCAGAGAATGGGCCACAGAGAGAAAACACTCAACCTATACACCCAGATCCTTAATCCCTATCAGAGAATGCTTCTCCATGGTTGTACGTGAGAAGAAGCTATTGGGTGATATGATGGCCTTATTTACTTCAATGAGATCAGGATTTCACCCACAGCCTCTCAGCTCCATGAGTAGGATCTAGGACTGAGATATAAGTAATGGTCCCCACCATTTCCTTCCAGTAGAGTGTTTCCCCCCACCCCATGTAAATAGGATAGCTAGAATGTGTCCTTTCATTTGTTATTTTTTTCTATCACCTCTAATCTTTCACAGTCACACTCAGTAGGTTAACATCCTGCCGGAGGAATATTTTTACACTAATATAAGATGGAGATGCAATTTACTTGGTAAAAGATGAAATAGAGAGAGATCAAAACAATAAGAAGGTGGGGTGAGAGGTGGAAAACATGGTCAGAGGATTAAAAGAGTGATGTCTAAGATGATCAGTGACAATAAAACAACTAATTGGCCACCTTTGCTCTAGCCGTATGCATCGTTCCTCATCCCTCACATGCTTTATCTTACAAAGAATCCACCGTGTTTGCTTCTTGTGGAGAATGGCACAGCTTTACCTTATGAGAGTCAAATGTAAGTAAGGTGCTAGGAAAGTTCAGTGTAGCCACCCAAACAAGGCCACGCTACACCAAGGGCAGCACCTTCAAAGGAGGCATCCTATTTATCCCATTAAGTAAAGAATCAAAAATATTTAAACCCTTTCTAAGAAAACCTGCCAATTGGGTTGACAGCAGAAGTGAGTTGAAGATGGCATTAGCATTTCGCGAGGGCTTCTGCCAAAACTCTTCAGTTGTGAGTCATAAGATTTCCCACAGCGTCTTACTTTGAGTATTTGGATCAATTTAAAAGCCACAAGCAAAATGCCACCACAATGGCAGAGCTCAACCTGATTTCCCACTGAAATGATAAATCACACACCATTTTTGACACAAACTATAAAGTGGGCAAGGTTCTCTCATAAGATTTGTGGACCTTAGCGAATCTATGAACACAGCCAGAGATTTGAGTTTGCAATAAAACATAAAACAAGGTGAATTACAGAGGCTTTTGGAGACATTTCACACAACTCTGGTTTCTCTTACTAAGATTCCACATAGTCCTCTGGGTTGTAAAAATTAATATGTCTATATAAAGAGAGAATACACTCTATGCAGCGAAATCTATTAATTTAGAAACCTTAGGGCTAGACTGCATCCTAATACACAAGGAGAGAACAGGGCAAAATGAGCAGCTGCTCACGTTCACCACCCTCCTTTGCACAGGGCCAAACAGAGGCCCTGCAGGAGTTCAGACACTGCCCCTGATTAGTGTCACCAGTGAAACTAGCCTCCTGGATCATCTATGAAGAGTAGAACCCCTCATTCCTTCCCCATAAGCTCAAAGGTCATGGCGCTGAAAAGAAGTGCTGGAGCTGATCCTAGAGAGTTCATTCCGCTGGGCTTCAGGAGAAACTGTAGAGGAGTCACCATTCTGGGGCTCCACTGCAATATGACTCTCTCACAAGGGGACACTAGCTCTTTAACAGGGAAGCAACCAATGACTGATTAGGTGACCCTCCAGTTAGGTTTAGAGAGAGCACCTGGGCCCCAGTGAAAGTATGACAGGTAGGGGCTGGTGAGAGCTGCCTGAGTCCACAGGAGAGACAGAAGGAGCAGCAGAGAGTTACCTGGGAGAAGCCTGAAGAAAGCAAAAAGTTCTGCAGGCTCTCACCATGAAAGAGGAAGGAGTTAGCAGAAAGCTGGCAGAGGGAGATGCCTGCTGACCTTCCTGACCCAGAGAGCTGTGGCCAGAGAAGGCAGTGTGCAGCGGAGGTAGATGCCTGCTGGCGCTCTGACCTGGAGAGCTTAAGACAGATGGCCAAAAAGGTCTTAAGGCTGGGGTGAGACACGGTCAGAGACAAAGGAGCAATACTTGGGAGGTGAGCACGGTAAGAGGTACTGGAGCTACAGAGAGTCTGAATGTGGTAAGAGATACCAGGACTGTATGTTGATCGCCAACTGTGAATTTGATTCATTATGGTTTATAGTTAAAGGGTTTTCTTTTATAAAACATTAACCCCACAAGGGCTGTTTATGCTCAAAGGTTGTTTACTATTTCTCAGAATAAACAAAGGAGAAATGAGGCCATAGTCTCACTTTATGGTGATGCCTAGTTGTGAGGTTGCATGTTGCAGGACGCCGCCCCAGGAAGGGGCCACCTCACCACAGACTCCTCATGTTATCACTCAGCTTTCCCTGATCTTCCCTGCTTGAGCCTTTTGCTCAGCCAATGTCACATTTTCTTCACACTCCATTTGTGGGCATAGGTGAAAGTGTCACCATACCTTCCTTCACACTGCCCCCAACTTTGGAATCTCTCCCATTTTAGAAGGCATTCCCCCAACTTCCTTCAGACTATTCCAGATCCCTCAAGCAATGACCCAGTCACAAAACCAATCATAATATTTATTGTCAAATTCCATTTAGCTCATGGATCTTTCAGGATAGCAAGCATGTTTCATTTTCATTTATATAAAGCACCACAAACAGCTTCCGCACAGTGCCCCATTTTAAATAATAACCTTAATACATTTACTAGCTCTTGTGTTTAGTGTTTAAATAGCTATATCTTCAAAAGCAAATGCTCGTTCACTGCAGGAGGCAATGGGAAATTATGAATCTTGATTGCTATTACTCTCCTTCATCTTCTAGTCATCGTGCAACACTCACATCACAGGCTGTTATCCACTGTTGGGGTTTGCAATAACTGAAACTATGCTTCAGTGACTTTTACAGTTATTTATAATGATGCATACATGTTATTTAGATGTAATGATTCTTTAGTTTAAAATAGGCAGTATGCTCTCAAAATATCACTCATCATTTCAAGTACTAAGTCTCCATCACTGCTCTTAATACCTTACTGTTGCTTAGAGGATGATGCCTTTAAAACAGCAAATGCACAAATAATAGGACAGATTGTCTTCCTATAAAATGCTCACAAAATAATACATGCAACCCGTATTCTACATGACAAGAGGCCCTTGCACAGAAGTTCTTGCTACAAGTACCAATAATCTCCAGAAGGAAACAAAGCAACTGACCTTTATTAGAGCAGGAGGTCACACAGAGACCATGCCCTTGACCCTAGAATATCTCACCATGCTCCTATAATACAGAGTTTGAATAACCCATCCATTGAGTTTGAGTGAATTTGTCCCACGCTACTATTTTGTTTTTAAGAATTGTGGTTCTGCTCACTTGGAACAGATGCTTCAAACAAACGCTTGATACATTTAATAATATATCATCCTAGAACTTTATGACTGAAATATAACAGAAGAAACAGACATGATTCCAAATTGCTGTTTGTCTGAGTGAGGCTAATGTGAAAACATAAGCAGTTCAAGATTTTGCCCTTTGTTAAAATGCAGTTAAGAAACTGGCTTCTGTGTATTGTACACGTCGTATTTTGCATGTTCTTTTCTCCCTAACTTACTTACTCCTTTATCCTTGCTCTAAAAAAGTATAACTGAATAAAGTAAACTTGGCATATATAGATGTAAAGAGTGGGACTGTGCAGAGATGTTTTCTATCAACCTGGGTGTCTCTTGTCATTCCTTGCTTTCCTCCTTCCATACAATATGTTCACCAACAAGAAATTAGGGTATTTGGAGTTACGTTGTGCTGGCAATGGCTACAAACTATAGGACCTCAACTGGAGCTTGTTTAGCTAATGCAGAATGTCGTCTTACCTTTCCAATTCTCCTACCATGAAAAGGAATCATTCTGAAAATATATCCCAGACAATGAATTACCTCTTTCATTGAAGAGAATGTTATTTATGTTAGTCAAGATGAAGATAGAGCTTAACAAACTATTACACAATGGTATTTTTGAGTTTAAATTAAATGTCAGGCATAGTTATACAATGGAAAGCTAGCTCCAGCTGTCTGGCAAAAGTGCAGTGCATTGCATGAGAAATGTAAGGGGTAGAGGTAGGAGGAGGGGGAATAAAGCCCACATATCTCAGAATGAATGAGTCTAGAATAGAGAGAGACAAGTACTGCTATTCCCAATCCATCCTGATGCCCTGCAGTAATGTGACCTGCCTGGTCCCTGAAAAACACAGGTCAACATGAAAGAGAGAAAATGAAATGAGAAGGGAAAGATTTACAAACCTGTAACAGCTTCCCAATTCATCTCTGTGTACAAGAGTAAATCCCATATTCAGCCTTCTATTATATCTGATCATTTCCACTATTTAACCAAGTTATTGTGGGAACTGTGGAGCGCATAGCAACAGCCAAATAATGTAATGAGAAAAGTTATGGGCTCAACTCTAACATCTACAATACCCCTGTGAGGAATGGGAGTACCATTATTTCCATTATACAGTCAGGACACAAAGTGATTTTTCCAGTATCTCACAGAAAGTCCATGGCAGAACAGAAAATTGAACCAAAGTCTCAGGGTCCTAGCACCCTAAACATGGGACCATCCTTCCTCTCTAAAGGGAGATGAAATGACTCACCCAGTGTCACAAAGCAGTTTATTTGGAGAACTGGGAATAGAAATTCATGTCTCTGCCTAGTGCCCTACTCTCTACTGGAACACATTACATAAAACAATCCAGTCTCCACACTAGTAACATTTTTACATTCACTTTGCACAGATGAAAATGGCTAAACAAAATGCAAAGCAGTTGAGAATCAGACCTTTGCTATTCTCAAGCCACGTTAAATTTTGCATTTTAGTTATTTAAGCAGATCCCATTAGACTTGTGGCCTAAGGTAAACAGAACAGCCCCTAGAAGAGGGAGAACACTAGATAAAGACAAAAAGCTGGACTGCCCCCTTCAGGCTACCGAATGCATGGCTGAAGGCCAATAGTGGCAGCATACAGGCGGCATTCAACACAGAGGCTCATCATTCAGTTAGCTAGGAAGACCCTGGAATATCAGTCACAAACAAGATGACACAGCAGGGACCACCAAATTTAAATGTTCATCAACAACTACCATACCATACTACTGTTGTTTCTTATTCTAGCTATAAGAAAAAACATTGTACCGCAAACACCACCATGGTGTTGGCAGCTGGTGGCTTTCTAATGGCTACCACGACTGCTATTCATTCCACAGAATGGGTATTCTATTCATCCATCACTGTTCATAACCATTCATCTGAAGCATTATACAGTATATGATTCCTGAGAAATGAGTGGCCAGGATCATCTGTTGGAGTTAATCAGTGCAGTGTCATGGAGATCTTGGAGCTACAGCAATTTACACCAACTGAACAGTCATTCCAGGATATTTCACATTTTACAGATAAAGACAGTACTATCATTTATCTATATTTGACAGCAGGAATTACACTACACTGTCCCTTTCTCCAGCTCTCTCAGGGAGGGGGAAGAGGAGGATTCCATCAGCTTAGCAAACAGAAATGAAAGATTCACATGGTCATCGTGATTGACTATACAGATTTGATAGTCTGGAGAGTCAGCAGAGCTGCTTCAGTTTTGAAACATATGGCTTTTACAGTATCAGTTAATTTGGGCCTTTTTTTACTGTGAAAACATTGAAAGCGCCTGTCATTTTTTAAACATCAGACATTATCATCGAGTTCAGCTAATGACCAAATAATGCACATTACCTGACTAATTAGTAACCAATTTTCTCAAAAGACTGAATTTCTGAGGAATATGACAATAAGTCCTTTAATCTTACTAAACTCTTTCAGTGTCTATTATTGACAAAGCCATTCCCACCAGTCAGGGTCGACAACTTAGTGTAACCTCACCTCTGCTTGATGAATTCCTGCTTATGCCACAAGAACGCACATACAGATGCTGATATGTTGCTTATTCAGACACTATTGATTTCTAATTGCAGACAAGTACTATGTGAATATTTTTGAAGCTGGAGCTAGATTCCCATTTATTGAAAAAAACTCCCCTCTCATCCACACCAAACCCTCTCAAACCATTTACCTGTAGCAACCAGAGGAGCAGCAGATTACAGTGGTAAGCATAGCTATACTTCGCATAATTTCTTGTTCCGATCACAATGTATCTTATTCTTTCCTTGCTTCCACAAGCATATTTCCATTGACCCGAGTGCAGTCCCTCCTAATTTACATTGAAGTAAGTGAGATCAGTACCATTTCAGGATTAGATTATAAAAACTGTATGCCAGGATATACACTTTCTTCTATTTTGTTTAGTGCTGCTTACATGTAGTAGTGCATAAACAGTAATATAATAATACAGCCCCTTATAGAAGAGTTCTGTACACTTTAATAGAAAATTATACCATTTTTGGACCATCTCATAGAATTCTATAACACAATCAAAGAGGGGAAAATGTTTAGAAAATATCTCATTTCCTTATTGGATTCTAATGGATTTTAGATTACTCTCAATTGCTATTAAATTTCTATAGAATTCTCTTGGATAAAGATGGAATTTCCAAAGGAAGGCAAGACCTTGTCTACGTTCAGAGACCTAAATCCCTTTGAAATTCAATGAGAGTTGAGTGCCTAACTGACTTAGGCCTCCTTTGACAATTCCAGTCTAAATTTCCATCAAATTCTATAGAATTGAAAGCAGATCTGTATTTTCAATAGTAGACTTCTACAGTGAGCTATAAGATTTATCCTAATACTTTTTACTAAGGGGGTAAGTTTTCGTATAGTTGCACAGATAGCATAATGCAGGGTTGTTTGTTTTTGTTTTTTACAGTGTTAAGCTCCCAGCATTTAACCAACATTTTAGTTGCATAAATGCTTCTGAAATAGTGGCTAGTATAGTACAGATAGTTGAGAAGTGTGTGTCTTAAGTGACCAACGAACATTATTATTACAGTTGGCTGGAAAATGAGTTGTAATCCAAAAGTTGTAATCCAAAAATATTTCATCTGAAAATCAAATTATTTTAATTTTGAAACACCACTTCAAAGCCTCATGGGAATTTTAATGCCCCACACTCTTCTCTCTCAGTGAGGGGAGATGGTGTATTATGGAAATTGCACGGCCACGATGTATCATACAAGACAGTCTAGGTGGGGAGCTTGACCCATAGAGAATGAGAAACTACAACTCTCCTGAGGCACTACATGGTTTTTAGTTTTTGAATAAATTTGGAGAAAAAAAACAATTTTCTTTTCAGTTTTTTTTTTCTATTTGGTTTTTGAGGATATTAAAAAAATTAAAATAATTTTCAATTGAAAAACAGTTTTAATGAAAAACATTCAGACTGTACTGTTCAGCTGCTATAGGCTATGGCATTGGTAAGTGATTTTGCACTGATTTCCACCAATTCAGTTTTGAATCAATGCCCCAGTGTGTAGCAGGGGAATTTTTGCCTTCAGATTTGCCATCTAACTGAGGTGACAAACCATTTGTTGTTTAATTATCTTATCCCAAAGTTGAGAAGGGGTGTTTGCCCAGAGTCTTGGACAAATTCTGTCTTGGGTTATTATATTATGCCTGCTCTAACTCCGCCTGAGTTATTCTTCTTTGCTTCCTGTCCTAAACTGTTTTATGATATTGATGTGCAGTTAAAAAGCTATTGAGCACCTCAGGAGGTAGTGGAAGTGATCTCTGTGTATTCATTCATTACTCCTCAGGATGTTGGGAGACTTAATTAACTAATGTTTATATAGTGCTTTGAGATACTCAGATAAAGAAAACTACATAAATCCAAAGTATTATTTTTATTACATCATAGATGCCTTTTTTTAAAAAAAGAATCAATACAATGGTGTTTCTAGAGGCTAATAGAGACCAGACTGTGAAAGGATAAAATAACTTCAGCCTTCATAAGCTCAGACCATTCACCTGCTCCCTCCATAATAACTTTTAGCAATAACAGTGACTCCTAGATATTTATACAGTTAATCCTGCTTCATCCAATAGCCTTAGTAGCTGACATAATTTTTCAGGAAAGTGTGAGACAGGGTCCCTCACCAAAAGCTCTTATGTAAATTAAGTTGTCATGGTTTAAGTGGGAAGATCCTTTCATGGATTGAGAACTGGTTAAAAGACAGGGAACAAAGGGTAGGAATAAATGGTAAATTTTCAGAATGGAGAGGGGCAACTAGTGATGTTCCTCAAGGGTCAGTCCTCAGACCAATCCTATTCAACTTATTCCTAAATGATTTGGAGAAAGGGGTAAACAGTGTAGTGGTAAAGTTTGCAGATGATAATAGTTAAGATAGTTAAGACCAAAGCAGACTGTGAAGAACTTCAAAAAGATCTTGCAAAACTAAGTGATTGGGCAACAAAATGGCAAATGAAATTTAATGTCAATAAATGTAAAGTAATGCACATTGGAAAAAATAACCCCAACTATACATACAACGTGATGGGGGCTAATTTAACTACAATTAATCAGGAAAAATATCTTGGAGTCATCATGGATAGTTCTCTGAAGACATCCACGCAGTCTGCAGCGGCAATCAAAAAGGAAAACAGGATGTTAAAAATCACTAAAAAGGGGGATAGAGAATAAGATGGAGAATATCTTAGTGCCCTTATATAAATCAATGGTGCGCCCACATCTTGAATACTGCATATGGATATGGTCTCCTCATCTCAGAAAAGATATACTGGCATTAGAAAAGGTTCAGAGAAGAGCAACTAAATGATTAGGGGTTTGGAATGGGTCCCATATGAGGAGACATGAAAGAGGCTGGGACTTTTCAGCTTGGAAAAGAGGAGTCTAAGGGGGGATATGATAGAGGTATATAAAATCATGAGTCGTGTGGAGAAAGTGAATAAAGAAAAGTTATTTACTTGCTCCCATAATATAAGAATTTTAGGCCACCAAATGAAATTAATGGGCAGCAGGTTTAAAATAAATAAAAGGAAGTTCTTTTTCATGCAGTGCACAGTCAACCTATGGAACTCCTTGCCTAGGAGTATGGGGGAGACGAATAGCTCAGTGGTTTGAGCATTGGTTTGCTAAACCCAGGGTTCTGAGTTCAATCTGTAAGGGGGCCATTTAGGAATCCAGGGCAAGAAAAAAAAATCTGTCAGGGGACAGTACTTGGTCCTCCTAGTATAGGCAGGGGACTGGACTCAATGACCTTTCAAGGTCTTTCCAGCTCTATGAGCTAGGTATATCTCCATATATTTTTTTTATTAATATAACAGGGTTTAAAAGAAAACTGGATAAATTCATGGAGATTAAGTCATTCATGGCTATTAACCAGGATGAGTAAGGAATGCTGTCCCTAGCCTTTGGTTGTTTGGGGTGGGGAGGAGGTGATGGATGGCAGGAGAGAGATCACTTGATCATCACCTGTTAGGTTTGCTCACTCTGGGGCACCTGGCAATGGTCACTGTCGGTAAACAAGCTACTGGGATGGATGGACCTTTGGTCTTACCCAGTATGGCCATTCTTATGTGGCCCTCTAAGACATACTGTAAGCATCATCAGTAAGTTTTCTCTCCTTGCCAAACCTTGTGACAGGACACATTATTGTTAGTCATTGTTTACCTTTGAAGCAATGGCTGTAGCAATGATGACTCAGTCTGGCTAGGTTAATGGTGGTATTATTAAATCTCATCCCCTGCAGAATGAGTCCTATGTAACACAATTATATAGTATTAACTCTGCATCCTATTTGATTGGGGAAGGAGGAAGGAGTGAGCGAGTGAATCTCCCCAGTAAATAATTTCAAAGAGAGCAGATAGAGCTGAAGAGATTTGTTTAAAGTCAAAGCTGAATGTGTCTAAAGTCAAGAAAGGAAAGCGTTTTATTTGTACCTAGATGAGGAATACCAACCCAGCCTGAATTAAACTTTCATATTAAAGATTTTTCTGAACTCCCACAAGACTAAATGTATTGTTATATAGCTGTATTAAATAACTATGTAGGAGATTAACATACATAATGTACATAAACTAGGCAGAAGCCACATAACAGCAGGTAGATTGTGCATGTTATATAAAAAAGTTTGTGGGTTTCTTTCATTTTAGCTAAACATGCAAACATGTTATGTATAAAACATCCTGTCCACACGTACACAATATTTATTTCTCACAAAGACTGTGTGTCAGTAGGGTCTCTACAGAGAGTAAGAAGACAAAGCCTCTGTCCTGAAGAACAAGAAAAGCATGCATGTTGTAGACCATAGGGCTAGCTTGTCTTTATTATAGTCACAGTCTTGCCTTCATTATATTCTATATTATATTCATCCATAATGCAAAGAATCTATGGGCCTGTATTCTGTAAGACATTTATCAGTTAGGATCTGGAAATAGAGTGTAAGGCAAAATTTTGTCCATAATGACATCAGCCAACCACAGAAACATGTGGTAACACCAGCTTTGGGAAACTTCTTTTGGAAAGAACAGGTAACCACAACAGTACCATGGCAATAAATCATTGTATATGATAAGAAGTTGAGATCATTAATATACTAACCTAAAGGTGAAGGGCACTAAACATTACTGGGGTAAGAAAATAAGAATATGCAGGAGTTTGCCAACCTGGAGCAGCTTGCAGGATTGGATATAAATCAATTCCTGAAGGCCTTTAACATCCCAAACATCAGACACAGAGCATCAGACATAGCAGACGGTGGCAGAATGATGGCCACTGGGGACGAGGGGGAAGATGATGAAGAATATGATGGCTCACATTTCAGGTTGCTTTGCAAGGGATGGCGTGCATATATGTATGTTCAGATTTACAATCTCTAGTATTTCTATCTACCTTACTGAGTTAGTGTTTGTGACTTTATAAAATGTATTAATAAATTTTATGTAAATAGAGAGGAGTGTATGTATTGCAATCACGGACAAGGGGGTTCCTGACTATATAGTAATTCTGGGCCTGATTTTTGGGACAAAATCCTGTTAACCTTTAAAGTGCCAACTGGGACTTCTTAAGTAATCAATATAATTAAATCTATAGATTGGGCTACAATGTAAATCCCTTTGATGTTAATAGACCATACTTAAGTGAAGTCTATTTAGGCCCCTATGAAGTTCAACCAAAGATAAAGGAATTGAAGACAAAATGAAACAAAAAGGAAAAAAAGGTGATTTGGCGATGGATATCAGCAGAGATCTAATTAGTGCAGGACTTTTATTTGTGTTTATTCTTAAATTATCTATAGTAAATTTTGTTAATACTCCTTTGGGGAGAAAATTGTGAACTACAGTTCAGAGACTACTTCTCTGATGTATTTTAAAGAAGAACTTGAAGAAAATGGTGGATAACAGTGATCACTTCACTTAGAAATTTAAATTTATGTTCATTCATGGAGACAAGCTGGGCTTCAAATAATCTACACTCAAGAACTTCCACCATTTCCCATATAATTTTGGAATTGTTTAGAGTAATTGCAGGACTGCAAAATCAACAAATTTGTGCCTGGTGATTTAACTCATTCTGAAAAAAAAAAAACGTTAAGATTTTTGTGATTAACAATTGGTCTATTACAAAGTAATCTAACAGCAAATGAAAAAAAAATAAATTTACTTACTGTGAATTTTTTTTTCGAATTGCACAGAATGCTTGGTTCATTAATAATTTGGCTTCTGATAAAAATGGCCCTGTTCCTCCATCACATTTATCCTGTTCACTGTTGTATAGTCCTCAGTAGATATACTATACCAGACGTTAAGATAGTATAAGAATTGATGATGGTTTTCGGGCTGAAAATAGGTGTATACTACTTTCAGCACGCAGTTGGCATTTCATTATTTAGGGATGACATATCATTACTGTGATACATCTAAAGGTTAAAATTGTAGCACGCAGCTGAAAATTTTAAGTGGTATACAGTATGGAAAGCCACTATCATTATTTATAATGGCTTTCCCAAACACAAAATGCAATGGATTGCACAAATTAAATGTTTGCTGGGAGAAAACTTCCTCTAATAATAACAAAGAAAACAGCAAACCATAGGTGGTTAGCCCAAAACTAATTGTAGTGTGGCTTGAAATAGTCCAAGAAGAAAATATAGCCCTTCACTGTTACTCAGAAGTAATCTTGCCAGCCTAGAGTCCATAAGAGTAGAGGTTGGAAGTCTGCACAATGCTTAAGAGAAAAAAAAAACAGACTTAGGGCTGGGCTACACTGGGAGGGGGGTTGACCTAAAATACACAACTTCTGCTACACCAGTAGCATAGCTGAAGTCACAGTATTTTAGGTCGATTTACCTGACCATCCTCACAGCGGCAAGTCACCCACGGCCACTCCCCAGCCGACTCCGCTTACTTCTCTTGCCGAGATGGCATTCTAGAGTCGACAGAGAGCACATTCGGGGATCAATTTATCGGATCTAGATGAGACGCAATAAATCGATCCCCGATACATCAAGCGCTACCCGCCAAGCCGGCAGGTAGTGTAGCCGTACCCTTAGTAACCTTTACAATGCTTATAATCCATTTATATTCCTCTTACAGTGCTCGCTATTTTTACTCCTAGTGAGATGCTTCATTGTCCTCATATTCCACTTCAAACCCTTGCTAATTTTACTTCTTTGAAGGTTTACATAGGGGAATATGTTGAAGTGTATACAATGAAGCACATACACTTTGTCTCTATCTATAGAATAGGATTGGTTCTACTGAAAGAAAATGATGCACTGTCCTCAAACACATTTTAACGTGTACATAACAGGAGCATCTTAGCAAATATATTACATTAGGTTATGGGAGACCACGGTGAGATGCTTACCCAGTCATGAAATGGAGTAAGTAGAAGCATACCTCAGACTTGGGTGCAAAGCAAGCCTTAATAGTGAAGATGACCTGAAAGCCTATTGCCTTTTAAAAAAGTATGAAGCATATAATTCTTTGATTTGAATTAACCTATTGGATGAAATTAATCCCCTGGCAGAGGGAGGACCCATGCAAGGCTTCCACATTGCATAAACCCCACGATACTTTCTGGAGATAGGTGGAGTAGCTCATGAGTAAAGCTAAATACTGTAAGCAATCTACAACCTACAGTTTACCCCACATTCTCCAAGGAATAGGGCATGAAAAGCCATCTCCACGTTGCTTATAGGAATTCTATATGCTGGCATGATCAGATGAGCAAGTATATGTTCAGGAAAAAATAAATTAAACAGGAGCCTCGGGAATACATTTTTTGCCACATTCAGAGCCAGAGACTGGTGTCATGTTCAGACCTATAATGTATTGTTCACTATTCAATATTACAGAAGTGTTGATTGTTCACGCTGAGCTGCATTTTGTTACAAGAGTTGCCTGCACAAAATAAAATTGCTGCACCACACATTCTGGCTGCTGCAAAAAGCCATTAACTGTCTCCCCCTGCCACACACACCTTCTCTCTATTACAGATGAGATTGGACTTAACTAGCTAACATGCCTTAGGACCTCCAAATATCTAAAACAATCTCAAGTGGGTTGAATATCATCATGGGCTCACAGCTTCCATGGGGATGAGCAACTCAAATATCTACCTGTCTTTCAATCAGTTCTTTAATAGTGGGTTCTCTTTTTTCACATGGTGTTTCGAAACAGAATTAGTTTTGTACAAGTAATGAAAAACATGATGGACTGAGAGATAAATTGCTACTTTTTTCCTTTTACATTCAGCTCTATCATCTCATTACTTAGTAATTTAACATTTAAGCACATTTATAATATTTTTAAATAAGGCAATATATTTTAGCAATAGGCTTTTTAGAAGTCAAAATACTGCAGTTCTACAGAAACTTCAGGTCTGTTTTGACACGAGGAGTGCAATAAAACTGTGCTGTCACTTGTTTACAGAGTGAGTGGCAATGCTACTTTGAAGTTAAAGAAAAAGGTGTTAGACAACTGGTGGCCCAGAGGATACACATGCTTTATTATACTGTGTAAAGAAACTGTCTTCAGTCCTCACGTAAATTGAGATAGATCATTGACACCAATGGAACTATTCTGATTTACACCTAGTAATAATCTGGCCCCACATCATCACCGTCATCATTCAATGATCTCTAATTTACCGTTGACATTTGCTTCAAGATCTCGGCACTGGCCTACACCTACGGATCTGTTAGATCTTGCTCTATTGTACTACAACAGTGGATCAAACTGGGCAGGGAGTCCTGCCTCTTGGGGGGAAAAAACATAATGAGACTGCAGTTCATACTTTCAGCAGGCAGAAGAGGGAGTCCCATTCCAAGCCAGTGGTTGGAGTGGTCCCACCCACCACCCCTAGCCACTTCCCAAACCTGCCTTTCAAATTAAAGCCCTGATTATGCAAGCTACTCCATGCTCATGAAAGCCTATGCTCATGCAGACTCCCGTGGACTTGTAGGCATCATGCAAGAGTTTGCCAACCTGAAGCAGCTTGCAGGATTGGTTATTAGTCAAATCCCGAAGACCTTTAACAGCTCAAACATCAAAGTCAACAGGTGTTTTGCCCAACTAAGAAATGCAACAGTTAACCTTTAATGAAGCAAGGCATTTCAATGCATCATAAGAGGCAGCAGAGGACAAAACATTTGCTCCCTAAGAGTAGACTGAGTGGATTCTACTACCACTAGGAGGTGAAACCTTCAATCCTCTAGTAGTCCGCCAAACTGGTAAAAACAAGAGTGTTCATCACTACTCCAGAGGAAGATATTGAAATCCTGAATTATCCCAAGAAAGCCAATGTTAGTTCATGTAAATAATAGCTTCCTCCACAGGCATACCATTGATTTTTTGGGGACAGGGGGAGGGGAGAGAAGCAGAAATTTGATGTCTTACCCCAAGAAACTTTTGTGCTTTAAAAAAGCCTATGTACATCACTGTGTATCACAGTTTGAAAACAAGATATATCCACTGATTAAAAATACATCTGCTTTAAACTCTACTCAG
Organism: Dermatemys mawii; assembly: GCA_007922305.1. NCBI lineage: Eukaryota > Metazoa > Chordata > Testudines > Dermatemydidae > Dermatemys > Dermatemys mawii. Next base: position 21,496,076 of record ML677343.1, on the reverse strand, counting down.
CAGGTTCGGGGGTGGGGGTAGAAAGACCATACATAAAAATAGCAGGGCTTTTCATCTCTCAGTAGGGTTCCAAATTGAGATTTTAGACTCAGTCATCCAGAAAAAAATATAGTAATATATTGTACAACAGAATGGGGTTTTTTTCCTCTCCTGAATGAGCATTGGGTCTTTATTTAGAACTGTGAAGGTGATACAACTGACTTGTGGCATTTCTGAAATATCTGCTGTAGTTGTAGCCTTAGATTCTACAGACCAAATGAAAACAAAACAGGTCCTCATACAGCAGATCACTGTCTCGTTGGAGTAGACGCATAGTACCTAGTGGAACAAGCAGTTGTGTGCTTACTTTGATAAACATATTCAAACAGTTCCTTTACATTAAAAAAGCACAGAATATATTTAATTTATATATAACAAAATAGCCATTTTTGTCCTGCATTGGGGAAGTGATCATTTAAAATGTGACAGTTAAAAGCTTTTAATTAATGTCATTTGTAAAGCACATTTAAAAATTGATCATCTGAGAGATGTTTCATGAAAAGAACAAGTTTGTATTTCAAAAAGCATACAGGTCCAGCCAACTATATGTTTTTTTTCTCAGCTTTTCAATTAAAATATTACAAAGGCAGTACCAAAATCTGACCTGACTTTCCCATGAAAGCAAACTCACTGAAGTCAGGAAGTCGTCTTCTCTAAAGACACGACAGGCCAAACTTGTAAAAGTGCTCGGCACCCCAATCCAGGCTACATTTTCAGCTGTGTTCCCATGTAGGCTCCTAAATGAAGCAACCAAATTTTCAGATGTGCTCAGCACGCAGCAGATTCCTCTGACAATGAGAGATGCTGGGTCCAGTTTGGCTCTATCTTGACTGGATCCCTATTCTCACACCTTGGTACCTTAGCATGAGAGAAGATGAAACTTTCTTAGAACTCAAAAAGTTTTTGAGGTTGAGTAGTTCAGCCCCATTCTGAGACCAATGGCCAGAACCTTAGAGCCTCCCTCCAGAACATCCCACTTCAGTTCCTTCCACCAGCACTCAGCTTCTCTTGCCCTGTTGTCTACTTATGGGTCTTTATGCCCCACAGCTTTCCGTTTAAAGTGGTAATTGCTTTTATTGATTTGTCTTTTTCCATGTTGATTCCCTGTCCCCCTCCTCCTCTTCGTAATGCTGATCAGGGTATGCTGGTACTCGTGTCAGTTTTGGCACATCTGCCTCTTTTCCCTTGGCTGCTGAAATTGTCTTTGTGCTTAGTGCATTCTTGACGCTTCACTGATAGCATCAGCTTCCCCTCGGTGTGATATGCTTTGATTCAGTATCCATCTTTACCATCTCAGTCAACCATTCCTGAAGACCCTTTCTCTGTACATGGAGTTTCTTTTCCTACGCTTTGGTTTCTTCTCTATTAGAATCAACTGAAGAAACATTGGTGCATAGAGATTGTCCCTCGGCATCTAATATTCCTATAGTCCCTCAGACCTCCAAGTCCACAGGAGATGTATGGTAGTTTTTCAGTTCTAAACGAATAGTGGCTATAGAGCTTAAAGCAAGTGGTAGTGACAGAGAGATACACCAGCAAACCCAAGTGTCACTGAGCTCGTCTCTATGAAGTGTAATACATGTCAGAATATCAGTGGGAGTTGCTGTGATACTTGAAAACCAAAGACTGGCAGCAATGGTGCACAATCATACCATAGAGCTGAAACGGCAACACAATCCATGCACCAGGAGTAGTGCTGCAGCATTACTGCTGCACAGAGAGTGTGTTGGTATTGCTGAGTAGGCGTCACTGGTACAGAACTTGTGTTTGGCAGCAATGAGCAGTTTTACTGTAGGCAAGCTTATTTCAGACTGTGCAGGGAGGGAATAAATCCTTAATTTATAAATTCTCTTAAGCAGTATAGTGGACAGTCCATTTCCTCCTTCCCATTTCCTGCTCTGGGAGAAAGGAAGGAGCATGTTTCCTCTTCCTCAGTCTCTCTCTCAGCTTTCAGGCACCTTCTCTTTACAGGATACCCCATTTAACTTTTTCTCTGAGTGCTTATTGTAGCATAGGTGTGATATTCCTCATCTCACCATATTTGAGTTGCTTTCTAAATCTCCCACTAACACCTGAAAATACACACTAGAAGGCACTAGCTAGGAGGAGATTTTTTTTAAAAAAAAAAAAAATGAAAAAGGAAAAAAGAAAGAAAAGCTGTCTGTAGGTCAAACCAGTTAGGATATAGGATAAGCCAGAAGGTGCATGTGAGATTTTCAGAGACAGTCAGCCAGCAACAGGGACGTACCTTTTCTGAGTTTTTCTAAATCTCCCAGGGAAAAAAAACCCTAGCAGGATGAAATTTCACATATCACATCTCAAGGGGATTGATGTCTTTTCAAGAAGTTAGGAGGACTGAAAAAGCTTCCTATTAAAGTCTGCTATCTTCAACCTTTACAATGGCATGATAACTAGTGCTCCATAACATTTCATTTGTCAAGCTGTATTTAGACATAACCTGCATGATAGATCAAGGTTGTCATCCTACACAAATGACCTTCCTTTCCAAAACCATGATTTCTTCAGGGAGGACTCCACATTAAAATGACCCTTTCCTATCACTTTTTGTGATACCACTCTGACTCCTAATCTGAGATTAAGAAAAAAAAATATTCAGGTCAAATACACAGCTACAATTTGTAATGACTTAAATGGGCATCAAGCATGAGTAGAATCTAACTGTTTATGAACATGAATTTGGTAAATACTGCTTTAAAAAAATTAATATCACACTAGTTGTTTGCAGCCACCAATGGTGAAATAGGTATTCCCAAATGCAAATGCTTCTGACATCTCTGATATGCTTCCCCATCTCCAAACAGAATGCTTAGGTGTTCTAAGCATCATCACTTTCTACCTGTTTAGAACAGACTTTAGGAAATTATGAAGTTTCTAGAACAATGATTTTATGTTTCTATCAAACCTCGTTCTCACTTGGTCTCTTAAAAACTGATTGGAGCCCAAGTGATTTTGAGTAATGTTTTTTCCTTCCCCCTGCTCGTCAATTAAATTACAAGGAATGGGCAGAAGAAGGGTAAGAGCCAGAAAGAAAAGCAGCAAGGTAATTATAAGTTGCAGTCGCATCATAGACCTCAGTAGCTGGTCAAGCAGTGAACTTAAGAAGTCCTAAAAATTTTCTGAAACCCTTTGATTTTCTGGTTTCTGTCATCCTTGCAAGTTAAACCTAGAATTGGTCTTGAGGTTAGCTTCGACCTGCCAAAATATCCGGGGCAAAATTGTGCCCTTGGCTGTAACGACAGCTGCACATGTGCATTTGAGAGTACAGAAGTACACTATAAATGGATTTTGTTACTGGAAACTGAGTTGAGGCCTAAACAACTCTACTGTAGTATGGGCAATGAATATAATTCTTTCATATAGGAGACTTCAAGTCACCAAAAGAATAATTTCCTGCAGATCTTTCTGAAGCACAAAATTTAAGGGATTACCATGCATGGTATATTAGATTGCCTTGTACATTCACTGTGGATGTAGACAAGCATAGATACTGCATACATGAAATGACACAGTCACAAATACTGTATATGAATGGATAATTCATATGCTATATAAGGTGATTTAGCTACATGAGAACCTTATCAGCTTTGTGAAGAACTAGGCCATTTTGATCATGTATGGCTATTTTTGTTTTGCATTTAGGAAAAAGCACACCATGTGTGTCAAAAAAATTAAAATATCTTGCAGACTTTTTTTACTTTTACACAGCACTGATGGAAAAGTTTAGCAGAGATTGTGGTTTAACAGCAATTCTGATTCTTTAGCCAATCTCCAGGTTTAGAATTTATCCTACATGGGTTTGGACACATTTTGGAAACAGATTTTACTCACTTTTAAATTCTTTCTATTGTAAGAAAATGCCTGTTAATCAAAACCACATAGCTTAAGCCTGCACATTGGTTTGTGCCTGTCTGACTTTAAATAATAAAAAAAGATTTTGTTACTATTTCCTGACAGAAAATCTGATTGCAGTACATATTGCTATTTTATCGTTTTTCACAGCTGCCACTGTGATTGCAGCTCCAGAGATGGTTCAATGTTTGTCACATTTCATGTTACGTTTCCCATTTTTTTGCATTTGTGAAACAGGGTTGTGTTTTTTTTCTGAGCAGATATGGGAATTTAAGATGGAAGATGTTAATGTAACTATTTTTTCAGCTGTTATTTGTTATCAAGTGCAACAAGAGGACGAGCTTTTCCAGCAGCAGGCTGAAGCCATATGGGCACCTAATACTGACAGGAATCAAATGGCTGGCACTATCTAAATTGATTAGCACCTCAAGCCCCAATCTTGTTTCTGTAAGTTGAGGACTTCTTCCTTGTTCAGCCCCCACAAGAAGCCAACTCAGTTTACTAAATAGGTCTATAAAAGTTTTATGAATTCAGTTAATCATCAGTAAAAATAAATTCTGATCACCCTGACCTATGAGTGCAGTAAAATGAAAGCAGCAATGCAATGTAAATTTCCGTTAGAGGAATCACACCACCCATAGTTACTGACCTCCCTATGAGAGCACGTTTGCTGCTTCTGTGCATTCCTGCATTCCCATGGGTGATTTATGCCAATATGCATTCTACCTAGCTGGACTCAACTCAAATGGCAGCCTTACGATGTGGTTATTGGGTAAACACTAAAGGTTCTGGATATTGTTAAAGATTAAGAAACCTACCTGAGTAGTGAGCTTTAAATATTTGGCTGATGTGTTGCATATTTCCTCTCTTGCTATAGAATTTGGCAAATGTATGACTAAAGAAACCAATTAATTTTAGAAGCATTGTGGGCTAGATTTTTAGAAGACCTCAGCTCCTATTCAGGCACTTAAGTCTGGATTATTATTTTTTTACAAGTCCTGTATCCAATGTGCTGAACTCTTGTGAACATCTGGATCAGTGTGTGAACTTGAAGTCCATAAACATTACATCTGGAACCTCCACATTTCTAGTTTATGACTAACCCTGGTAGAAAAATCTAATTTTATATTTGTGAAATGTTTCCAAGAACATGATTGTGTTCTTTATTTTCATAGAAAGTTAAAAAGGAAATTGACAAAGATATTCTAGAACAGAACAAAACATTGTTGAATTTCAAGCTGACACTTAGATTTTGTTTTGTTTTTCAAAAACCAGATCATGAAAATGTCAGTTTAAAACAAGACAAAATTTAACTTTAATTTCAAACTGTTTCAATGAAAATGTTATTGAAATTGTATTTTTTGTGAAACATTTGATTTTGAGAAAACTTTTTTTCAAAGAAAATATTAGATACAGATAATTTTGATCAGTTCTGTTTATGACCGGGATGGAACTATCAATACAGTCAGGATCTGAGTGTACCAACCATTAACATGCATAGTGGGAGTTGTGTTTTTATGTCCTTGATTACGGCTCTGACAATTTACTTGCTTGCACTTGAGTAAAGTGATGCAATACAAAATATGCAACATGGTTGCATATCAGATACTATTTCTAATCTGTATTTAGCAGACAATATCTCTAAGATTAACTCTTCTATGCTGGTGCTATGCTTGTCAAATGGTTTTGAATGGAAATTCACCAACAAATGATGTGTGTTCAGGTAAACCTGGTTCTTATCCCAAATGGATCTCACCACAGTCTTTCAAACTGATACATCTAATTGCCATTTTGGAAGAACCAGTCATTTTCCACCACTGCATGCCCCGGTACATGGATATTTATGGAGTACTAACATAAAAGAAAACAGTGAAGATAAAGAATCTGCTCGTCCTGATAAAGGTAGAAGACTATGAAAATTTATGATGAGCTGTTATATAAATTTTCTGCAGCATGCTATAAAAATATAATAGGGAGGGTTGTTCTTTTTTTTTCTTGCACTTTCAAAACCAGCCATTCACGATATGAACATCAATACATTTCAGAGGCTTTTCCCACTTAAAAATAATAACAGGACAAAGTTAAGCACTTTCTTAAAAGAAATAAATTTACGAGCTTCGATTGTAAGATGAAAGAATTTGTAAGACAGTCTAGCAGATGGACTGAGATTTCAATTTAGCAATGCATTTAAGCATATGCTAGCTTTAAGCATGACTTTAGTAGGACTATTGATGAGTTTAAGCTTAGGCACATGCTTAAGTACCTTGTTGAATCAGGGTCTGAAACAGCATTTCTTTAACCTGTCATCAGTCTTTGGAGTGGCTATTTAATTTACATAAAGCAACTGGCCTTTGTGCTAGTCATGCATAGGGCACAGGTTTGGGACAAGAATGAGTATAGCATACATTGGGATTGTCCTTACTCTGCTTCACAAATGAATTGCTACTCAATATGGAGCCTGATCTTGAGCTAGACCCTGCTAACTTTATCCAAGTCAAATAGTGCTTGAGTTAAGCCACTGATTTAAAGGGCACTACTTCAAGAGTGTTACTTTTCAAGCACAGCAAGGTGACTTACCCTTGCATGAAGCACTCAGCAAACTGCTTGAATGGGACCCTGAGAGGTGCTTAGAATATCCAGTTAATTCATTTCATTGGGAGCTGCAGAATCTCGACGTCACACTGGAAATGCCTTAGGGCCTCAATTATCCAAGGGACCAAGAGCTTCTGGTCAAGTAAAGAGTACCCTCAAATCTGATTGAAGTTGTATGCCTAGCTTTTCCCTGGGAGTGCCCAGCATTCAGGAGTGTTGAGCCCTATGTTTGCAAATCCATGGCAAACATGTTTCATGATGGGTTATGTATTCATGTTTCTTCCCAGAACCGCAAAATCTTAAATATATTCTCTGCTGGATACATACCTATCTGTAAACTCTACAATTTCTGATCCCCAGTCCTACTACCACTTGGGTCACCTAGCTCTAGATAACTATATTTTCTGTATAAAGGCTATCAGAGCCTACATATTAAAGTGGAGTGCTGTATTAAGTTATGAAAATGCCATAGAATTCCCTGGTGCAATAAGAATTTCATTCCTAACACAGCTTCAGCATCTGTCTGCTTATTTCAAAACTCTCCAGTCATACCAGTATAATTCCAGAGGAGATCCCCCCGCCAAATGTGTATGCCTGACGTAACATTTGTTATTAAATAAGATCATGAACCGGGCATTGGAAACTGTAAGTCCAAGGGGTGAGAGTGAAGAAAATATACATTTTGTGATTGTATCTTCTCTTATAACCTCACTTTTATTTGCTAAAGATGGCAAGTTAAGACTGTCTGAGACAGTTATAAAAATATAATGTATCAGATTCCCATGGCTCCCTTGTTCATTAAAGCTTTTCTTAAGAAATCTGCCCTACTCTGAAGAGCATTAGAAATAAGGATTGTATTTCAACTGAAGCCAGAGTGAGCAGAAAAAGCTTTCCTAATTATGTTACTAATTACTTGAACAGTCCTCCATTTGACAATATAATTGTACCAAAACAGAGTGGAATGTCTTCATTACTCTGGAAAGAAGAACAACATGTGGGTTTTTCTCCCTTAGAATTTATATACTGTGATCCAGACACAGAAATGTTATGTGAACTTAAGGAGGTCAGACAAATTTTCTAAAAATATCAGTTTTTCAGCACAAGTATGTATGTTACATAATAGCTCATATCCTATGTGTTTTCCAGTATGTCTGTCTCTCACTCCAGCTCCATGGCACAGTCCTAGAGCAAGTTAACATCAAATACGAGCCGCAACAATGTATTTAAATCTATGCTGCTGGTCCTCCCTTTTCAGTGCTGTGCTGCCCTGTTTTCTATTTATAGTCCATAGAAGTCAGTGGAAAGTATAGTATTTCTGATGTATCTAGCAGCAGTTAGAGGTGCAGTCTACCAATATATCTAAAGATACCAGCAGCCGTAAGAGGCAAGTATCAGAGCAAAACACTGTGATAAAGAGGCAGCTAATGACATCATATAACAGTCATTAGCCAACCCCAAACATCCTAAAATCATTGTAATAATACCAAGCTTTTTTTAGAAAAAAATCTTCAAAGCACTAAATATTAATCCTCAACATTCCCGTGAAGTAAGCATCAGCCCATTTTGACAGGTGGGGCAATTGAGACAAAGGTTTGCTGTCAAATCTAGCTTATATTGAAATCAGGAGAAAACTTTTATTCACTTCAACAATGCAAAGAGAGTAAGGCCCTAAGACCACCAAACATTTTGGTATCAGAGGCAGGATTATAATCCTGACTTTCTAAACCAGTCATGGGCTCATACCACTAGATCATATGTCTCTGTCTACAATGTGTTCTACTCTTACACAATGTCTAGCAAAGAGCCTCAGTTATTATTTGAGCTTCTAGATGCTATCAGAACAAACAATAATCATCTTCTAAGACAACACGAAGGGGAAACAGGTGGAGATGCCCAGAATTCATGAAAAGAGCAGAAAGTAGCAGCAGTTTCCCTGCTGCACAGTGCTATCAGTCTACAGCTGAGGATACAGGCAAGAATAGCCTTGACTGCTGTGCAAACAGATTTTGTTGTGAGTGCTGATGTATACTATTAGATTTCTGAAGAGCCTCTGATTCTCTGGAGAGAACATTTTTTAAAAATGCAAAGTATATTTCATCTTTACTTCACTAGTTATAGTATTTTGAACTGTCTGCAATGAAAACAAAATCTGTGAGCAAGTTTCTAAAAGAGAACAATTTTATTTCTCTCTGATAGTGGAACAATGCAGAATGTTCTGACCTTGTGGATTCAAGGAAAGCATAAAAAAGTGTTCTGGAATAATTTGTGATGCTGTGAAAATCTTACCATACACACTGGTATATACTGCCTCTCAGTGTGCAGTTTAAGTCATATTAACTGCTACGGTAAACACATATAGAAAATAAATATTTTATTTTATATTTAATATATACGTTGAGCTAAGTATGGTGACCTCCAAATGAAAAACTGTAGAGGCGTGTGATAAATTACGTTTGTCAGGTAACAGTGATGACTTCACCAGCACTCTGACTCCTACTTTAAGTAGGACTATCTCCAATATTCCAAACCACCGAGCAAAACCAAAAACACAACCCCCCAAAAAACCATCTCCATTTTTAAAAAATAGTGAGCTGGCAGATAAATATTTCCTATGTTCCTCACCAAAAAGCAGGGCTAGAAGAAGAAATTTCAGATCACAGGAAGGGGTTGATTCCCAGTGTGAAAGAACACTCATCTGGAATTTCCTTCATTTGGGATAACTCATTTATGGCGTCAACCTTCACGAGTAATGAAGCCCACCACCAAAAAAGCATTATCCCACACTTCTCCCTCATCATATGTACTTTTCCTCTTACCTTACAGGGTCCTCGGATATTTTTTACCTTTTATGGCACATTATGAAGAGCATGTGCAACTTTACACCTTGCAGTTTTGCACTATTTTATTTAGTCAATTCCTCACAATGTGTGTTGATATTTTTGGGCAAGCAAAGCAAGGTCCTACACTCAATTTCATTACAGTTCTCTGACTGTCTATCTGTGACACAATTCAGCTGGTGTCCCACCCTGCTTGCTATTTCCTTACAGCAGTTGAGCAACTAAGTAAAATTAACTAAGTAGCTGATCATCTCATTTACTGGGCTTCAGTAAAGACAGAACAGGAGCATGGAAATGTGTTTGTACCTTGCATTAAGTCAGACTTGTCAACAGCTCTCAGCCCTCTCAAACATACAGAGCATCCTCTTTTTCTTTTCAATGCTTAACACAAATATTCTGGAGCTCCCCCAAGGTTTTTTTTTTTTTTTTGTTTTTCCTGTACAGTTTTAACAATATTGAAAGTCACTGGGTTTTATTACTTTTAAACCTAACCTCAAATTTTATGGGTGTTCTCCTTATAATAAACCAAACAGCAAACATTTCAAATCAATTCTGCAGTGCCACATACCTAATCTGTTTTCAGCTCAGCCACTGCCTCAGTTCCCCTCTCAGTTCCAGGGCCAATTGCCTGCTCACATCCTCCCCCACAAGTGGGCTGCTCACCTCATTTCCCTCAGCACAAGGAGGACCATTTTTTATTCTTCCAATACAGAAGTTGGGCAAAAACGTCCAACACAGAAAACTGTTTTTCCACCCACCCTGGGCTACAGCATTGTGCTTTTCCCTTTGCCTCTTTCAGTTCTCCTGCGTCAGAGCCTACTGCACTACTCCAGATCATTCTGACCTGAATATGTTCTCAGCCTTTTATAAGAATTCACCTGACCCTTTCCCAGCTTGGTCTGATAAATTAAAAAGTGCTGACTACCCCCAGATTCCCTAGCCCTTAAAGGGACATACCACCCTGCTACAGTTACTTTTCCATATATACTACCTGAAAACAATGTGAATGGAGATCATTTTAAAGAGTTCTACAATGTATTAGTTAACATTTCTTTTTCTAGAGGCTTGAATTTTTAGGCTTCAGTCCTGCTAGCACTTACACATATGCTTAACTTTAAGCACATACGTAGACCGCTGACTTTGATGGGGACTACTTTTGTGGGTAAAAGTATGAATCTGCAGCAGTTTGCAAGACCAGGACCCTATGGTGGCTGTCTCCAAATCAGAGAAATACTAAAATAATAGTAATTAAAAAATTCCAAAATATTTGGTGTCTCTCCTGAGACACACAGTGGTCCCGTCTTACCCACAAACCATAGGATGGCAACCATTTTACTTGTGGGCATGTCTTCAATCTCATTGAAAAGAGTGCGAGTAGCAACCAACTGTATTAAGAGCAGCCTAACTTCCACATGCAGACAGACAGGAGGGAAATGGCAGCCATCTTTCAGGCTTTAGTCTCATTGACTGTAATAGGGAATGGTGGTCATTTTGAATAAGGGTAAATTTGTGAGTTGGCAGCCTTTCATCATGTTTTCATGAGACAGGTAATAGACACCCAAAATCACTTGAGTCACAATAAAATTGTGAAAACTGGCAGCACTGAATGTATCAATATCATTGTGTGGTGACTTATATGCAAGCAGCTTACAGTTTATATATATATTAGTTAACATTTCTTTTTCTAGAGGCCTGAACTTTTAGGCTTCATTCCTGCTAGCACTTACACATATGCTTAACTTTAATCACATATGTAGACCGCTGACTTTGATGGGGACTACTTTTGTGGGTAAAGGTATGCATGTGCAGCAGTTTGCAAGACCAGGGCCATATGGTGGCTGTCTCCAAATGGAGAAATATATATATATATATATATATACACACACACACACACACATATATATATATGTATATACACACACACACACACACACACACACACACACACACCAGTGTGTTATTAGTTGAATAATTTCTAACCATTCTTATTCTTGGATTACAGAATTTTTGCACAAATTTAATTATGAGAAGTCAATACAGTATTCAAAGTTTGGGTAGTGTGATTTAGCTTTGATTGTCCACTTATGTCAGATGTCATTTGTTTCCTGACTAGAAAAACATACACTTCCAGGATCAAGCTCACAGTTTGAACATTCATCTTTATGAGTTTCAGTTTCTTTTTCTGTAAATACTCATAATCTGAAAAAGAAATAAACTCCACAAAGTCCTTCCCTATTGCCAATTTATTGCATATGGAAGTGGCACAAAATGGTGATGAGCAGCATTACAAATAAGAGCTATTTGCTATTTGATAAAAATGTACAGGATATGTGAACATTCCAGCTAAACATTAATTTGCTAGAAAGTTCATAGACAGCAAACACAAAAGAGATGCCAGTTGCTACAGTTTTTCTTCAGGCAAATATTCACAGCACATTACTAGCTCTATTACTGGTAAATACTGAATTTGTATCGGCAAACTCTATGGCCCCAGTCCTCCAATGTGATTGATGCATGTGGGAGAAACTTCAATGACGGGGTCACAGCGTCTGTTGCAAAATCAGGGCCTATCTATACCTTCACTTTAATCCATGAATCTGTAGAGTTGCTAGTTCCACACTTCCACTCTTCTTGTTTCTTGTTGAATGATAAACGGACCAGTAACTGGTAAGATTACTAAATCCGCTGTCCTTCTTGTGAATGCCCCATTCCTCAGGTTATTATTGTTAAGCATCTGTTTTACATTATGGAAAGGTTTCAAATATTCTTGATCTCTGTCTACAGCGCTCACTACCTTCCTCAGCACTTCTCTGTCTACAAGGCATAGACCAGGAAATGCCTTACATGGACATATTAAATTCAAGCCTTGGATTCCAGCCTACCCAATGGTATGTGAATCAGATTCAAATTCTTGAACTGTTTTTCTTTCAGTGAAACCTACACCTACTATTTATTTAGATATGCAGGATAAAGGTTGAATTCAAATGGTAGAAACACACTTCTCCTTTAAAGAGGGCTTGTTGTAATTTATTTAGCCACTTCTGGCCATTCCCAAGAAGGAGAATACATAACTGAAGGATTTAACTTATCTAGTTTCAGTGTATATGGTTCTCTCGTCAGAAAGTATGTAATATACAGGGCTAGATTTCCAAGAAGTTATTCTATTATCCCTATATTATTAATTGTTCAATAGTGATTCTTAACAGTGATGATACATTAAGAGACCGAAATAAATATAGGAAGTGTAGGAATATGATAATCTCCCTAAGTATATCACTGACGATGTTAACATCTGTAAACTGTGACTAGACATTCAATGATGCCAGAAAATTTAGTTGAGGATTTGTATTTTCTATTCAGGTTTTCATGCTGTACTTCAGCCCACCATTGTGGTATCTGAACACCATTCAGAAAGGCATAACGCAATGAGATCTGAGGAGCACATGTTCTTAGATCAGGGCAGTAACAATGTTTTCATCATTTCACATGAGACAGCCTCCTATTTTCTGGGTTGTTTTAAAAATGTTTACTTTCTTTGAAAGAAATTCAGAGGTGGATAAAAAGAAAGTTTCTTTCTATTTGAAAAACAGTGTATAAAAGACAGCTGTTTGGGGAATTCTGCTGGAAGACTAATGCCCTGATATTAAAATTACATCCATGGGAATTTTGCCCTTGCAAGCAATGCATAATCTGGCCCCTAATGTTGTCAATTGGCCTGAATGGCTATTTTTGAAATTGCATCATCAAAAAGAGTGCCCGCTTTTAAAAGGTTATTTTGTTTTAAACAAGGATTTGAACATACACTTATAGAGACATAGGTTCAAATATGCCTTTTTATAAAAGGCAAAACCAGACATTTTTAAAAGGCAACAGGCCAGTTCAAAGACACCTCTTGCCATTTTGAAACCATGTTTCATGTGCTCCCTAGAAGATCCTGCACAATCCACAGAGCAATGTGGAAACATCTCCCTTTTATGGTGGCAGCACTGTAGCATGAGAAATATCATTTACAATTTTAAATAGGTCATAAAGGCGCAAAAGGATTCATGAACATTCCTTTATACTGAGGAACATATTTAAACTGGCCTTCTGTTAGAACTTGTTTAAGGCTAGCAAAAGCTAGCCTTATGTCATATGCAACTGATAATTCATCGGAAGTTTGACTTTCATGATGATGGAGCACTCTATTTTATATCTTATATGCTGACATATGGTTACGTTATTTAGTATAGAAATGTAAATAAATATAATGGGATACTTTCCTTAATTTGTTAAGAACTAGTTTCACAAATCTCACCATCTGCAAGAACAATGATTGAATCCCCAAAGTTTTTCATGAGAGAGATTAACAAATGCTATTTAAAAGACACGAGTGTTCAGTATGAAGTGAAACCCAGATTGTCAACTTTAATTTCTTTTATTAAGCTCTTTGTTGTGAAATTCATCTTAAGCAAATACATTCCTTATCAGTCTATTTTATGATATCAAATCCAGTCAAAGTTTTGTTTTTTATTTGCCTTTTGTCTGGATTCAGTTGTTTCTAATTTATTGCCATGTATCACTTGCAATGGAATCCTTCGAGTTTCCTCTCTGAACTTAAGCCACCTGGTTTCTGTTATTTTTAAGGTGGACAAGGACACCAGGGCACTTCACTCTACACATTGTAAAAGCAACAATTTAAAAGGGTGCCAGACATGTGCATATAAACAGAAACAAAAGCGTCCTATGTGCCTGAAAATCCTCAGCATTTAATAGGGTTTTAGTAAGATTCAGTCACAATTCTAAATGGAATAGATTGTTTTTAAAATGTGGGGTTCTTGGGTGCACCATAATATAACATGACTCAGTAATATTTAATTTTAAAAATATTATCCATTTCAATTTAATTTCTGCATCAGGTCAATGAGAGCTAAAGATTTTTCCAGAAAACAGCTGTGAAACATTAGAGGAGACAGCCCTAATTCTGCAAGCACTTACATATGTGATTCATTTTCACACAGACATAGTCCCATTGAATTCAGTGGCACTACTCACATCTAGAAAGTTACTCACACACATATGTGATTGCAGGATTAAGGGCTAAAAGCTTGCAGATAATTCAGACAAATAGCGGGGAGTGAGATCTCCCCTCATTTTGTATAGGGCTCTCTTACTGCATCACAAATTAGAGAAGTCATATAGTGAAATCAATAGGATTACTCAAATCAGTAAATTTTAGCTCAGGACATAGGAAATCTACGGAAAATAAGTTTTATTCCTCCTTAATTTTAGTATCAAATTGGCCTGTGCAATATTTTGATACATTTGCACTTTATATCTCTTGGAGTATCAAAGTTTAAACCATTGAAAAGAAAATTACCCAAATATAGATGCAGGTTTGAGATACACCATTGTCAGACATTTTCTGGTAACACAATCCATTTGAATTTTTAGTATATAAATAATGCCAGAGGGTATGCAATAACATTATGAATGTGTGTGCTTTTTCTCTGACATAACAATAAACCGAGAAGTCTGTCATACACAGAATTCAATTTTTCAAAATGTAGGCACCTAATTATTGTGTTATAGACTTTGAAGAATTATTATAACATATAAAAAGTTCAGTGACAATAAATCATACTTCTGCACACATACAAAAACACAAACAAAAATCCTCACAACCCCACTGAATCCAGATAAATAATTTGAATTGAAAGATCCCAAAGTATTAAATTCTAAGTTATGGCATTAATATTTGCTACTATGAGCACATCTGATTTTATGGAGCCAACAGTCTCCACTTCTTAAGCTGCAGATTTCATTATACAGGTCACACACTGTTTTTCCTCAGCATCATGGGCGCAAGCCCAGGCTTTTAGTCTCCTTTGTTGATTTCACTGCAGTGCTACTCAGCCTCTTTGGCTAGACAATTAAAAACAGAAACCCTATTCCAAGTTGTTTTGTTTTTCCTTTTCCCCTTTTAACATTTCCTAATTAGTTACTGTAGGGCCAAATTCCGCTCCTAGGCTCAGACTGCCTTGTCCAGTGAAAGCCTGTGGGAATAGTCCTTAAATGGTGCACTGCAGTTGTATGTTTTTTGTGCATAAGGAGGCTCTTTCTGACCTTTCCCTGCTTGTGTAACAGGCTGCAGAAGATCAGATGCAATTTGGATCCTAACAGATTAAGGTTTCCTTTGTATCATCGACTAAATCTTTACACATCTTTTTCTGTGTTTCTAGCTCCTATTATTGCAATGAAGATTTTTTCTGAATCTCATACTGCATGCTACTTGATCACAGAGTGACCAGATGTCCCAATTTTATAGGGCCAGTCTCAGGACTATTTGGATCTTTTTATTATATAAGATCTTATTTCCCCTCCCCCATCCCAATTTTTCACATTTGCTGCCTGGTCACCCTACTTGATCAACTGTATGAAATATAACCCTAGAGTTTTCTCTACCAACACAGAAAACACTTCCATGGTTGTTCACTACTTAAAATGTATAGCCAATGGATTTAAATTTGTGTGTCTAGAGCTAAGCACAAAAATTCTGATCCTTCAGTTCACTCTGTGTGGGCAAACAGCTGAGCCAGCATTGACATCAACTGGGGTTCACATGTCCACACTGCAGTGTCTGCCTGCAGTGAATTAACTGCAAGGTTGGAGCGTTAAATTGTTGTTTAGTTAAGTAGGGCCCTGATCTATAAAGATGTAGAGACATGTTTAACTTTACACACAGTGAATACTCTCATTGACTTCAGTTACTGGCCTGATTTTCAGAGGGCTGAGTACTCACAACTCTCTTTCACTTCAATGGAAGCTGAAGTTACTCAGCACCTCTGAAAGAATCAAACTATTTATTAGAGGTTCCCACATTTGAATATTGATCCATTAACATGAACACATTGAAATATTATAAATAATATCTGTCCAGACAATGGGCTAGAGCCATAGCTAATATACGTCTGTGCCTATCCCTTAACTTCAGTGGAACGATGCCAATTTATGTCAGCTGGCAAGAAATGATAGAGAGGACTTATAAATCTACACTAGGACCTTTATTCAGGGAGGGACTTAAGCACTAAATATGAAAGCAGTTCTTCTGAAGCCAGTGGGACTACAGTACTCATGTACTGAATTTCCAGTGCATGTTAAACACTTTGCTGGACTGGGGCTTAAGGGAGAGATTTTTAAAAGCATAAATGACAGGAACCTGACTCCCACTGAAAACCCACAAAGAACTAAATGTGAAATTGTACCCTCTCTTTCAGTGCTAAGGAATGCATGGCACACATGACCCTTCTAGGATGTCTGCTAGATGGGGGCTGATCAGAGCAAGATCTTATGGACAATTATCACTTTATACCAGCTGAGGACCTGATTCTCAGTCTTAAGTTAGATGTTTGGGCTGAAGCCAGGCCCATAAAATTATTGAGACATATGTTTTGTCTATACACTTTTATTTTTTTAAAAAATGTAAAAACGTGTGCAAATAAGATGAGATATTGAGAAGATATTAGGGTTTATAGCATAATTACATAGCTAAGGACTTTTTCCAGACTCATGTTTAATAGATATATCCCAGTTTCTACAAAGGAGGTATTCCAATGTATCATGTAAATCTGATTTTAGATACTTTAAAAAAAAATTTAGTGCATTAATAAAGATAGAGGCCTTTGAGGTTAGAAGAAGCATTCAGTGTCACTAATGACTTCAGAAAATCTTGACCAGATTGTGCCTAAACACTTTGAAGTCCATTTTTATTTTGTCACTGAAACGCCTTGCAATCTTACCAGTCTGTGGAATTCAATTCATCTGTGGAATTAGGACAGGGCGAGCTAGTCAAACCAAATAATTTATATAATAAGAACATAAGAAAGGCCGTACTGGATCAGACCAAAGGTCCATCTAGCCCAGTATCCTGTCTACTGACAGTGGCCAATGCCAGGTGCCCCAGAGTGAGGGAACCTATCAGGTAATGATCAAGTGATCTCTCTTCTGCCATTCATCACAATCTGACAAACAGAGGTTAGGACATCATTCCTTACCCAACCTGGCTAATAGCCATTAATGGACTTAACCTCCATGAATTTATCCAGTTCCCTTTTAAACCCTGTTATAGTCCTAGCCTTTACAGCCTCCTCAGGCAAGGAGTTCCACAGGTTGACTGTGCGCTGTGTGAAGAACAACTTCCTTTTATTTGTTTTAAACCTGCTGCCCACTAATTTCATTGGGTGGCCCCTAGTTCTTCTATTATGGGAACAAGTAAACAACTTTTCTTTATTCACTTTCTCCACACCACTCATAATTTTATATACCTCTATCATATCTCCCCTTAGTCTCCTCTTTTCCAAGCTAAAAAGTCCTAGCCTCTTTAATCTCTCCTCATGTGGGACCTGTTACAAACCCCAAATCATTTTAGTTGCCCTTCTCTGAACCTTTTCTAATGCCAGTATATCCTTTTTGAGATGAGACCACCACATTGTCCACATTTGTACACAAATTGTACGATCAATTTGTATAATTGATTTAATAATTTTAACTTTTTTGCCTCTACACGGGCTATTCACAATCTTCAATTTTATCATATTGGTTATTATTCAAAACTGTTTCACAAATCTTTTACTCAAACATACTTCAGCCAAGGTTTGTTTATCGACTATTCACTATTTGGCAAAAAGTACCTGGCTGGATAGTTGAAAGTTTTATGGGAAGAATAAACAGATAAAAAAAGACTTCAGGTGACCCCAATGAATGCTCTGAGCATTCTCAAGCATTTGAAAAACATTTGTTCTACTAAAAATTTGTTACATGAATGTTTTTAAAAGATGAAGTGAAAGGGGCACAGAAAAGGTATGAATTTGAAACTTTTATACAAACATTCTGTGATGGGTTGGACCTCCTGGGATGTCACCTAGTGTGCTGGGGCACCACTGACACAGACTATTCTGCCATCCTGGGCCCCTGTTACCTGATCTTGCTGGGCTAGGCTCCTGGGTCTTTTCCAGCCAAGCACACAGGCAGAGCGATACCCAGCTGCACAGAGAGACAGAGACCCGCTCTGAGAAGGCTCAGCTTAAGGGGCTTGCACAGCACCTAGATATCCACCCCCACTTGGAGTACAAACCCAAAATGATATGAAGTTCACCTCTTCCCTCAATGTAAAGGAGGGTATCCACAACTTCTTGCACCTGCTCCCCCAGTTAGAAATCACAACTGAGGGAGGAAAAAAAAACAGAAATAAATGTATTAACTGTAACAGGTCTATTTTAAGTAGCTAAGGAGGTAGCAGACAGAACAAGGCAGATTAGAAAGAAAAGAAAATAGAGCATGCAAACTAAGTTTAATACACTAAAGAAACTGGTTACATGTAAGTTCTCACCCTAAATGTGGTTCTAATAAACTTCTTCATAGGCCAGCCTGGGTCCAGTTCTTTACCCCAGTTCAGTCTTAGTTTTTTACAGCAGATGACTTTGGTGGGGTATCAGGAGAGAACTGACAACCTGAATTACCTCACTCCCCATCCTTAAATAGGATTTGCATAAGCCGGGAGTCCTTTGTTTCCTAGTTTTACACACACACACACACACACAAGCTTCTCATGGAAAAGTATACAATTCAAGATGGGTTCCAGTATCAGGTGACATGGTCACATGCCTCTGTAGCTATTCTTCACAGGCTGACCCACACGGGCACAGGAAGTCTAAGCTCTTTTACAGTCCATTTTTTCTTGCTAATGGGCCATCAGCACTGTCTGCCTTTTTCATTGTTGTATCTGAAGTGTTAGCAGGGGGTGACACCCAAAGTAACAGTTGAAATATAGATACATAGTCAATGTTCCTAATTTCAGATGGAAAAATGATACATACATACAAATAGGATAATCACATCCAGTAAATCATAACCTTTCCAATGATATCTCACATGAAACATCCTGCATAAAGTATATATCAGTTATGTCATATTCATATCATAAGCATATTTTCATACAGAATATGGAATGACATGTGTCACATTCACAAATACTTTAATGCAGTAGACACCCAAATCTGCATGAGCCACTAAAAGCTTATGTTGCAAGCCTAATGTGCTAACAATTCATTGTGCCAAACTCAGGTGTCAGTTACTCCAATGTAAATCCACAGTAACCTTTAATGGGGTTGCTCTGAATTTCGAAGAGCACTCTTTGGTTTGTTATCTTAAATTAGATCCTGAAAAGTTTGCAGGATGGAGCTCAATGTGGGGAAAGAAATCATAATGGAGGACTAAAAACTTCATAATAGCGCACAACTGTGAATATAGAGGTTATGTAAGTAGTAAGAATGAAGTATTTATATCTGCTGCATATGATTCCCACTATTACTAGAGCTTCCTGGGAGCTAATGGTGTACAGGCATTCATTTCTAAGACAATTTGCTTGATAGCTCCTTCTGTACTTGAAGTGAGTTTATTTTATTTTAAATAAGTTTTGATTTGTTTTGTCTGTACTGAGATGGAAAACTGGAAAAAAATATGATTTCCAGAAGTAATTTACTTTGAAATTGATCTTGGAGTTCTTTTGCTAAGACTTCTTAAGCTCACTTTGTATTGCTATATAAATGTGCTATATTTATCATATGTTATGTTCTATCATATGTTGATTTTTCATTGAGTTCATATATTGGATAACATTACAAGAATCACCTAGTCCATAAAGTCTCCTTGTATGAAGTGTTAGACCTGTATGTCCTTTTATTATGTGACATTTCATGGGGTTTTGGCAAAAATAACGATAAAGCTGAGGAAACTGGACAATTTTGAACTCACGTCTGAAGAGACAAAAACAAACAAATGCGAAATTGGAATGTCAGAAACAATGAACTTTGCCAAAGTGAGGATGAAAATAAGAATTTGGATTAGAGTGGCTGTTAAAAAGAACTATGTTTAACTTTAAAAAGAGAGAGAGAGAAGAGTAAAGAAACTCATGTAACCACTACACTCAAATATTTTCACTTATTTGAATTGTTATAAAAAGAAAAGGGGGCCCTGACACAAATCACAAGAACAAAACTAAAATTAAATAGCAGCTTTCCTCTGACAAGCAAAACTTAATCCCTTAGAAATATAAAAAACAAAGCTTCCCACATGCAAACCTAAATTCCATCAAGTCTTGCCTTCCATAACAGCCCACACAAATAGATCCATTGATTTCCATTTGAATTTTTGACATAGCAAAGGCCAGAAAGAAATCTGAAGAATTCTGTGGTTTTCTACTTGTGCGCTTCAGCTATTGGGAAGACAGCACTATAGGTACATCTATACTTCACACTCCTTACACCATTGTGTGGAGTGTTTATATATATAAACTATATATCCCCATAGCACAAGTATAAATGGCAGTGTAGACAGTAAAAGATTGCACAAGTGACTAAAGCTATGCCTGAACCCAGAGGGTATATACCCTATAAGGCTTTTTGTATGACCGAAGTGTTCCCCCAGTCTAACCCTGCTGCTGGAGTCTTTACCCACTGCATCCCCCTGCCAGAGCATTTCACTGCCGCAAGTAGCAATGCAACACAGTGTGGACACAGCCTGCTTTTTACTGAGACATATAGCTATGCACATCCTACACCATGCCACCAGGAGTATGTAGTGTAGACATAACTTTAGGATCCTTCTATAGGCTAAATAAAATTGAATGTGCCATCAGAGATGAAGAGTAATTATGGAGATAACTTGCAATAAGGCATTTGGAGACTAGAAAAGGATCATCAGGCTGTCATGTTGCAGTAGGAACAAATAGCTAATGAAGATGTCAACGTGAGGGGACTCAAGGAACTCAATTGCCTGAAGTATACAATTGTGGGGGAAAGAAAACTTTCGCCAATATCTTTAGCTTACAGGACCTGTATGATTTTTCTGGCCAAAGTCTGAAAGATTTCTTTTGTTGTTGAAGTCCGTGGGTGAAATTCAGGCTCCCTGCAATGCCAAAACTCCCATTAACTTCAAAGAAGTCAGGATTTCACCCTCACATTTCATGTTCTCACTTTCCCCCACATATTCACACATACTTTTATTGCCCCATCCTAGAGTCAGGGAAGAACCAATCACCTCATTATCAGGTAGTTCCTAAAAGTCTCCAGATCAGGAGCCATAGGAGTGAATTTAGCCGGGATACAGCCATCTGTCTTGGTTTTATTTATAATGGAGGTTTGGGTTTCATCAGATGTTGCAAACCTCCAGTGAGTTTTGAGGGAACTTAGAGTAATGTGCCGTTTCAGCATGGGAACACAGAGTTTTCAGCCCCCTCTCCTCCCCATCTCTCTAATCACTCCAAACTTGGAAGTTTAAGCAGAGTTTCATTAAGTTTGAGGTTCATTTGAACCTCCGGATTTAAATTGCTTAATGACCCTCTGACCTTTATTTAGACATGTTCAGAATGTGAGACCACTGTGTGCAGTCTTTCTATAAATTCCAACAGTTTAAAAGAAAGGTCACTTTGGAGTTCTATTGACTCTAAATGCAACCAGTTATGTGTCTTTCCCCACACCTCATTGTTTAGATTTATCAAGGAATGATACAAAGGATATTTATGCTTTGTTCCTAGAGCTCAGAGGTAAAACATGCTTTAGTCTTTTACTGTATAAAGTAAAACTAGCTGTCGGGGGGAGTGGAGGGGCTGAACATACAATTCAGCACCCACAGATGAGGTGTGGAGTGCTAACATTCTCTCCGGCAAACATAAAGGAATCTGCTATTTGTTCTACAGTTTTCATTTCCCATTACCCAATATTTCAGAGATGTTTATGTTGATTTTCAAACTGTTTATAAAACCCCAGCTTTGAAGGTTTACAAATGGAACAGAAAAGCTTGAGAATGGAATTGCTATTTGGTTTCTTCTGAATGCCTATTATTTTTTACTTAAAACAATACTTTTATCACAAGACCATGTTGGTCTTTTATTTTTTGTTATTTTGTTTAATGCCAAACACTTCCAGCATGAAAATAAGACCAGACACAGCCAACCAAAATACCCAGCCTGCTTAGGTAACAACCAGAACTCTCAAAATAACAGGGTATCCTGACTTTGGTCTGACACATGCGGAAAAATGCACATCAGATGCTTCAGATTAAGAGACATAATTGAAAAAATGAATTCCAAACCTGCAAGATTTAACAAACTTAAGCATCAGAACTTCATCTCTTGTGGAATTTTAAACTGGAGTGGACAATGCATTAGAAAAATATACTGGAGAGAACAGTTCTTCACTAACCAGTTGGCAGGCACTAGAGAAGCAAACATCTTTGCCACCCCGATTTCATGGCTGTGATACAAAGAAAAATGCTCAGAAACAGAAGAGGGAAATGGGTTAGAAGTAGAGCAATGAAAAATAAAACCGCTTCTTACTAGTTGCGAGGAATGGTTCACTCTCTCTTGCTCAACTATCACTACGCTGTTCAATACAACATGGCACATGCTATGCTCTAATGTAGTTGCTTGTGTGCAACTTCTGCTGAAGTCAGTTCCGTTCTCTTTTTCGTTGTTTCTGATCGCTGAAGTCAATAGGAGATGCATACACATAGCCAATGAGATGCTTAGGAACCAAAAGCAGTGTATGTGAAAATATGCATACTTCACATAGATGATTTGGACTTTATACAGATTTAAGGAAGCTGAAAAATCAAGAGCGGGGAGGAGAGAGAGAGGAGAAATTATTAAACTGTATCTCTCCTTTCAGAATGCCATATGGCCATTTCAGCAGCAGCGTAGATGTCTCAACCCATCTTTTAACTCTCTCTGTGCTGTAAAAACTGAACTGACAGCTGTGTAGGACCTGATCCAACAACTACTGAAACCAATGGTCTGAGCCTTTAGTTTTAATAAAGTGAGCTAATATGGTGAGTTAATATAATACTAAAATAATATCTGGAATCATAAGCGGATAGGCAAGGGAGAAGTCCAAATAGTACAATAAACTTTAATTAAAAAAAGGAAAATAGGGAAAAAATTAACAAATACTTATTGCATCAGTGTAATCTTTCACTACTATTTTATTCTATTACTGTATTAGGAACTATTATGCAGAATAAAACATCATATACTTCATCATAACTATATAGCCCATCTGAATCCCTTCACTGATTTTCCCTTTTCTGTTACTTCATACTCAAGCTTCCTGTCCTCTCCTTGCTATTTCTCATGCTAAAAGGCTTGGATCTTTACCAATTGTAGCAATGGAGAATTGGAACATTACCATAACTGAAAACTTTGAGAAATAGGTTGTTCCAGAGATCCAAAACAGAGTAAGGTGGGCAGTATCCAGATATTGGCATAGCCAGTTTTATCAGGGATTAACACTAGCCTAGGGAGGATTAACAGAGTAATTGTGTGGAATTTGGGAAGGAAATGATCATCCTCCAGGTGGTAAAAAGACAGAATTTTCTTCACCTGGATGTGATTGTTGCAGCAGCTGGAATCTTCCAGCAACAGAAGTCTATGCCAGACTTTCTCCAGAGCTTCCTTCCATTACTTTTTACTGCAGAGCTTTCCTTTTGATTTTAGTGTTTCTACAAACACCAGACTGTCTCTGCTAGGTTCAAATAGGAGGAGTTTCAGCAAGATAATCAGGGTCTCTTTCAAGTCCAGCTACAATAAAAACAGCCAAACTGTACAACACATTGCATTTTTTGTTTTGTGTTCTAGGAAGCACACTATCAGCTGCCACCAGCAATGAAACTAAACTCTACCTTTGTCCTACTCACTGAGGATTCACAGGCTATTTTCCTAGAGCCAAGGCATCATAAGCCAAGAATTTTAGTGTTACAACATATTAACTCAGTAAACAATGTTTGCCAACAGCACTGCTAGGAGGACACTGAAAGATCATATGACTTGAGGAAGTCACTTCAGAGTCAAGGAAAGCCTTTATTTAAGATGAATGCCTCTGGGGGCTGTTTGGATACAGTCCAAACTATGGTATCTGACATTTTGCCAGTGAAATGTTATGTAATAAATACCTCCTCTACAGACAGACTGGTAGCAATATCTCACATACCTGAAGGCATGGACACTTTGAAAAGAATTAGGTCAGCTTTATTTTTATTAAAACTTCAGTTGAGTTAAGAATTACACCAATAAAACAAACCATTTCTTTCTTTCATTGGTCAAGAACTGTGCTTCCATTGAGTATTTAAAAATCAGAAGTAACTCAAGTAACTATGGATAGACTTGGGCTGTCTCTAATTTCCTGCCTCTTTCACTGAAATTTTCAATTATATAATATATATTGTCTCTCTATATTAGACAATATTTTTCTAATAACTGATCTGCAGCACTGTTTCTTTAGTATGATGTAAAATGCCATTAGTCACTTCATGTCAGGTATAAGAAATACATTCATATCTAAAAGGCCAGCATCTCTTGCAGACTTAAATAATGTTACTAAACAGATAAAAATAGAAAAATGTACAAACTAATGCCAGTTGTCAATAATCTGACATTATAACTGTTTAAATGGTTACTAATGATATATGTCATTATTTAAATTACATGTGTATAGCATAATTTTATTGCTGACAACTGAACAACCATTTGATTGGCAGCCTTTTAGAAAATTTAAGCAGCTACAGCAAGAAAAAAATGTATATGAACACATAAGTGAGAGCATTTAACAAAAGAAGATCTGAATTTAAAACTCATGCTAGGACTTCATTAGTTAAAACTATAGTTCTGTTTATAATAAGTCCTGCTTCTCTTGGGATCAAAACTGGGACAAAAAAATTATCCCCAGGATAAAACTTTAATCTATTTGGAATCAGCACAGAAGTGTGGAAAGGAAGGAGAGGGAAAGGTGAGGAGTGATGGTAGATGAAATGTTGGCAGGGGTTGAGCCATGTACAGCCTTAAAATCAAGATAAAAAGACTGAAATTTATGCAGAAAGTGACAGAAACTAGTATTATTGACAGCTTCCTCAATCACTGTGGACAACACCACTATCAGTTTGCTCTTATAGCATAGATTTGATATTTTAAAGTGCTGTTGCTTTAAAAAAACTCCTCATTCAAAAAAGGATATGGAGATTACAATTTTAATAGTATATTGAGAATGGATTAATTTTGTACCATTTCCATCCTCATTAAACCGTTGATTAATCTGTCCCACTTTCTGTCCTTTTTATGATCTCTGCAATAAAAATGAGTCATCACAGACTTTTAATTTGTAATATGTGGCATAAATTATGGCAGTATGCTAGAGATGTTTTACAGTTCAAGCATTCTATATTATCATGATCAGAGTGCTCAAGTTTTCTCATCCTCCAAACCCAGTCTGTCTATGAGGCTATGACGTTCAAGGAACTAATTATCAATGTAAATATCCATTCTGAATTTACAGAATGTCAGATCTGTATGAAAAGATTTCTAGCATGGTTTTGAGAGAAGGCTGGATTAGGGAAGGTATAAGACATGCCTGAAAAGAAATGAGAAACACAACCACTCTTTAGAATAATTGATTGCACCCTTGAAGGAAATATTAGTGAGTGAGGAGGTAAGCAATTAGAAGTTTAGCAGAGTCCTCACAGCACTGCTCATTCAGTTTCTGTTCCGCAGTCCCAGGCTCAATAACTTAAGGTATACAGCAGGGTATATATTGAAAAACTATTAGTTCCCTGGTATTAAATCTACACAAAATAATTGATCCTTTGTTATAAAGGCAAAAAAAACCCAAAACCTTGAAGACAGACATTTATGGATAATCACCACTTCAAAATAAATCGAGTAAGCCAAGACTCTGAACAAAGTGTGCGTTTCTTTAAATCAACAGCAGAAAAATATGCACTCCATGTAATAAATGTTCCCTACACTAAGAAATAAACCTATGTTCCTGATCCCATCTTGTTTACTTGCAGGATGACAACAAATAAAAATGTAATCAAGTTAATTGTTGTGCCCCACTATTATTGTATCAGACCTAAGCATCATCAAGCACAATTGTCTCACCTTAGTGTTTCTTGGGTTTTCATATAAGCACAAATTTTTGGCCCCAACTTAACTCAGCTTTAGTAATATTAATACTGCTATTGAATAATAGATCAATATTGTAACAATTAAACCAACTAAGCTTTAGTGTGTTTTTAACGTCTACTGATGTAGAAATTTTTATCAATTTATTCATCATCCAACTGCCTTTAATAGGTTCCTGCCTAGTATCAAAAGGTTGGCTGAATACTAGTCATGCATAAAGTTTTGGGGGTTAATTAAGATGATCATTAGCAGCTTTACATGATCTGTAGACAGAGAATTTCCTTCTATCAGACACAGTTGCTTTAGCAGCACTAAATGTGTGTTCAGAATGTTAAAGTGTCTGGATAAGATGTACAATTAGTACAGCAGATTTGCTCTGCAACACTTTTGGAGCATTCTTAGCTACACCATGCTTAATCACCTGGTTTGGTTCATGTTAATAGATAAACTATAGCTAGAGAATTTTTTGTTCAGGCATTTGGTGAGCAATCTTACAGCTCACTTAATTGCTTCATTATACACACTATAAATTTGCCTGCTAATCAGAGAAAACTGTTCTCTTTTTCTTTGTAATATGTGGTGTTGCATTAAAAGATTGTCACTGTATAGCAAGATGCTATATACTGATGGCCCTATTGCCAAATGAACCCTCAGAAATTTGTATTTCACATCATGTAAGAAGTCTTAAGAGTTGTCCATTCAATAGGTCAACCCTTTCAAACATTCCAGGGTTTTTAGTGTAAATTTAGACCTGGTGAAGGATACAGGATTGAAAGTTCAGAAGATACCTATACACTACAGCATAGGCACACTGTAGTTACAAAAGAATATGCTTTCCCATTCTGTCCCCACAGTGTGCCCCATTAGAGGGGAAGATCATCTTTTATGGCCTATGGCCATTCAATCTATGCCCTCTCTGCTATCAGTTTAATTAGTGGCAAATATGGCAATGGTTTTCCAGCACTGCTAGATGGACTGAGAACACAACCTACTTTCCTGAAGAGCCAGCAGATGGTAACTTAAAATTTTGTTCCATTTAAAAGAATTATGGGCTAAAATAGTTAGTTTTACTATACAATTGTCTGATTATTTCAGCATGGAAAGCTATACACCTGTGCCAAAATTAAACAAAGTTTCAGACTTGTAAATAAGGATGGAACAGATGTTTAATTAATCTAAGCAACCACTTCCCCCACCAGTTTTTCACTGTTATGGGAGAGACATATATTGAAAGTTAAGGTCCTGATCCCACAAACTCATAAGCAGGTATGCAACTTAGTCACATGAATGAGTCATTTGATCATTACCTATTAGGTTCACTCACTCCGGGGCACCTGATATTGGCCACTGTCAGTGGACAGGATAACTGGGCTGGATGGACCTTTGATCTGACCCAGTATGGCCATTCTTATGTTCTTATAAATTGTATTGATAACTTCAGTGGGATTATACATACGTAAAACTAAAAGACAGACCAAGAATCATCAGGAGAGTAATGTTAGTTTCACTACCTCAGATGAGGCTTCACATGGGGAGAACGAAGTCTCTTAGGATCTAGAGAGAATCTCAGAGGTAGAAACTATAGACATGTGGTCCCATTCTGTTTTGCATATGCAGACATACTATGTAATTACCAACTCCCCTCAGTACACATTGGAGTGCACATTAAATAAATGATTAGTCTATAGCCATGCCAACTTGCTTATGTTGTGACTCATGCCAGCCAGGCTGAGGATATTTGGGAGTGATTTGGAACAAAGCAGGGGTACGGCTCGGAGGTGGAATAGTGGATTGATCCACTTGACATTTCATTTTCGAGCATAAGTGAAAAGTGATTAAGGTCTTGTTGGAACTGTGTGGTCTATCAGTGTTTTTAATAAAGTTATAATAACAAAGTTTGACTTCAATAGACTGCTAAAATGAAAATAGCAGGTTCCTGCAGAATGATGCCATAAATGTGACCGGGTTTTGTCTACAATTCCAAGGTTTATTGAAATAAAATAAAAAAAGTAAAGACCTTTCTGAAAGCTATAATAAGAGAGCATTCACTTGTAAGCAGTGTCAGGAATGAAATATATTCTGACATCTGGTGGCGAACTATGGGAATTGCAATGAGTTATGGAAAATAACTTTGTGGCTGATCAATTTGCATAGACACACCCACTGCACCTAGCCTGAGCCCACAGCAGCCCACATGGCCACTTCGGCTGATGTGGGAGCCCCAGTTTCTATGTTATTGGGGCAGGAAATATAAAGTGATGTTACCCTGATTTTGTGAATGAAGGACTATGAACACGTACTTGGCCCTTGTTATGATGGAGGGACTCGCCATCACCTAGGTAGCACTCACTGGGCAAGGGCCATGCGTTTCAGAACACTCTGACATCAAGAGAGGCTGGGGACAAACACCTATACCTTTTGTTGAGGGCTTTGTCTGAGGGCCCCACAGGCCTCTTGCACCCTGCCTCTCTCCACTGTAAAATGTCAGAGTTAAATTTTGCTTCCATTAGGAGCCTGGGCTCAGGCTGCTGAGCTGAAATCACTTTAGGCTTACTGCTGTACCTGCACTAAGGCTCTCTTGCTATATGCTGAAATCACCTAAGAGCTAAAGAAATCACTGAGCGCTGTCTCAATTTGGGGGGCCTGAAAATAGTGCAGAGTGGCAGATGCAGCTGAGCTGTCTGTGTGTCGACTAGCAGGACGGCTAGTGGAGCAGTTGATGCTGCTGGCAGAGTGACTGGAGCAGCAGAGCAGTCTGTGTGTCGACTAGCAGAGCCATTGGTGCGGCTGACGGAGTGACTGGCATTGCAGAGCGGTCTGTGTGTCGACTAGCAGGATGGCTAGTGGAGCAGTTGATGCTGCTGGCAGAGTGACTGGCGCAGCAGAGCAGTCTGTGTGTCAACTAGCAGAGCCATTGGTGCGGCTGACGGAGTGACTGGCATCGCAGAGCTGTCTGTGTGTCAGCTAGCAGGATGGCTAGCGGAGTAGTTAGTGCTGCTGGCAGAGTGACTGGCGCAGCAGAGCAATCCATGTGTTGACTAGCAGAGCCATTTGTGCTGCTGACAGAGTGACTGGCACCGCAGAGCTGTCCGTGTGTCGGCTAGCAGGACGGCTAGCGGAGTGACTGGCGCTGCAGAGTGGTTTGAGTATCGGCGAGCAGAGCAGTTCGTGGGATGGCCAGCAGAGCAGAGCGGATGGTGCTGAGGGCTGCAGCGGAACCCCACAGAGAGGCGGCGCAGTCGGCCTTGGACCACGTAAGGTGCCCCTTGCCCTACCCTCCATTTCCATCCAGGCTGGGAGGTAAGACTCTGCCGATTGACTTTTGAACTCTCCACTGACCAAGAACAGAGACTCTTGGGCTGTTGGACCTTTGGGACTATTGAGTGACTTTTTGGGGTTGTGGAACTCAAGAGCCAAGGGGAAGGCCACGGCGTATTTGCTAGGAGGGGGCTCCTGGTTCATGGTTTGGTTTATTAACCTTGTTTGTGGTGTTTCCCCAATATTATGCCACATTGGTTCTCCCTGTTATTAAAAGGCTTTTGGTACACTCAGACTCTGTGCTTGCGAGAGGGGAAGTATTGTCTCTTACAGACGCCCAGAGGGGTGGTATATGGTTGTCCCAGGTCACTGGGTGGGGGCTCGAGCCCGTTTTGTATTGTGCTATTGGAATGGAACCCCTGGACACTGAACCCGGCCCTTGTTGCTGCCAACTCTGATGGGCAGAAGGGTTACACACTTATTAAATACACACGCTAAATTTACATAAATTCCATCATTTTTCTCTCGCTGAGAGTTAAGTCTGAGGATTGGAATTCAGTTCAGTGTCCTTGGTAAAATGGTAAACAGAGAGAAAAGATCTTTAAGAAATTGAATACTTGTTTCCCACTACATAATTCTCTATATTCACAACATAATTCACTAAATAAAATTATATTTTAATCCCAGAGGTGTACCTCAAGAAACCTTCTTACAAATGGATCCTATTCTTATCCATATGATGAAACGCTTAAATTAAAAACAGATTTATATCTGCTTGGAAACTAATCTTTAAAATACTTAGAAGTGATGCTAGAAGGCTGAGTTGCAGCTTGAACTAGATGGATTCTTCAGTTTGCCAGCATAACCTTTCAATGTACAGTAACAGGTTGGCTTTTTAAGGATGGCTCAGTCATTGTTTTCAGGTCTGCTGGAACCCTTGACCTTGCTATAAATTGAGATAATTGAGGGCAGATATTTTTCTATATTCCATAGAGCCTCATTCTACCTACCCAACCCAAAATGTTCTTGTCAACTATCCCTTCTCTACTTGCATCCTAGAAACAGGCACACATGAAACAAGTTAGCAAGAGAAGTGGTGGAGACCGGATGCTTTAAAAGGAAGATGTGTGTTAGTCAAACACACAGTGGGGTATCTGGGTATTCTCTGGCTCCTGTTATAATCTAATCTATTATTTGTGATCTAGTGCCCCTTCCGGCCTTAAAATCTATGAATGCCACAGTGATGGATCTCTCAGACATTACATAGACATGGATCCATTCTTTCCATGTTCTGTATTTGACGGCTTATTGTGTTAGTTGCTGTGAAAATACAAAGTAAAACACAATCCTTCCCAAAAGGATATACAATCTAATTAAAGACCAGATGAAAAAATGGGTATAACAGTACACGTAAAGAGAGGAAAGGAGGATGAGTGTAATACAGTAGTGATAAAAATCACAGTTAGTGAATGAAATTACAATAAAGTGATGCAAAACTGTTTGAAAGATTGCACTCAGAAAGTAGTGATCAGTGGTGCTCTGTCACACTGGGAGGGTGTATCTAGTGGGGTGCTGCGGTAATCTGTCCTGGTCCCATGTTACAATTGAATATTTTCATTAATAGTTTGGATGATGGAGTGGAGAGTATGCTTATAAAATTTATGGATGACACTAAGATGGGAGAGATTGAGAGTACGTTGGAGTATATGATTAGAATTCAAAGGAATCTTGACAAAATGGAGAACTGGTCTGAAAACAACAAGATGAAATTTAGTACAGACAGGGGCAGGGTAATACACTTAGGGAAAATCAAATGAACAACTATAAAATTGGGAATAACTACCTAAGTAGAAGAACTGATGAAAAGAACTTGGGGATTTACTTTTACAGTAGATGACAAATTGAACATGACTCAACAATGTGCAAAAAAGGCTAATATCATTCTAGGGCAGGGGTGGGCAAACTACGGCCCGCGGGCCACTTGTGGCCCACGAGCCGTTTTTATCTGGCCTGTGAGCTCCTGCCAGGGGAGCAGGACCAGTGGTCCCGCTCTCCTGGGCGGGGCGCTCTGAGAGTGCCCCGGAGAGTGGGTCCAGCTTCTGGCCGGCGTGCCACCCGGGACAGCGGACCCGCAGCCGGCCGGGCACGCCACCCTGAGAATGGGGCTGGCACACCCCAGACAGCGGGCCCATTGCCAGCCGGGCACATCGCCCTGAGAGAGAGCCCGGTGCACCGCCCAGACAGTGGACCCATGGCCGGCCAGGCGTGCTGCCCTGAGAGTGGGGCTGGCGCGCCACCCGGGATAGTGAGCCGCAGCCGGACACCGCCCAGAGTCCGGCACAGCGGGCCCACGGCCAGCACTGCGCCCCGCGCTCCCATCCCGGGGTTCAGGGCCAACCGCGGCAAGCTGCGGGGCCCCCACTCCCGAGCCGGGGACGGGTCCGAGCGCAGCAGACCATGGGGCCCCGCACTCCCAGCCCGGAGGCCAGGCGGAGTGCTGCGAGCTGCGGGGCCCAGCGCCCGGCTCAGAAGGTAAGCAGTTTGGGGGGTGGTTAGGTGTGGGGGTGGTTAGGGTAGGTGTGGGGAGCTTAGGTAGGGGAGTGGCTAGGGTAGGTGGGAGGTTCAGGGGGGTGTTGGGGAGTGGGGGCTCTCCTGAGGGGCAGTCAGGAAACAGAGAGCAGGGAGGCTGGATAGGGAATGGGGTCCTGGGGAGCAGTTAGAGTGGGGGGGTCTCTGGAGGGGGGGTGGATGGGTCAGGGGTTCTGAGAGGGGCAGTCCGAGGGCGGGAAGTGGGTGGGGGTCGGATAGGGGGCAGGGCCTTCGGCCCTCCGCACAATTTTGAACCCTAGTGTGGCCCTCGGGCCAAAAAGTTTGCCCACCCCTGTTCTAAGGTGTACTAACAAGGGTGTAATATGTCAAATTTCAGAGGTATTTTTCCTGCTCTACTCAGCCCTCATGAGGCCTCAGCTAGAGTACTGTATCCAGTTCTGGGCACCATGCTTATGAAAAAATATAGACAAATTGGATTGAGGCTGGACCTAATTAATGAAGAAAGCTTAAACAAAACTGGGCACATTTAGTCCTGAGAAAAGAAGATGGGGGGAGAAAGGGACCTGATAAAAGTCTTCAATACATTAAAGGCTGTTATAAAAAGAGAACAGTGGGCATGAAGAACAGTTGCTAATAGAAGTTTGGACAAGAAGAAACCTGCTTAAACTGCAGCAAGAGACACTTAGATTAGAGATTGAGAAAAACTTTATAGCTATAAGGATTGTTGAGGAATGGAATAAAATTTCAAGGAAGATGGTGGAATCCCTGTCCTTGGAGATTTTAAAGAACATGTTAGACAAACACCTACGAAGGATGGTCTAAGTTTACTTGGTCCTGCTTCAGCACAGGGGGCTGGAATATATGACCTCTCTAAATCTTTTCCATCCCCACATTTCTGTAATGTGTCTGCCTATCTCCAGCCTCCTTGTATTGTAGTAAATCAATCATATGGGTTTGCCCAGCAGATTCTAATAGCTCATGACTGATCAGTGCTGCCCAGGAAGGCAAAATGTCACTGACATCCATACCAATGTGTCTGTTTTGAGGGCTAAGCCTCATCTTAAACAGTAAAATCCTAGCAGCTTAACTGACATATGGATACCCAAAACACACAACACAGAAAGCACTTCCCCCTTCTCTTCTCGCTCATCCATGACTGTTATAATCAGCATAGGCATACAGATTCAATCAATTTAATTCACTTTACCAACTGGTATTGAATTGTTTTCGTACCATCAATTTCCATTCTGCTGTGTTCTTATACATAGGATATTCTGTAAGAGCTACCAGGCCTAGCACCTTCTCCCAAATGCCCTAAATCAGCAACTCCAATATTTATTAAGTGTCCAGAAGGCATTTAGATTTTTCCAAGGAAGTCCAAGAGTTTTTCAATATTTTTCACCTGCCACAAGGTTATTTCTATCATTTTTGTCAGATTAGGTAACTAGAAAATATCAGATGTCCATTACTGATGCCAAGTAAAAGTACTGCACACTTTTTTGTCTGGTTGATATGTCTAAGAATATAAATATGCTATTTCAAAATATTATGAAATAAATCATTCTACTTTTACCCATGTGAACATGATGTATATATTTGATACTCACAGATAAATACTTCATCGATTTTATATACATTACATGTGCCTGGAATGTAACAGGAGAGCCATCATCATAGTAGTTGATACATGATCTCAACTATGTATTTTAATATTACTTAATATTATTCTGAAAAAGAGTACTATCTATTTTAAAAGTCAACATTCATCCAGAGTTCCTACTCTCAGGTTTGGAGCCCTCGTCTGAGTGGTAAGAAAGAAAATTAGAGTTATATTAGTTTGAATCAGGTTATCTCCATAGAAGTCAATGGAGTTATCTCAGTTCACAAAAGCTGATAATCTGGCACTGGGTTCTCAGAAGATTGAGGATGAAACTCTTAGAAACGCATGTGTGTCTTTGAATGTGTTTGGAAAGATCTGGTACACAGACTTCATTAGCAAAACACAAACAATAAAAAATTATCCTTATTGGGCCTTTGTTTTGTATGTCTTATAACTGTATTGGATGCATGTCCTCATAAGCTAGTCATTTTATTTGAAATACCTGTATCTTTAGCTGTCCAGTATACATCTAGATAAATATAAGCTGTGTAAAGAAAAAACAAATAAACTAACCATTACATCATCCTCATGTTTAACTTCAGTAAAATGTTGTGTTGTGTTTTCTTTTAAATAAAATAATAAATAACAACAATAATAAATACTAGTTCAGGTTGTTGATGGAAAGTCAGAAATGACTGATGCTGGCAGAGGTAACAGAAAGTGATCTAAAATATATCCTTTCCCAGATAAAAACAGTGCAATTTGGGGCTGGCCACCTGTGCAGATCTGTGAGATTACCCAGTGCTTCTGTTTTTCCCCAGCCTCTTGAAAGACCTGGGTCATTCATGCCCACAGGGCATGATGCAATTTTGGCTTTGCTTAAGTACAAAAGCATGCTCTGCTGTGTTGTTGCTACTCACTCCACATAAATCACCCAGTGCCTTTGCTTGATAGAAAAATAGAAGAACTTGTCTTCCACAATCATTTTTATCAGTACTACCTGTACCTTTGGGCAAGTGAATGAATATGACTGTACTCAGATGCCCTCTTTATTGTTTGTTGTAGTTTGCCTTGAGAACATAAGATTGCTGCACTTTTTGTTTTCTTACTTCTTAGAATATAAAAGGATGAACTTTCTATACCTGACACGTGTGCTCTGGCAGAATGAAAAATCTACAGTGGCGGGCCAAATACCTTTTGCCAAAGATAAATAAAATTTGTGGTTATGCCCCTGCCACTTTTGTGAGTTGCTGGAAAACAGACATCACTCATACTCTCATCACACCCGTCAGTTAAATCCCTGTTGGCTTCTCTACGTCCTCCCCACATTTCCCTCACCTCTGAAATATGTGCAGCTATAGAAAGTTAAAGGTTCACTTTTCTGGTTCTTCCTACTGCTTTGATTGCTTTGGCAGTGAACAGTTAGTACTATAAGTCTTCAGTAAGTTGTAGGAACTGCTTCGCACATAATGAAGAAAAATATTAATCTTCCCCTTGCTTCTCATTGATACACAGGTTACATTACTATTTTAAGTCTATTTTAAAATGATGTGAATTTGCAGAAACACACAGATCTTTCAGTACAGGTAGTGTTGTAAATAGGCAGTGTTTACTATTAGGAAGCTGATTTTACCTGTAGGAACAATAGTAGTAATTTTTTAGGACCACTTTGTGTGCCCTTCACTTATACTGGTGAATACTTATTCAGCTGAATGTTCCTATTCATTTTAATGGGAACATGAGAGTAACTGCTCCCCTGTACAAGCCAGGGATTCACAATCTGGCCTTCACCATTTATATTATGCTTTCCATGTTTAAAGCACTTTACAAATAATTGTTACAAGTCATATTATGGCTGTGTCTAGAAGCCCCAATAGAGATTGGGGCTGCTAATCACATTCGTCACTAGACAAATACATAGCAAAAGGTAGTTCCTGCCCTAAAGAGTTCATAATCTAAATAAATAAAATAGACAAATAGTGGGAAATGGGCAGGGTTATTTGTTAAAGCTCAGCTAATAATATACTACTCAAGAGATCACTAGTAGTGCTGGGAATAGGTCAGCCAGGTCTCCTGACTCCAACTCCAGTGCACTAACTAGTAGACCACACTACCTCACATAGAGAGCTACTTTGTTCTAGGACACTTCAGTTTCATTTCTGGACTGTCACTAGAGAGATATAAAATGTTCTTGAGAAAATGTGAAAACTGCTTCAAATTCCAGGATTTTCAATATGAAGTAAAGAATGAATACATTTTGATGGAAAATTTCGCAAAATCAGGCATGTATTCTAAGCAAAATGGGTCTGTTAAGTAGCTGATACAAGAATATATAAATATAGCATTCTGTTGTGCAACAAAACCAGATCTACCAAATACTTATCTACCTTACATATTTCAAGGTGCCTGTCTTTGTGATATCCTAGCATCATAATTTTTAATTATAACCATCTTTGCCACTACTCTTAAATGCATGTGGAAAGATCCTGAGTCTATTAAAGGCCATTGCTAACTCCCACGGATATAGAAGGATTATAATAAACTGTGAATATTTGTTGCTTATGCAGATCATTCTTACTTATATATGAACAAACTATTTGCAATGGAATGCATTACGACTCATTCAAGATTTTGCCTCCCCCTCCTTTTTTTTTTGCCAGCATACACATTTTTTTAGCACGTATTCCAGTGAAATATTTTTAGGCAAAATGACTTTTGTATAAAAAACATGGAACTCATGTTTTTAAAAGCAGATAGAGACATTTAATCAACATTTCCCATGAAACCAAGTGGTAAGTGAGAAGAAAAATATCAGAAATATACAAACCACCAACCAATTTCACATGGAATTCTTTGTAACAGAATTCTAATTTCTGTACAATCTTGTTCTCTGCTTATAATTTTTAATCCAATTCTGCTCTGACAGTAGTCAGTGGCAAAATTGCAGTTGTCTTCAGTGGAAGTAGAATCTGCACCTTTGTGTTTACTGACTTAAGTATATTTGCCACAGCCATGTAAATATCAACAAGTTCTTATTTTTCAAGGAAGTACACTCCATCCATGTCTCACTATACATTATTGTAGAGACAAATGCAGTTTGTCTGCGGCTAATTTATGTTTTCTCTTCCATAATGTTCTCAGTTCCTGCCAGGTTGAGGGCAGTGGGGAGAAAGTTTAAATCATAATCACATAAGTAAATTATCCAGTGACACTGAAAAGCAGTTACAAACTGCCTTATCATTTCAAATACACTTAGAGCTAGTATGTTCCTACCTTAGTCAAGCAGTACCAATCAGTAAATTATTACGGAGGCAAACACCATAAATCTTCACTGACTAACAATGATGAGGAATTTCCTGCAACTTCTTTTAATTGATCCTTACTCTGGACTCTTTATAACCTCTTGACATGAAGCATAGTGCTGCAGATGTCTAAGATAAACATTGCTTGGGTTGCTTATTTCCCATTCCTGGGAAATCAATCATCCGGTTAGTATCTCTGTTAATGTTTATGTACAGGTAGAACACAAAACTACACAGAAAAGATTAATAATAATTATTTCCACAAGATGTCTAATATCTTCATACTATAAATCAATGTTTAAAAAGCTTTCATATGGAGATTGCAAAACTATCCACTCCCTAATACCAAATAAAAGCAGTAAAAGATTAATTTGGGTTCAGAAGTTTGCCATTTGAAAAGCACCAAGTAATCTGCAGAACAACTAGCTCTATATGCTACTGTTTTATATTGGTTGACATCATATTCCAGCAACATAGTGGGCTAGATTCATAAAGGAAGTTAGTTGTGACAATGCTGAGGGTCATCATGCCAAGTCTCAGAGTTGGTATGGTAACTCCCATCTTTTCATGATGTATGTGTGTGTGTATTGTTAGTGTCTAAATTGCCACAAATACTTCTCATTCTTTTTGCAGATACAAACTAGCACGGCTACCACTTTAGAAAATCACTGGGCTTCACAAAGTCTGGTTTCAACACCTGGGCTCCCTATATAATGAATGAGGAGAGATCAGGGCCTCAGAATGGGATTCAGAAAAGCCATCAGGCTAAGCGGCTCCTTGCTTTAAATAGCCAATGAGAGGAGTTAAGCTGAACGGGGTGTGCTAACTTCTCCACCCTCACTTTCTCAGATGGGTGCCTAAATCCCATCTTGGGGAGGGGCTGCCCTCTGTTCATCATTTTCAGCTGCGGATCCTCTCTTGGAGTTAGAGGCCTATTGCATTTTGGCAAGAGGAAGGCCCTCCCTCATAATTCTTACTCCAATAAGTAGAATGCTCACCAGGGATGTGGGAGATCAAGTTTAAGTCCCCTGAGGGGATGAAAGGGATTTGAACAAGGATCTACTTCCTCCTAGGTGAGTGCTCTAACCAAGGCATTCCCAAACTTGTTCCTTGGCTTGGCCAGGGTAAGCACCTGACTGGCCACAAGATGTTTTGTTTTGATGTTTGTTTTGAGGAGTAAGCTCCTGGCTGGCCGCAAGATGTTTTGTTTTGATGTTCAAGCCACGGAACAACTTTGGGAACCCCTGCTCTAACCACTAGGCTACAGAATATTCTGATGTTGGGTTCCCTCAGTCTCTCCTGTTGAAGCTATTCCTCGGTGAATAAATATTTTTTAAAAGTCATTGGCACAGGAGGCCTAGGTCTCCCCTGTGAGCACTCTAACAACCAAGCTACAGAGTCAGTCTCATACCTGTACACTCTCTCTCTATACTCCTACCCCAGAATTATTTCATTATTTATCCACAGAAAAACACCAGGACAGACAGAGAGTCCTACTTCAGAATATCCTATAAATCGGTGGCTGGAGCACTTACCTCAGAGGGAGTAGATCGCTGTCAAATCCCTTCTTTCCTCCAGGTGGAGCAGGGCATGGAACCAAGGAGCTCCGCTATCCCAGGTGAGTACCCTAACCACTAGACTAAAAGCTATGAGGGAGGAAATTCTCCCCACGCCCCATCACTTTGTGCAAGCAGACAGGGTCCCAATCCAGTAACCAAGCTCTGACAATGCCTACCAGATCAAGCACTACAGGCAAGTTAGATGGAAGAAGGCCTATCTTTCCCTAGTTCAGGTGTCACTCTCAGGCTTAGGTGGCTGGATGTGTGGCATGGGGCTACAGCACATACATTCCAGAGACAGAAACATAGGTGCCTAGGGAACTTTGGCTGCAAGAATGCAGGAACTGAGCGAGTTTGCGCACCAGTGCATTAAGTGGCAACTGAACAGGGGTTTTGTGAATCTCAGCTGGACTGGATTCTGAAATTGAGGTGCCGAAGGTGGAAGATAGCTGCCAAAGTCCTCTTGTGAGACCAGCCCTTGGTGCATTCTCCTGTAGGAATTTATTCAGCTCTCTTAGAATGACAGCCTGGAGAGTACAAAATCAGAGATCAGATACAAAGAGAAAGTGATCTACCTCATAGTGTTACATTAGAACATGTTATATAGTTAAAGAATGTTGTGCCTGCCCTTTGCTCACACTCCCCAGTTGTTAATATAGTATGTTAAGTGTACATATCACTCATAGGGTTTGGTTTGTTTACCAAATGTGCACTCTCAAAGGCCCTTTACTAGGGACAAGTAATTCCCAACTCTCCTAGTATAGCCTCATGCATTATGTATAAGGTTATAGAAAAATGTGTATTCATGAGAGCTGTTTGGCTTTTGTCAAAAAGAACTGTGAAAAATTATGATGGAACAATTTTCATTTCTGCCACATTGTTTTAATAGTGCATTCATGACTGGGAATTGCAGGGCTTAGAATTTTGTCTGCTGCAGATGTTGCAGTACAGAGAGGAACTACAGAGCTCCTTATTTGCTGACAATGACATGAGACCTAAAGGAAATACTTCTCCAGAAGCTAAACATGATGAGTGAATCTCTACCCCCTCATTCTACTGCATCAGGAAAAAAAAACCAGCAGCATGAGTTTGGGGATATCTGTAAACAAATAATCTTTTTACCAACAAGCTCTAGTTTCAGGATATCAGCACCATAGAAGAATGACACAAATAGTTCGTAATGACAATACAAATTGAGAATGTAGGTAGACCAGCATAAAGCTTAGCTAGCCTGTCAGGTGAGTCTTCCAAAGAGAGTGTTTTCTTTTTTCATCCCGCTCTTAATTATTTTAAATATGCAGACAAAAAATGAAGTTTCCTTGTGTAACTGCAGAGAGTCTCTCAAACTATATTCCACAGTTTCCTTGATCTGATCATGCTTTCTGAGGTTTTAGCTGCCACTCGTGATAAACCCTACTACCACCATAGGAAGCTATTATTTTTATAGCCAGAATCATTTCCTTATTTGAAAGAGTAGAGGGGAAAAAACCCTCAGATCTAGAACATATTTAAATTCCCAGTCGGTGCTAATGAGACAGGTTTTTTTTCCAGGTGGTTCAAATATATTAAGTTTTGGGGATGGATTAGGTGGTTCTGGAGGATGGTAACAGCAGAGCAAACCTGTTATCTCTGGTCATTGGTTGAGCTTTACGAACACTGCAGAGATTGTGAATTGAACCTTTTAAGGTTTATCTGCAGAGGTCCTAGCAAACCAGTCCATGCATATTTACTTGGACATTGAAGTGCTGTAAACTCAAACCTCCAAAGAAAATAATCACACTCTTACATGCTGAACAAATGGCACAAACCTAGTACTGTGTGTTTAATTTAATTATTTTTATTTATTTCTATTTCATCACATAAAAGAACAGCTGTTCCAGACTCTAGTGTCCTTGGCAAATAATTAAAAGGTAAAATCCAACAAAGGCCAAACCAATAACCTTTGTTCACACAAAATAAACCAGTCTACCAAACTGAAATTTCCTCTCTGCAGAATATTGATAAATAAAAATTTATACTCCTATAAGGGCCTTCTAAGAACTCAGCTTTTCTCAAACATCTTTGCAAATCAAATCACAATTTTCTGTGCAGTGTGCCCTAAAGGTAAACAAATCAGAGCCATCTCTGTCTTATAGGGAGAGGGGAAAACGAGAGTTCTGTGTGAGGGCCCCTGAACATCAGAGCACTTTGCCATCAGCTTTGTTTCCCAAAATACCAAGAGACCAGACTGACCTCAGTTGTAGCATTATGGGAAAAGGATGATCTCTTAGACAGGCATGTTCTAAGCCACTTACAGTATTATATAAGAGATCAGAACAAGCACTCTAAATGCCTCTTCAAACTTTACATATAACCAATGCAGATTCTGGAGCACTGGTGTCATGTAACAATGATGTGAAAAAGCAGGTTTCATCCATCTACATTTTTCAATTTGATTTCAGATAGAGTGTGTTGTGACAGTCAAATCTTAAAATACAAAAGCATGAATAAGGATTGTGAGGTCCATTTCAGAGAGAAATGGTCACAAGTGCTAGATATAGAAGGAGGAAAAAGCCACTTGGAAAATGGTACCATTATAGACTCCCAACTCTGTTAATAACATAGCTGAAATCAGCGTATCTACAGCCGAGTTACCTGCCGTTCTCACAGCAGTGGTGGGCGGCGGCGCGCTCCCCCGTCGACTCCAGCTTGCGCCTTTTGGCGAGCTGGAGTTACGGAGTTGACAGGGGCAGCGCTGGCGATCAATTTATCGCGTCCTG
This sequence comes from Dermatemys mawii, assembly GCA_007922305.1. Taxonomy (NCBI): domain Eukaryota; kingdom Metazoa; phylum Chordata; order Testudines; family Dermatemydidae; genus Dermatemys; species Dermatemys mawii. Next base: position 21,454,723 of record ML677343.1, on the reverse strand, counting down.
ACAAAATGAGATAAATCGATCGCCATAAGATCGATCTCTCCCCGCGCTAATGAAGACTAGCCCTTAAACCCATCTCCTCAATAAACCCCCTAACATAGACACACTGAAACTATAGTGGAGGAGCCTTCCAGAGCAGCATGCATGAGAGCCTATGGGATAGAAAAAGCAACTACCTCAAACTGCCCTCTGGGATCTATCAGGAAAAAAATAATAATTCAGGGCAGGAGGGAAAGAAGGGATTTTCAAAATAATCCCATTGGCTTTTGAATACAATGCTACCTCATGCCATTAAAAGACAGTCCCATCTAGCCCAGAGTATATTCAGGAAAACACCAACCACTTTATGGTCAATGGTATTGAAGGAAGGCCTCTGAAGATGGAGAAGGACTGATGAGAACACCTGCACCAAGATCTGGAACATCAAGGATCTCAAAAGGCAAGGCGAGGCTGGTAGGGTCTATTGTAGGAGAAAGTCAAATGTATTCAGAGAAGTTGGCAGACTAACTGGGAAAACAGGCTAGTGGAAGCTGAAGTGTGAACTTCATCAAATAGTTGGGAGTTTTGAAAAACTCCTCACATCCTTATCTAACTTTGTTCCCAGGATGAATTTGAGAGAGTTCAACGTTTGTTAGAAATATTTTGCACAGTTCTAGTCACTGGTTCATCCTTCTGGAGAGAGAAGGACAAAGTATTTCCAGCGGCTGACTTTTCAATGTTAAATGAGTGTATGTTTTCAAATCCAAATCCTCCTGATGGTTGTCCATATCACAAAATGTAGTACAATCATTGGAACTAACCAGTAACCTTTTTGGCCATGTCAGAAGTAAGGGCCAGTATGAGTGGGCATGAATACAGAATAGCTCACTCCTAAAAATAGTCCCAATAGACAAAGGGTTCTAGTGTATTGACAGGGTTTTGTGATGGAGTTTCTCTACTACAGACAATGTTTTAGATTTACTCCTGCAAGTAAAATGAGAAATTAATTTTCCACGGATGTCACTCTGACCAGACCAGTACACTCATATTTTAAGGGTAACATATCTCCACCCATCTCCCCGTGGACCTGCCAATTAAATAATGCCTCATGTACACAGAAAAGACTTTTCATGTAAACTAAGGTGTGGATTTAAACTGATATAATTATATTGGAATAACTATCCTGTATGAACACACTTACTCTGATATAAAGGTGCTTTATTTGTTTTCAATTATGTTATTTGGGAAGCAACTTACACTATACAAAAGAAAACCATTTTTATACTGAAATAAGTGTCCATATAAAGGTCAGATGGTGTTATACTGGTATAGTTACACCTGTATAACTGGAGAAAGGGAACTACTTTCCCATGTAGACAAGGCCTAAAGCAACTGTATAATCGTGGTTACTGAAAATCCTGCAAATACATCACTGCAAGCTCAAGATAAAATATTAGGATAGTATAAAAATTCATGGATCTCATCAGGTGAAAGAGCGACAAGAAAATAAAGCTGAGACTCAGTTTCATACCTGGAAATAGGGAATAAGCTACAAACATCTATCTGAAATCACAGTGCAGTACATTTTGACATATTGTCTAAATTTGGGGCTGAAAGAATGGCAATCACATATGAGCCTCCTAGAGTATTCTCTCTCATTGAAAGTTAAGTGGTTAATGAAAGACAGTGTTTTTTTGGTTTGTTTGTTTTTCCATTTCTTCTGGCTAAGGGGGGTTTTGCTATCTCTGTTTTTTTAAATGTAAAATCGAAACAGAAATGCTAGAACTTCTACATATATTACTGTGCAACTTTTTCCCCTATCTGCTGCTTCAGGCATGGAGATATTTGCAAAGCAAGAAACAAAACTGGAAATGTTAAGTTTCAAGAAGCAGTAACAAAGCATAAAGAACTATAACTAGCATGATTCAGAAGGTATAAGATATTAATTAATAATATGAAAAGCCAAATAATCCAAGATACCTTAATTAAAAGGATTTCAGTTTGCTGTAAATATGCACACCATTACAATTACACTGGTCTACAATTTTTTAGAATTCGTCTGCTTCAGAGATAAAATGTGATATTTATTATGTATTTTGATACGCTGAATTCAAATATGACAATTAAAACAACTGATCGGCTACTATTTCTAAGATATTTAAGTTTTTACATTTTATGTCTATGTATATTGTATAGATAGTAGAGTTTTAATCATAAATTGTAAACCTAGGTCTTTTCATGTGTTTATGGTTGCTTTACATGATAATATTTCACCTGCCCTGTTTATGTAACACTTTAAAAATCAGCAAAAGGGTTATATGAATAAAATGTATTATGAAACAAAAGGCAAAAAACTATTATGTACATAGTTTAGTCCTATTCAGTGTCTACTCGGCGCTTCTTGGCTTGTCTCTTGTATTCATTAAATGGAGCATCTCTTGTCACTGTCCAGCAATAGTCTGCAAGCATTGATGGGCTCCATTTGCCCTGATAGCGTTTCTCCATTGTTGTAATGTCCCGGTGAAATCACTCGCCGTGCTCGTCGCTCACTGCTCCACAGTTCATCTAGATTTTTTTCCACTGAGAGTGCAAAAAATGTATCTTTATTGACATGTTGCAACCAACCTCCTTGAGGAGGTTTTCCACCAACAACCTGTAGTTGTCTGCCTTGTTGTTTCCGAGAAAATGTATTGCCACTGACTGGAAGGCTCTCCATGCCGTCTTTTCCTTGCCACGCAGTGCATGGTCAAATGCATCATCTCGAAGAAGTTCACAAATCTGAGGACCAACAAAGACACCTTCCTTTATCTTAGCTTCACTTAACCTTGGAAATTTTCCACGGAGGTACTTGAAAGCTGCTTGTGTTTTGTCAATGGCCTTGACAAAGTTCTTCATCAGACCCAGCTTGATGTGTAAGGGTGGTAACAAAATCTTCCTTGATTCAACAAGTGGTGGATGCTGAACACTTTTCCTCCCAGGCTCCAATGACTGTCGGAGTGGCCAATCTTTCTTGACATAGTGGGAATCTCTTGCACGACTATCCCATTCTCAGAGAAAACAGCCGTACTTTGTGTATCCAGCCTGCAGACCAAGCAAGAGAGCAACAACCTTCAAATCGCCACAGAGCTGCCACTGATGTTGGTCATAGTTTATGCACCTCAAAAGTTGGTTCATGTTGTCATAGGTTTCCTTCATATGGACTGCATGACCAACTGGAATTGATGGCAAAACATTGCCATTATGCAGCAAAACAGCTTTAAGACTCGTCTTCGATGAATCAATGAAGACTCTCCACTCATCTGGATCGTGAACGATGTTGAGGGCTGCCATCACACGATCGATGTTGTTGCAGGCTACAAGATCACCTTCCATGAAGAAGAATGGGTCAAGATCCTTTTGATGGTCACGGAACATGGAAACCCTAACATCACCTGCCAGGAGATTCCACTGCTGTAATCTGGAGCCCAACAGCTCCGCCTTACTCTTGGGTAGTTCCAAATCCCTGACAAGGTCATTCAGTTCAGCTTGTGTTATGAGGTGTGGTTCAGAGGTGGAGGATGGGAGAAAATGTGAGTCCTGTGACATTGATGGTACAGGACCAGAAGTTTCATCTTCTTCCTCTTCCTTGTCTGACTCAAGTGAGAATGATTCTGGTGCATCAGGAACCGGCAGTCCTTCTCCGTGGGGTATTGGGCATATAGCTGATGGAATGTTTGGATAATGCACAGTCCACTTTTTCTTCTTTGACACACCTTTCCCAACTGGAGGCACCATGCAGATGTAACAATTGCTGGTATTATCTGTTGGCTCTCTCCAAATCATTGGCACTGCAAAAGGCATAGATTTCCTTTTCCTGTTCAACCACTGGCGAAGATTTGTTGCACAAGTGTTGCAGCATATGTGTGGGGCCCACCTCTTGTCCTGATCTCCAATTTTGCAGCCAAAATAAAAGTGATAGGCTTTCTTAACCATAGTGGTTGTACTGCACTTTTGTGATGCAAAAGTCACTTCACCACAAACATAGCAGAAGTTATCTGCACTGTTCACACAAGTACGAGGCATCTCTGCTCACTTTGGCTAAACAGAAATGTGTCCCTTTGCAAAATCAAAAACTGACAAATAAGAGAGCACGACACTGTATGATTTCTGGAGCTGATATAGGGCAATCAAAGCAGAGTGATGTAAGCTTCGTTATGATTGCATCATCCATGACTTCTAGGAATAACATGATGCAATTCATATCATGTATGATGCAATACCAGCTTCAGATTGCATCATTCATTGTTTTGCCTAAAAAGCAAGTACTGTCCAAACCCAGCCATAGATTTATTCATAGATCCAGTCAAAGATGTATTTTAGCCATTTCTGGTTTAAATTGAGATTCCTTCCCTTTATAACTCACTTATCCTCCGCCATTCCCATGTCAAGGGTCATATATATTGACCCAATAGCATATCTTGAAAACTAGAGCCAATCAACAATTTTAAGCATAATTTGCGTTCTCAGTGACCCAGAATTAGTAAAGTTTGACTACATTTATTTCAGAAGCATTTTGGCTGTACAGCAGTGTTATTAGCCTTCACAATGAAAAGGCTATAAAACAAAAGTATTATACCATCATATGTTAGATTACTAGATTCATTTTTCTTAACAAGACCAAGTGAAGCAACTCACAAATTATATATATTTATGGAAGCTTTCTATTCTGAATCATCAGGGGTTTATTCATTCTTTTAAAAGGTGAATTTTAGACAGTCTTGCCATACATTTTGTTGTAAAACTTCACAAGCTATTTAAATTTTTTTTTTACAAAGGTTACATAGAATGATGATGTATTCATTCTTCTATTAATATTTCCCATGTTTAGAGTGCCATTTTAGAATCATGTGGATAATTAATATATAATTATTCCTCAATGCTTTGGCTCAAGTGCTTAAAACGAGCCTTTTCTCTGTGACCATTTCATTTTATGCCCTGTAACATGACTTGCTTTATTTCTTGCCAAATGCAAAAAGGTTGAATTTCTTCCTGAATCTCTCTTTTTCTAATTTCCAAAAACAGCATCCATCAATAGTCTTTATCTCCTTCTTTGATAGCTTTTATCTTGGTGGTAATGTCTCATTTAACTCAAATGTTGTTCCTTTCAGTGGAGGATGTTTGTTTTGGTTTTGTTTAATTAAGGCATACAGGGAAGAGCACGTCTTTGCGCATTTCCCCACCTCCCATCCACCCCTCACCCCCTCCCCCCCCCCACACACAAACAATTTTCTGTGTCACGGGTACCATGCCCAAGTAATAAGGGTAACAATTACCACTTACATGCTAGTCATCATCAAAGTATTGTACAAACATTAATTCACCCCCACAACACCCCATGAAATTAGTTTAGGTCATTCCCATTGTAATGGCTTTTTATCTGTCCTTACAAAGTACATATAGATTAATAGCCTGATTTCTAATGGGAGCTGTGTGTATTCATCACCTCTGAAAAAAAATTCAGGTTTAAATAATTCAGAGCCAGGATTAAATCTCAAATCAAGCTCCCACAGTCACACTCAACACATTAGAACATCCTGGACTATTTTTAACTTCCCCGTTGTTTCTACTCAATGGACCAAATTCTATTCCTGATTGACCCAGTGTAAATCTAGAAAACAGGATCTGAGAGCAGAATTTGACCCTGTGCATACCTAGGTGCATAAACGCCTCCTCCTGCATTAACAAACCTGCTACTTTTGTTCACAGCAACTTTGTCACACAATTGCACACACGCATCTCAGGATGCATAGATTAACTGACTGAGTGGATGAAGAGTATTTGCAATTGTAGATGGTATAAACACCAAAATGTGGGATTTTCAACAGTAGTTAGTGCTGGCCTAGCACTGCTTCCATTCGAATCAGCAGTAAACCTCCCTATAATTTCTCTGAGAGCAGAGTTAGGCCAGAGTGTAATTTCTTCACTATGGGAAAAACCCTGACTCCAATGCTAAAAGCTCCTTTGACTTCAGTGGAACCAGGACTTTGCCCTAAAGGTTTTGGAGCATATAGTCCTTTCCAGATTCTCTGCAGGAGCGTGAAATTCACCTGAACGGATTTTGCATTGACTTTCCATTGATAATATTAAAGGGCCAAAGTCTCAGGAGTTGCCAAATAGTGTATTCCACTATCTATAACGGAAAGATGTTGATTTACACTAGCTGACAATCTGGCCACTAATCTTTATATTTTAATATTTAATTTAGAAAAGAAGTCTATCTGAAATTCTGATTCTACTTCTATACATATAACTGCTGTATTTATTTCTAAATCATGTACAGTGATTTTATAAGGTTTCAGATTCTGCAGCTTGCCACAAACATTTGCATGCAATAATCCATTTAATTACTGGAGTAACATTTGTGTTAACTGATGCGAGCACCACTTTAAGGCAATGGCCAGTTTTGTTCTAGAACAGAAAGTAAGTATATTAGGGAATGGGGAGCAACATAAAGCTATTACCATGCTTTCTATCATCACTCTCAGCTGTTCCTGATAGTCTGTGACATCTGTGATGTAGCCATGAAAAACTCCCTATGTCCCACTTCATCTTGATGCTTTTTCTCAATGAATATTAGCAAGTAGAGAAATAAAACCATATTAATTTAAGCAGGGTGATTTATGTCTGTTTAGTTTTTGTCCTGACCAATTTGATAGCTTTGTGAATCTTTTATGATGGGTGCTGTGTGTTGTTGTGACCTCTTTACCTGACTTGTTTTACATATTGTCACTTTTTCATTCCCAAATTCCGATGGGTTTGTTTTAGGAGTGAGCTAGCATCTTCCATATGCATCCTGTCAATGAAATCACCATGCTCCAGGATGCAAAGAAGATGAGTCACGTCCTGCAGCTTCCTTACCTACTTCCTGAGGGACTCCACCAGCAGACACCTCTCAGACCCAGTGATTCCTCCTGCCTGGCTTTTGTCAGTGGGGACATGCAGTGCTCATTCCCACTAAGTCAAAGCCAGGGCCTGGGTGGAAGCCTCCATGGCAGGATGTGCGCCTGGCGGGGCCTCTACAGGTGCAGGCACTGTATCCCTGAAAGCTGTTACCATTCGGAATTTGTATTCCCCATGGAAAAATCTGCTTAATTATTAAATAAATAGTTAATGTACCATGGCTCCATTCCTAGACTGATGTCTGGGAGCTAGAGGTGTACAAAGAATGCAGGATCAAACCCCAAGAGGAACAAAGATTGCATTCCTTCTGTGCTCCACTGAAAATACTCATCTGCAGTTGCCAGTTTTGCAGCATATAAAAATTGTTTTGTTGATTTCAGTTCATCACTCACATGGATACAGGGCTTATAAGACACACGGTCCTAAAAACTTCAAAAAGTAATTGAAATAGAAGACAGAGAACACACCTAAAATATTTAAACCATTTGAACTAATGTAGATATAGATCTCGTTAAAGAACAGTACATAGCTTACAGAAATACACAAAACACCCTGTCTCACTGCTTTAGCTTTGTTGTTCTCTTCTTTCTTTGTATTTGATAACTGTTGATGTAAGAACCATCTTCTCTGCAGCTCCTGCTTCTTCCTTTCCATTTTATTCTCTTCCAATTCTTTTCAAAATCCTTTGGAAAACATTATTTATTGTAACACATAGAGGTCCCGATTGAAATTAGTCCCCGCCCCCTTACTCAACATACACATAGGTCTTATCTACAGCAGCATATGTGGTATGCATACCTTCACGCTGCAGTGAAGAGCTGGCTATATCCACACTAGTGTGTGTAGCTACATGCAGCAGTGAAAGGTCTGCCCAAGGGGAGGCCCTGGGGAAAGACTCTAGTATCTTCCCCTCTCACCCTGAGCCATTACCCTATGGCCAGACTTTAACAAAGTCTGAGAACTGGTGGGTAAGCTCCTATGGGAAGAAAACCTAAGGGAAAAAAGGAGTTTAGGAGAGCAGGCAGTTTCTAAAGGACACAGTATTTAAGACACAGCTGAGAACTATTCCTTCCCAATGTGAAGGAAAGACGTGAAAAACAGTAAGAGGCCAGGATGGCTCCATCAGGAACTCTTTAATGACCTGAAAATTAAAAAGGAATCCTACAAAAAGTGGAAACATAACAAATTGCGAAGGAGGAGTACAAAAGCATAGCACAAGCACGAAGGGACAAAATAAGTTACACCTAACTAGTATCATAGAGAGGAATAATAAGAGGTTCTTTAAATATATTAGGAGCAAGAGAAAGACAAAAGAAAGGATAGGTCCATTACTCAGTGAAGATGGAGAGTTAATAACTGTTGATGTCGAGAAGGCTGAATAGTTTAATGCCTATTTTGCTTCATCCTTCACTAAAAAAGGTTAACGGTGACCAGATACTGAACACAATTAAAATTAACAATCAAGTGGGAGGGAGTGGGTGAAACAAGCCACAATAGGGGAAGAACAGATTAAAATATGTAGCTACATTAGATGTGTTGTAGTCAGCAAAGTCTGCTGAAATTCAGCCTAACATACTTAAGAAACAAACTAAAGCAATTGCAGAATTGTTTGCAATTATCTTTGAGAACTCATGGAGGACGAGTGAGGGCCTAGATGTCTGGGGAAGGGTAAACATAGTACCTATTTTTAAAAGGGGGAACAAAGAGGACCCCAAGAATTATAGACCAGTCAATACCTGGGAAGATACTGCAAACTATTGAACAATCAATCAATCTGTAAGCGCCTAAAAGATAACAGGATTATAAGGAATAGCCAGCATGAAGTTGTCAATAACAAAACATTCAAAGCCAACCTAATTTCCTTCTTTGACAGGGTTACTGGCCTAGTGGATGAGAGGATGCAGTACACAAAATATTTTGATTTTATTAAGGCTTTTGTCACAGACTCAATATGACATATTTAGAAGCAAACTAGGAAAATGTGGTCTAGGTGAATTTACTATAAAGTGGGTGCCAAACTGATTGAAAAATTAAAAAGTAGCTATCAATAGTTTGCTGTCAATCCTGGAGGGCATATCTATGGGGTTCTGCATGGGTCTGGTACAATTCAATATTGTCATAATGGTAATGGAGTGGAGAATATTCTTATAAAATTTTCAGATGACACCGAGAGAGAGGTTGCATGCACCTTAGAGGACAGGATTAGCACTCAAAAGGAGCTTGACAAACTGGAGAATTGTTCTGTATTCAACAAGATGAAATTCAGTAAATATAAGTGCAAAGTACTACACTTGGAAAGGAAATATCAAATACACAACTACAAAATGGAGAATAACTAGATAAGTAGTAATATTGCTGAAAAAGTTATAGTAAATCACAAATTGAATGAGAGTCAACAGTGTGATGCGGTTGTGAAAAAGGCTAATATAATTCTGAGGTCTAATAATAGGAGTGTCATATGTAAGACATGCAAGGTAATTGTCCTGCTCTACTCAGCACTGGTGAGGCCTCAGCCGGAGCACTGTGTCCAGTTCTGGGCACCACACTTCAGGAAAGATGTGGACAAATTTTAGAGAGTTCAGAGGAGAGCAACAAAAATGATTACGGTTTAGACAACCTGATCTATGAGGAAAGGTTAAAAATACCCCTACGTATGCTGTCACAAGAAAAAAAAGGTGTGTGGGGGTGGGACACATGAAAACAGTCTTCAAATACGTTAGGGACTGATATAAAGAGGACTATGACCAATTGTTCTCCATGTCCCTGGGAGATAGGACAAAAAGTAACAGAATTAATCTGCATCAAGAGGGATTTTGGTTAGACATTAAGAAAAACTTTCTAACTATAAGGGTAGATAAACTCTGGAATAGGCTTCCAATGAAGGTTTTGGAATCCCCATCCTTGTAGAACAGGTTGGACAACGAGCTATCAGGGATGCTCTAGGTTTACTTGAGTCTGCCTTAGCATAGGGGACTGATCAAGATTACTTCTCAAGGTCTCTTCCAGCCATACATTTCTGTGATCTCATGACTGACCTTGAGTCCATGTAGGTACACATTTGCACACTAATTTTGTGCAGTCACATATTCCCAGTTTTAAATGTGATTACTATATATTTATCTAGCCCTGTCTCTCACAAATTAGGAACACATGACTACGAAGTGTGCCTACGATTTCTTACAAATGCAAACCTAACCACGGCACTTAAAAAACCCCACAGATCCTATTTTCCCTCCTTGTCTAAATACTTTATATATTTTCAGAATTTTCCCTCAAACTGAACACACTTAAAGTTTCTAATGTAGATTGAATGTGGAATGTGTAGACTCCAATGAAAATTCATCTTAGGTGTTAATTAGTACAATATTTATCTCATCTAATATGCAGACTAAGACATCACAGTCTCATTAGTGTCAACTGTGTTACCTTTAAGCTAAATTAAATCTCCAGCCAATGCGGGGAGGAGGGGTGAGAATCTGTATTTCTCTTTGAAGCTAATGAGTGTGTGATTACTCCCTTCCTTTGCTATGAAGTGTCAAGTTAAGGAACACTTATCCAAGATATAGAAAATATGGCAAACTTATGTAATATAAGAGCAAGGATGTTATTAAAATACAAGACTAAAAATGGGTAACAAGCAAAATCTAAATGTTCAATAAAGGGGAAAGTGAATTCTCCAGGCAGACATTTAATAGAAATAGACATGACATAGGCCTCAATAACAATCTAGAGAGGAGGAAATGGATTTTTTGGAGGGCAGTATATCTCATAAACTGAAATGTTTAATTTATTGCAGCTCATTCACACTCATGCCATTGGTGTGAAGCATCCATGTTAACATCAACTTGGTTTAGAAGTATTCAATTTTCAGTTTAAGTTCAAAAGAACTAAGAATTGCACTTTCTAATGGATATCTCTTTTTTTTTTTGCATTGAAGATTAATGTGACTCCTCATTTACTCCACTAAAGAGAACAACACAACATAATGTTATTTATTATACCAGCATTAAAATCCATCATTGTCCATAATGATCATTTCTGACTAGTGATGTGAATTTTAATGTTTGCATACACTACTCATATTCAAGACGGGCAATGAGTTGTGTTGCTTTCAGCAGCTTTCTAGAGATACAAAGGTAGAAAATGCTATATATAAGGACCATTCTTTATTTCCTTATGTTGCTAAGCATGTCAAGTGTCACCAGCACAGTGAATTGAGTCTCTCAAGGTGTGCAGGAAAAGGGGAAGTTGCAATAAGGAAAGAAAAATATAAAGGAAAATAAGAAAGAAGATCTGACCCATCTTATATCTTTGAACCACAGTACTAGTCTCCCTCTTTCAGAGATTAACCTTATCAGATCCTGCAGCAGAGGGGCCTACACCCACTATTAAGATCGATAAGATTTAAGTGTGGATTACACACATACATCATCCCTTATAGCTTCTGTAGCTGTGCAGTGTGGAGAAAAGCAAGAGTGCAGTGGAGATGTGGTCCATGGGGAGGAGAGGCAACTCTGCCCTCTCCAGACTGTCTTCATTGTCTTCCACAGCAAATCCATGCAGCAGCCAGGCTTTATGGAAAGAGGATGGGATCAGAGAATGGAAGTAGAAGGTGACATGCTAACTGCTGGTATCCCTTGAAGTTTAAATTATTCAACACATAACTACTGTGGCTGGTGCTAACTAATGTTACATACTCTGCTGTTCCCTTCAGCAGGGGCTCAGGGTGAAAAGCCAGTAGATGAGTAGCCAGGGGCGGTTTTACTGCCTTTGTGGTAGAAGGTGCAGAAGAAAGCTTGGGGCAAGCCAGAATTAGAGTGGTGGAACAAGAGTTCCTAGTGACATCACAAAGGGCTGCGGGAAAGGGGGAAATCATCTTACTGACTGCTTCTCAATTTCTTGGTCAATCGTGTTACTAACTCCACGTCATATGCATTTTTCCACTTCAGAAGAATGCACGAGACAGTTCAGTGTTTGGGCACATTAACCCTTGAATGAATGCCATTAAGAATACTAATTAGGGGCGAGGGGTTATGGGTGCATCCAATAAGAAATGGACTCATCCCAACTCATCCGGTATAGGCAGTGCAATGATAATGTCTTCTGTGTCTTAGATTGTATTTGAAGAGGTGACAGATGTGTCTCCCATTACTAATCCCCTTTAGGGAAAGAGGCAAGTTACGCTTTAAGCACAAGCCTCCCCATAAAGCCACTGAAGATGCCCAGGCACGTATCAAAACACAAAGATATGCATAACAATGAGTACGAGCCTTAAGAAGTGTGCAAAACAAGGTCAGGAACATGAACAGCACCCCAGATTCAAGAAGTACTAAGAAAATGCACTGTACAACTTTAAAGCTGGCACAGAACACTCACATTTTAAAAACCTGACAGTGCTTTTATGGCTTATAAATCCATTTTGTTTTTATTTCCTTCCATCCCATTTGTAGCAGACTCATGTACTCCAGCTAAAGATTCTTTTCAACGCCAATGTTTTCCCTTTGCAGTATAATCTTGGGAAAAAATCACTTTTCACATTACTGAAAAGGCATCTAACGTGTTTATAGTCTCTAACACCTGGGAAAAAACATAACAATTTAGTGATATGACATTTTTGGAGAGCATGGAAGCAAACTCTAAATGAGATTTGAGCTCTTAAGCTGCTTTATCAAGCTCTGATACTAATCTGATTCAGATCTCACATTTCAGGAGCAATGGGAATGCAAAGCTTGGGTTCTTTTCCAATTAAAACAAAGCAACAGGCTGCTCTTTTCAGTTAATTTGAGGATGTGCACAGGCCCTGACCTTCAGTACGCAAATTTGTACTGGAAATTTCCTATTCCAGATCAGGCTCTGGAAAGGGAAAGTTTGCTTCTCAATTCAAAGCCCCTCAGTTTCCCTTGTATTGACCCTCAAGACTATCCCAGACATTGTGATTCTTTCAGCTACCCTCACCATCTCCTGCATCTCCACTGGCTTTGTGATTCTTTCCTGGAGCCTGATTAGCTATGCAGCTACCATCCTACCTGGCCTAGACTCTATCAAGAACCCTTACTAGTTTACAACCTCTGGTTGGGGAGGGGTGGACTGTCAATAAAGTGCATCATTCATCTGCCCTCAAGCACTGTGGGAAAAGATGGGGAAAAAGTTAATATCACTGGAGTCTGACCACTCCTATGACCTAAAAACCCCCTGCTCAGTTGCCACCTAGCCTTGTGGGTACCTACACTCACTCAGCAACCAAGTATTTGTGGTAAAATTCCCCTAGAAACTAAAAGATATTGTCTACACTTTGAATTGGGGTGGGGGTGTAATTTCCAGCTTGGCTGGATATACATTCGTTACTGTGCTAAAAATAGAAGTGTAGACATGCTGGCATATTCTCTAGACAGGGCTAGCTACCCAAGTAAGACTTAAGGTCCTGGACAGCACTGACTATCCCCGCACCTATGGTTAAATTTCTATTTTGATGCACTAGCTCAATCAAAGCTAATTGCCACCTCCACTGTAGGTGTACCCTAAGTTTCTGGCTCTGGGCATACACACTGCTTTCTTGGTCTGCCCCCTGGATGCCTATTTCCTACTTAAGCCTCTGGGAAAGATAGGTGGGGAAATGGCTATTTTACCTGCAGGGCCCAATCCAGCAGGCATATTCAGAGCACAGAGGTCATCTAGTCCTGTCCCGTGCCCTCACGGTAGGTCTATATTATGTCCAACTCCACACAAAATGGCTGGATATGGGTATGCACCCTCCATTATAACCTTTAACACAATGGTTAGGGTAGATTAGGAGGTAGGAGACATTGGTTCATAGATCTGATAAGAATGGATTTGATAAATCATTGGGCTATGAGATAATATTATAGAAATCTCGCAATTTCTCCTGATGAAGCTGTTCAATTTTGTATAAATAATTAAATATTAATTGGGCCAGAGAGCATGAAAACTCTGTTGTCTGAAAACCAAAAGGTTTAATAAATGACAAACACCACATTTTGGGATAGAAATAAAAAATGTGGTGCTAGAAATTCTCCCCACTCGCAATTTACTACCAGTCAGGAGGCTGACTGAAAGAGAGTGAGAGGAAATACAGATAATTCAGTGTTTCTTAAGATGGGAAGGGAAAATTCAACGCTACAATAGCGACGTCTGAATATCTGGATGCCTCCCTGAAATCATGACCATTTACACTAAGATTTTTAAAGCTGTGCTGCTGACTGTTGGCTTCATTGGTATGGGCACCATCTGTCCTCATAACTGTCCATTTTCCTACGCACTAATGTTTCTCTCTCCATTGATGTGTTCCCCTTTCTTGATTTTGCTCTCACTTAGTGTTAGAATCAGGAGTGGAGATTACATGTGCATCTCCCAACCACTCTACAGAGTTCCTAGTTTAAAGTTCTTTTAATAAGTTGTGCCAACCTCCATCCCAGAAGTCTATTTCCCTCACTATATACATGTAGTCCATCCCACGAAAACAGTCCTTTGTCTGTGAATGCCTCCCAGTTGTTGGACATCCCAAAGCAGTTTCTCCTGTCAGTGTAAGTACTCCACCTCTGAGAGGCAGTAGCTATGTCAACACGAGAAGCCTTCCCATCAACATACTGGGTGTTAGGTTGATATAACTACATCACCCAGGGGTGTGGAAAATCCTCATTGTAGTTATGCCAGCATATGTTTGTAGTGAAGACCAGGGCTAAGGGAATGAGGTGTCCAAGTGCCGTGAAAGTCAGACTCAGATGGATCTCTCTCTTAGATGGCTTTCAAAAATGTGCCTTTGATCATTTAACCCCCCTTCTCTAGCTTCATTGTCACCAAGTAGGCCTGTGTATATTTTCTCCACTCAAAGTGATTTACACAAAAGTCCTTCTTGTCTAGCCTCTGGTCACATTTGACTGGATGCTTAGCTGAAGGGAATACCATCACAACCAGTTGCATTTGGATCTGAAATGCAGGTTGCCCAGGATGCTGGGGGGATATATATAGAAGGGTGGGATATATATGAAATGGCATTAGTCCTGCTGCCTGGTGCACAAAAGTGGAATGGCAATGGAAGGAATGACTGGAAATGCATTTCTGAAACTCCTTTCCCTGATACCACATGCAGTGCTACAGCATTAAGCAACAAGACAGAATCATATGAAGAAACAGAACAACTTTTTAGCACATCCACTACAAGTTGTCTTAACTCGGTTACTGGGCTTCACTGCCCTGTTCATGACATTTCCAGTAATTTTCTCTGTGCTCTCAGGGTGAAATCCTGACCCTATTGAAATCAACGGATGTCTTGCTATTGACCTCCATAGGGCCAGGATTTCACCTGGATTCTAAGAATTTATAAAAACATCACCTCTAATTCACATTTGGACATAGTTTTTCAAGACTATAAAGGATTATTTTGAGTGACAACAAACGAGCTATAGAAAAAGCTTTACACAAAATATAGACTAGTTTCCCTGAAAGATGCAACTAAAAAAGTAGATGATGTGCACTTAGGGTTATAAATTTTTGTATTATAAAGCCCAAATCAATATGTGCAGCTTACAGTGATTTTTATAGTGATTCATAACCAGAAGAGAACACCCATTAGATTTATATCAATAGAATAATGAGAACAGTGCCCCTGAAAATTTCTCAGTAAGTGACCTACAGAGCTCTCTCTCTGCCCTGTAGAAAGCATCCAGAGATCTCATGAGACCAGTGTTTTGCTTGAATATGTTTCATAGAAAGTCTGAACTAGAATAATACCTTGCAAGATATAAATGAACTGATCCAAGAACAGCATTGCTAACTTCCAAACTATCCATGCTTTTGACAAAAGATTGTCTTGCACATTTGATTTCTCAGATAGGAGCTTTCTCTATCCAAGGGTAGAGGTCCTGCACTGAATAATTAGTTGTAATAAAACATATATCCATATAATTTAAATCTCTAATTAGGTATAAATAAGTGATCATCAAGACAAGATTAAGAATTATGTTTAATTAATTATCAACATTACCCAGTAATTACTCAATGTGTAACATTAAATAAATAAATAAAGAGTGTAAAAATAGCATATAAGGGTTTATTGAAAGGGGTATAATTAAGGAGGTTGTCCCTGGATAGCGTATTGTATCTTCATTCCTTGTAAATCACACAGTTCATTCCCATACAAGAAATTGTTGTTTGGCCAAAATGATTGCACACTGATGATAAAAACAGCATGATAATAAGTGTCAAATTATTAGCATCATCAAAATCCTTCCACAAAAATAATGCACTGTAGAATAGCCATTTCAGTATGTGACGCTAGTATCCAGTAACATAAATGGTTCCTTTTTTATTAATTGTGCTTGTCACGATAATACTAAGAGCACTGACATGTTTTCCTGTATAAATACCATTTGACAGATGGGCTAAAGGTATTTTAAATATTTCTTCATTGCTAGTCGTAAAACCATTCTATATAGTGGTGATTTAGCCAGTTGTTAATTACATATTACTAGACACACAATAAGTACTCCAGCAGGGATTCATTGGCAACAGTTTGTTTCAATGGGATACAACAGGTGGAGAAAACTCCATTAATCATTGCATACACAATGATTAATACATTGTATCATATAGAATGGAACAGATATGGGGTGGGGCGGGGAATAGCTTTAGCATATCTATTAACACAAACAGTAAAAGGCATGTAATTTGGAATGTAGGTGAAAAAGGTATTTGTTAAAAAAAGATCAGAAATAATATTTATCCATTAACAAAATTAAGTACTTAACTTATCAAATTAATTTCACTAACTTTTTTTTCCATTTGTTTAAGACGTTACTATCTGTTGACAGGACTTTTCACAAATTCATACTTCAGAATAGAAGGATACTCAGAAATGCAGCTGTATCACTGTCGGATGTGATCAAATCTCACCTACTAAGCAAGTCCGGGCCTAGCAGCAGCTCCATAGTAGTACCCCAAAGGTGTTGCTTAAAGGAAGTTAGAAACCTTTAAATTAAAGCAAGATTACTCTCCCCCTCCCCCATATTTAAATTATCCACCCTCAATTTTTGATCAGCTTGGAGTACTGTTTTAGGAAGTGGTAGTAATTATAGTATTATGTAGTGTTCTACATGGAATACAGTATGCCAGGAATTCTAATCCTGGTTCTGACATGGATTCCTTTTCTGGCCTGATCTGTAAAATAGAAATAGTACTTATTTCCCTACTAGAAAGGGCTATTGCAAGATGTAGATACAGACGTGATTAATAAAAGTTCTCAGAAAAGTGCTATTATAGCTCACTTTTTCATCCAGAAATAAACTGAAATCAATACCTTAATATGGTGCTAGAGTACTGCGCTACAAGAGACATCATTTCCAGATGAAAAGTATGAGCAGGTCGATGACCTTTCCAGTAATTAAACATCACATGATATGACATCTTTGCAAGGAAAGGGATAGTTAGTTAACCTTGATGTCCTGACCAAATCCCAACT
This sequence comes from Dermatemys mawii, assembly GCA_007922305.1. Classification (NCBI taxonomy): domain Eukaryota; kingdom Metazoa; phylum Chordata; order Testudines; family Dermatemydidae; genus Dermatemys; species Dermatemys mawii. The sequence goes on along the minus strand of ML677343.1, from coordinate 21,437,334 downwards.
TCTATAATTAATTACAATACATTCTGCCTACTTAAATTCCTCCTGTAGCATCAGATGAACTTGTGTTAGTTTTCTCTTCCCCTTTCTAAAAATGGTTGCGTGGTATCACTGGTGCAAAACTAGGCTTCCAATCCATTCCGGACGTAGACTCATTTCACATGTGGCTGAGTAATCCCTACCATTTCTATTCCATAGAAGGTCAAATGGAGGATCTTTCTTTCTGTGATCCTCTTCCCACTTGCACACCCACACAGCGCCAGGCAGAATCCAGGTTTTAGCACAAATATGAGTCCAAGGGAAACATCAGCAGAAATGATGGTATTACATTCAGAAGTAATGGGGCACTAATATACAAATTCTGGCTAGTCTTAGAAGTAATAACTTTTAAGGCCAGAAGGGACCATTGTGATAATCTAGTCTGACGTCCAGTATAGCACAGGCCAGAGAGCTTCCCTGAAATAATTCCAGTGAAGCATTTTTTTTTTATCTCCCTAGCTCCAGTTTACCATCCTAGCTCCAACTAGTACCATCATTCCCACACGATGCCTTTGCTACGTCATGGTGAACCCACGCAGACTGGGCAAGTGGAATCTTCTAAATTTCTTCCTACTGACAGTGGCCACAATTTATCCCTTGGCAACACGCATGTGTGGTGATAGGGAAATAGATTCTACACCAGGAATTCACAGTTAAACTGGGAATAGAACTTTGGCTCAGCCACTTCAAAAATATATACTCATCATTTGAGCCAAAAGAGGCTATCAAATAGCTGCAAACATAATTGAGCTTACAGCACAAGTTCTATCCAAAATAAATGACTGCAGCAATCTGCATGGAATTTGGAGAGAGGAGCACAGATTGCAGGAGGGAAGAGTTTGGAGTGAACACAATATGACTAGAATGATGACTGCAGTTCCATCATCTTTGCAAACAGTTCTCCTAATAAAGACCCCAGTTTAGCTTCAGAAACCATGAGTCCTCTCATGTTATTACCTAGTATATGATTCATGAAACAGCTGCCATCGTTATAAAACACATGCATACATACACACAAAACTAGTAAGACCTCAACACAGTTAAAGAACAAAACCACTGTTCTATTAAGCCCTACTGCAAGTCAGTCAATATTCCATACATCTCATGTGAACACCAGAGTAAAAAATGGTATATGTTTTATATACACTCATTTGGGTAGCCAAATGAGAGCAAACATCCAGCTCAGAGCCATGACTCATAGTTCTTTCACCAGACAAGAAGACCCAAGTTGGTGGCCATCTTTATTGTGCAAAATACTCTTCTGTGGGCTGACTGCTTATTGTTTCAATAAGAGAAAACATCTCAGTGCAATCAGATGCTGTTATCCTTGGACACAGCTAAGGTTCTTGTGTTTGTTGGAGTTGACACAGAAAAGACCCATGAAGACCACTGGAGTTCCACCAGTGTCCCAGATAGGTGCAAAACCCAAAGTTCTTATTTCCAAGTTAAAATATCCAACGACAGTGGGTAATTTTATTTATTGCTTCTGGTATCCAAAGAATGTGATGTTATATATACCCCTCAATGTAAAATATGATCTTCTTTAGAACTATTTCTGCACACAACTGTGAAGTAGAACTAATACATTTAACTGATAAATACATCAAAGGGAGCATGTCTAAAGCAATAAACATCTCCTGTGGTGGTGATGTTTATGCGCTACAGGAGACATTTTTGCTGAGTACATATCTCCCTTTGATGTAGTTATCATTATTATAATGAAAGCATTAGTTGATTTTATTGCTTTTTAAACACCACTGTTGTCCGCCATAGCTCCATTAAATGTAAACTGTGTTGTTAATAATGTGGAGTGATTTGAGGATTTTTTTCATTTAAGACTGGATCAATGTTAAGGGACTGGCTATCAAAGCATAAGCTCTTCTTCATTTGCCCAGTTTCCTTGTTGCTCTACGGTTTGTCATCATGAACCAAAATTTCTAACTGTGTACACAAAAAATCATATACAACTTACACAAACAATAAGTGCATGCAGTCATGGTAAGTACATGCTATAATTTTACACACACACACACTCACTCACACTTGAAAATTCCCAACTACGTGCTCTTTCAAAAGTGTTTAGTACTGGCCTAACTCTGTTACCAGTTACAACAGGAGTTTTACCATCAATTTCAATGGGAGAAAATTTAGGCCAACATTTAATAACTTTTTTAAAAAAATCTGTGTCCTTATTTTCACCTGCTTTTGTAGTCTGCATTTTGTCCCATAAGCACTGTTCCTTTGACATCTTACATTTAATAGCAAAGTTTAACATGTAGGCTTTTCTGAAACGGTTGCTAAAAAAAATTCACAATTCAGGAGCACTGACCTAGTAGCATGAACAGCCCTTACACCCTGGAATCCAAACCACTGTTTTATGTTGCTAGCCATCACCACCAGTCTGTGGAGCAACCACTACCATGTTAGTAAACTAACTTGGGTTTTAAAGAGTTTAATCAGATCAACATTGAGGGGTTGATATGATTAAGCTTGTAGAGTCTGTTCTGTGAATGTTCTGTAGATGAACAGAGGCCATTTGTCTCTAAAGCTGTCAAACATCTTTCATGAGCACTTAAACCAACTTGAAAAAAACCTAAAAGATTTTCAGATGTATGCAACAGGACTTGGGCTCATAGAATGATGAGCTCTTGATTTTTTTTTCTTCAGAGAGATGGACATGTGAAGCAGTACACAAGCTTAAAACAGCTGAACCAATGTAACATACAATAGGAACAGAAAGGTCTGCATTATTAAGGAAGTCCACTTGAAGGAATGCCATGTGTTGCTAAAAATCTTGTAAAGCCATTACTGGCCAGGTCATCTTTGCAGGGGAGATTATAAACTCAGTATACTTCTCTTGGGATAAATACAGAAGAGGTAACATAAGGGAAATTTGGCAAAAACAATGCTATTCATCAGACAGGTTTGGAAATGACTTCCACTAGGTACTAAAGCAAACAGGTTTGATTTATAATTACCTCTTAATGTAGGGAGTTGATAATCGATTGCAATGTGTAGAAACACTCACCTGCACTACCAAGGAGAGATTTTTTTTCCAAATATCAGTGATGAGAGGATGTTGAGAAGTTTGATATGTATTTTAAAAGAGAATGATAAAGAGGGCAACAACCAAACGACTTGATGGAGGGTCAAAGTGAATTTATAAGCACATTCTGCAAAATAAAATTGACTATTATGGTATATTTCTTTGCGTAGCAACATATGCCACACTTTTATCTAATGATATGCTGATTGGAGAAAGAAACTCTAAATATATTTATCCTAGACACTATGGATTAAAGGAATAGTGAGGGAAGATGAACAGGCTGTGTACAGCACTCCAGGCAAGGAGTATATAGGCTCAGGAGTCTATATTCAAGAAACAGGAAATAGTATATTCTCTTTTGTGTTCTTTGCAAAGCTAATCAAGGATTTCTTATTATGGTCAATTATTCAGTTGCAAAAGTGCTGCTATAGATGGGTAGGTTTCAACTAGTTTGCCAGAAACTCTCTAGGTTGCTTTCAACTATAGTATTAGAATATACAGAGGCACCAGTAGCACATTCTTCCTTGATTCTTGCTTTTAACAAGCTTTGCCACCTGAAATTTGTCAGCAAAATTTGGGTCAAGAGTGGTAAAGAAACTTGCATTATTACATATTTTGCTAATATTGGATCTGTGTTTCAAACAAAAGCTCTCATTTAAGCTATGTCTCTATGAACATGGAAAATGTATCTGCATTCGAAAACTTAGAAAGAAGTATCTGATTTATTGGATCCTTCTTGTTTAAAAAAAGTATGGGACTGTTTGCATTCTGCCTGTGATTTGTACCCTGTTAGAGGAAGTGTTAGAGGATACTGCATTAATCCCTGGTTCAGATGAAATGCTGCCAAAAGCTAATAGCTGTTCAGTGAATGAATGAAAATATGTTGCCAAGGAGGGAAGACATCAAAGACAAATTGATCTTCAAAAATAGAGTCAGGGTAAGGCAAGGTGAGCAGTGTTATAGAAAATAGTTTGCCAGAAGTGATAACTCTTGAACAAAATCTTAAGTTCTTTGGTAGAGGGCCTTTCTCCAGCATTGTCCAGGTTTTGCAAATGTAGGGTCATAGATTCACCTCGGTTCACATCAGAACCAGGAGGTAGATTAGGGAGAAGTACCAGTCCTATTTCTCACAGAGAACATAAGTATTGTATCTGCATCATCCCTATTCTGCTGAAACAGCATTCAGGGAATCTTTACTCATGGAGGAGGGGAGATCCTTTTACACTTCTCAATACAAACTCTGATAAGGGGGTAGGCACAATGCCAGCACCAATGTGGGAAGGAGCAAAAGTGTATGTGTATGAGTGTTGTAGGGGAGAAACAGGGACACAGGCAGGCGGCATAGTCATGATAGGGCCTCTCATACTTGAATCTGGGACTTCATCCAAGTTAGTTAAAATATTGCCAAAGGAATGGGGCGGTTCAGCTTTTCTGTGATATACAGTATTTCTCCTTCTATTGCTCAGAGCCAAGAGAGGAGCATGCATTTCCACATCGATATTTCAGATGTTAAATGTGGCTTATCTTTTATCTAGAGGAGTGTTGGGAGTTGTTCAGGGCTATGAGATTTTTTTTTCTTTTTTGGAAACCCCATGAGAAGATGTGGTTTCACAATCCAAGTGCTAGCTTCTTTGTTGTTGTTGTTTTACTTTTAATACATTAATCTTGTTTCTCAAACCAACTGGATGTTGCATTATCAATCCTTTCATCAACTTATCTCTGTCTTTCTGAATATTATTTTAATGCAAGCATTGGGTGCAGCTGTGCTCATCAGGCCTCTTGTACCTTTTTATGGGACTTTGTAAGGGGCTCTGATTAAAGACTTTTCAGCTGTGGCTGCAGGGAGTGTTTTCTTTTTCCACATTTTCCCTCCTGCATTGTATCCAACACTAGAGGTTTCATTGTTCTCTTCCACAGTGATGTTGAATTAATGTTTGGACACTTTAAAAAATGTGTATTTGTATTGGATTATTGTCCTTAATTACTACTCCACAAATGAAACACCCTTTGAAATTAACAGAAGGATGCAGCAGTATGAAGTGAAGCTTCAGCAGAGGATGTGCTTCTGGATCTCCTCTGTTAACATCTGCTGGCTGCGCTCACTGTTTTCATAAATTAATCTTCCCTAATTGAGTTGTATATTTTATTAGGTCTTTCATCTAAAAATAAAATTTCATGTACATCCTTTGCTACAGTGCTGCCAAAGTCTGCAATTGTGAATGAAAACAGGCTTTCAACTTTGAACATTTAAGAAAACAAAATGCATTCTCTTCTATTTTTAACTGCCAGGGTCTATGCTGCAAATGTAGACACCAGCACATCCTTAACAGAAACCACTGAGGAAGTTCTTAAAAATTCTCTTCTAGTTCAGTTCATTTTTTATTTGAAATGTTCAATTTTAGTATTCACCAACAAGCTACTCTGTGATCTGTAGTAAAAGAAAAGTGCTAGCTATCTGTACTCTAGATACTGTACATTATATGAGAACTGCTTGGCAAACCTTTGCTTTCTTTGTGTAAAGATCAGAACAATTTAGATATTTTAATTCAATGTCACTATAAAAATGCTTTACAGTTACAGCAAGAGAATTAGAAGGCATATTTGTAATATGAATTGCTAACCGCCATCAGCTGACAAGCCTGTCCTTGCATGAAAATTATGCTATTATTTTCCATGAATGTGAGCAAAATGTAAAGATCATAGAGCACATAAAAAAAGACAAAAGGCGGAAAAAAAAAATCACACAAACATTACTTAGGATTGTCACAGAAAAGAAGACTAACATTTGCTTTGCTGCCGCCCCACCCTGCCCCAAGATGGCATGCAGATCTTAAAATTTTTTATTTGCCTAATCTGTTTTGGAAATAATAGGTGAGTCCCAAACATTATTTTAATATGCTGAATCTAAGAGTAAGAGAAGTTTTAAAGAGAGAGTTAACAACAGGGTTCATTTTCATTGTAAAGCTGGAAACATTTTAAATTTTGAAATGAGCAAATACCTAGTGCCATCTGGTCCCATATAGAATAACGATGCCTCAGTATTTTGTCCCAGAACTTAAACAGTCAAGTAGGATCAGATTGCAATTTGAAGGAAGATTAACTGTCATACAGACTCTCAATTGCTAACATGTGCTTATTATGTTTTATTTGCTACTTTCTTCTTGTTTTACTTGCTACTTTGGGGTCAGATTCTGTCTGGAAATGAGAGAGAAACTCTCATTTATTTTAAATGAAGAAGTGTAGACATCAGAAGGCAGCATTTAGCTTCTTTGTAAGGGAATGAGTTTGGTTTTTTTGGTAAAACTTCTCACTTGGTAGGACACCATAGATATCTTGAACAAAGAGAAGGTTGATTTATGTACTTGCTGCTTTTATTGTATATTAGTATAACTTACATTTTATTTTTGGAATTGTTATAATAAGGGCTGAAATTCAAAATTATGCTAACAGTTATGCATCTAATTGTGCTTGTGGTTTCTTTGCATATGCAAATCATGTAGTTGTACTGACAAATGAACAGTTATGGCTCCAGCTGTCCATTTCCAGTTACTGTACAAATACCAAATTTGCATGCAAATTTCCAGAGTGCATGTGCACGCTCCCACATAATTTAAACATACACTTGCACATGAAATTTGTGCACAAATAACTGTGGAAACAGATTTTTTTAAAAATCAGGCCTTAAAACTAAGCAAAGATAAGTAACAAAGAGGCTTAACGTAATTTATTGTGAGCAAGTTGAGAGAAAACCTTTAACAAATAAAAGTTGACCTGACTAGAGAGAGCATTATTGTTAAAACAGTCCCAAAAATATGGCAACTGTGATTTCTGGTGATGTTGATGTATGTAAAGAGAAGAACAGCTATCACGACAAAACACAACTTTCCTAAATGCTCAAAACAGTTTGTTTCATTGACAAATTCTCCTATATACTTCCTTCCACATGCCACTGAAAATGTACTTCATGGGCCACATACTGCCCTTGATGTCAGTGGGAGTTGTGCACACAAACTGAAGATCATGTATGACATTCAAGAGCTGAGATGAGGGTACTGTTTTGTTTGTTTGTTTGGCCAGGTGTATAAGGAGCTGTTATTTTCTATTCTTTGCTATAAATTCATTGAAAAACTGAAATTTACCATCATGCTTTGAGATATCTGTAAAATGTAGGATAGATTTTACAATCCATAAAGTAAAATAGGGATGATTTGCCGCATTTTGCAATAGCTGATGACTACCAGGACATTTGCAATATGGGGTTCTTCTACAGTGTGCCACAGATAATGTTTCAGCTCATCACTGTTACTACACAACTCCTCCTTGGGGAAGGGTTTTGTCAGTTTCTCCCCAGGAAGGAAACGGGCCCCTCCTAACGTTGCTGTTGTCCTCAGAGAGTTTAGGCTTGCAGGTTTGAATGGTTCATTAGCTCTCCAGCACCCTAACCCCAAGGAGATGGCATGTCTTTTATAGGTAAAGCAGGGAGTCATTCAGCTCCTGTCCTCTAGCCACACCTAGTGCAAGCATGCTGGTGCAGGGCTGCAGTGGTGGCTCAAAGGATTATCTTGGGTCTTCCTGACCAGCCAATGGTCAGGATGGTCACTGGTTCATGTCCAGTGCTGCTGTACTGGAAGCTCTATTTGTGGTAGAAGAAGAGGTAGGCCCAGGGCAGCCAGAGGATAGCTGGCTTCCCACCAGGGCAGGCAGAGGCATCTATGGTTGTTGCTGAACAGGCAGCAACCACAACAGCAGCTAGGTCACCCCCATTTGTATTACCTTCTCCTCCAGCTCCCAGTCTTGCTGTCCCAGCAAAGGAGACCAAAGGGGAAGCCACAGAAGACACAGAAAGCTATGAAACCTGACAGACCTCACTACCCCAGAACCTCCAGTTCCATCTCTCTAGAGTCATTCCACCCTTCCTTATATCCTGGGTGGAATGAATGAGTTGCACCTGTCCCAGTGAACCAGAAACTACATGCAAAAAAACTAACATCTGTTAACAGAGAAGATCAAGGATAGGATCCTGCTAGTCCTTTATAACAGGGCATAACTGCTGGCATTGCCTAGCCCAATGTATTACCAGCACATCTCACTGGCAGTGTGTTTCACTGTTTTTACCATTTCACTTGCCACTACTTACTTATGTATTTCTTCATGTGGGGATGAACAGTGTACCAATATTTGTGTGGGAAAGTTAACTTAGCAAAGGGCCCCAAAACACAGGCAGGGTGCTTCTTTATGTTTTATAAATCTAAGCCACTATATTAGGGATGGATTGTCTTACACAGAGTAGCAGGGGAGTCAACCCCCTCCTTGCCCTTTCTGGATCATGGGTCTAGGCTAGGCCTTGCATGGAAAACAGCTGCTGCTCTTTGGAGACAACACCCAATGAGTGGGTGAAGAGAGGGCAAAAAGGAGCAGAGTCTTAGGGCTAACCACTCCCTTTCTTCCTGGACAAAGTAGTTGGCCTGATAAGAAAAAAATGCACCCTCTCAAGGGCTACAGCAACTTAGCTGTCCCCTTTGGAGAAAGTGGGGACCATGCAGGAGTTACTGCTCTGTGTGGGTTGCTCCAAGGTAGAGAAGTTACATGCTACCTCTCACTCAAGGCGAAGCCTACAGGAACAATCAAAATAGGATGAGGACTGGCTTTCATTATATGCGCATGTAAAGTATCAAGCACAGTGGGGCCTTGGTCTCAGGTGGGGTCTCTAGGGACTACTGTAGCCATTATCACACTTCTAGCACTTACTGGATCAGGCTCTGATTTTACTGGAAAGCCATTTCTACTATATTATCACCTCTGTTTTTTTTAAAAAAGTCATTTTGATTTTCGGCTCCTTAGCAAAATGAATTTAAACACTAAACAAGGCTAGTGAAACCCAGTTTTAGAAAGCTTTAATTGACTTTGGAGGCATTGAGAAATCATTATGACTAGCCAAATGTGGTTTACAAGGCAAATTTTCACCCTCTACTTTATTCACTGCATTTATTAAACATTCTCAACATTGCTGAGTTGTTGGAAAACTTTTTGAACAAAGCAGTGCAAGAGAAAGATTCCCAGCCAAAATGAAACATAATTCATCCTATGTGATTGTGAGAGACAGTTGAGCAGTAGGAGCAGTGAGGGGAGCACACTTCTCCCTCTAGTCTCTGCAGCTAAAGTAAGCGGAGCTGTCTGCAGCACTCCCCTCCTCCCTCACTTCAGCTAGTAAGATAAGAACTCCTTCTCTTATTTCAGTCTACTTTAATGATTGATAGTCAGAATAAAAAAAAGTTTCCTCTTACCTTTATGTATGAGGGGAGGGTGATTTTCAGTGGCATAACTACAGAGCTGGGAGTTCTAACCCACATACATTCATGCTGAATGGCTTCCATCCTCTTCTCCTCAGATTCCTCATCTGTAAAATGAGAAGAACAGTCTTCATTTAAAAACACCCTGATGAGGTAAGTAAAGTGAGGGTTAATTAGCTAACATTTTACAGAGCCTGGAAAACAAATGTCTGACAATCTAAAATTCTCTTAATTTCACAGATGGTTTATATAAATCTGGAAAGTCTTAGCCATAGAAAAAACTACCAGCTCTAAGATCAATTCATAGAACGGATGTCTGAACACATGGGTGCCTTTTATGCTGACTCTTGGTGCAGGATTAAATGGCAACACTTCATGAACTTTTCTCCTTATTAAGGTCCCACATGATACTTTTGACCAGCTGTGATCCATGGGACCATTTCTTTTCCTTCTTTCCTTTGTATTTTCAGTTCGACTCACATTTTTTTAATTAGTGACAACAAAAAAATAGAACATCTATATTAATATATATGCTAGATGCTGTTTTAACAATTCACTTTACATACATAACTTCTACAAACCTGAGAACCTAATGGTGTGTATGAATATTTCTGTGGTGCAATATGCTCACGAGAATCAACCCAGTGATTAAGCATTTGGGAAGATACTCCTATGGTCGCAGCACTTCCCTCCCATGTGTCAGCTTATTGCACAATCACCTCTATGCCTTCTTCCAAGCAGTCCCCCCCATCCCCAAAGCATGGCACAATCACTCCAAGCTCATCCACAACTCCCACCCCTGGTGCTTACAGCAAATTGAGTTGACTTAACAATTTTTATACATTTTCCTTCTCTTAACCTCTGTCCACTTGTCTGTTTGTCCTCAGAGCAGGGCCTGGCCTCCTTGAGCATTTGAAAAGTGCCCAGCACACATTAAGCACTATTGTAAACACAATGTCTTAAAGAAACCCCCATGTGATTATGGCAAGTCCTTCTAAAGATAGTAAGTCTAGAGGGGCTGCTGTTTAAAGGTTGATTTACATGATCTCCTCTCACCCCACTCACTTTAATACTGTTTTCTTTGCTCTGTTTTTTTTTTATATATATAAATCAAATATGTTTCTGTTGCTGAAAGTCTTGCACTGAGAATACCTCCAGGTCTCCCTAACTAAAACAATCCATAGCTCTGTGCATTGTGAAGAATTGACTGCTGGAAACGTTAATGGGTGGGCAGAGTGTGAATTTCTTTCTGGTTTTGTTTCTAGTCTGTCACTAGAGTTGTCCAATCAGTCTCATTTCAGCTAAACGGTCACATGGAAGATGAAAAACTTCAGTTTCCTTTAGAAAAAGGCACATTAAGGCAGAGAATGTAAAAGCTTCCTGGGCCTTGTGTATGGCTCTGACTGCAAATGAGCAAAATGATGACAAACACCATTAGTGGCTGCTTTACTCCCCCTAAAGCCTTTCTTGATGTGCCAGGGAAATAGGAGATTCTTTTTAGAACCCAGGCAGTTCTCTAGCAAGGCTAATAATAAACCCCCTAGCTGATGCTGATTAGAATAATCAATTACATGAAATGATCCTTGTGGTATAAAGGAGATGTGTCAGGACAATTGTCATTGGAAAAATTGTTCCTCCCTATGTTTTAAGATAAGTGATTTCAGCTGGCTGCCAGTAAATAAACACTCATTTCTTTCAGTATTAACCTCCCCTTCTCTACCCCCAAACACCCAGCATTTTCTCTTATTAGCAATTTATTCTCTTTCCTTAATGTCAATTTTAGTAACACTACAGTAAACCAAGGGAATCATACAGAAGCCAAAGGATAACAAAAGTTCTGTACATTGCACAGAGAGCATTGAGTGACGTACCCAACAGAATTTGCCTGGTAGAGTAAAATAGCTCTTTCCCCACATTTTTGTACCTTTGCACTGGATGGTAGAAACAAGGCTAATGAGATGAGTGCTGTTAATTTCTGTTTACAGAATCTAGCAGTTAACTGGACTTCCCCTTTGGGCCTTGCAGATCATTAAGAGAGTTTTCCAGCTAGACACAGACCTTGCCATCAAACCATCCCTCTATCTTGACTTCATGCATTTAACTTCCAAAGCCAGGGCTCCATCCACCTTCTCATGATTCACAGACTCAGCACCTGTCTCTCAGATGTTGGCATGCAGCATTTCTGAGTTGATTCAAAATACTGTAACAGGGTTGCTGCCTCCAGAGAACCCTCTTGTGGCATAAGGTGGCTCTGCTGTATCCTGCCTTGGTTTCCCTTTAGTCAGTCTTTGGCCTATTCCTGCTGTAGTGATGACTTTCTACCATAGATATGATTTGGCCCTCTGGCCAAGCTACTTACAAAATCCCACCACTTCCATTGAATCCCACCACATTCCATGGCATCCAAATACAAACCAAAGTCAAAATCTTTGCCCCAATCTCCAACTGGGCCCAGGACCTCCTTCCCAAGGGAGCCAATGCCTCTCCTCTAATTTCAGACACTCTTCTGCCTACTTACTCTGGCTTATGTTTTCACCCTTCCTGGGCTCCTGTCTCTTCTCAAAGCCTCTCCTGGGCTCTGTTGTGTCGTCCCCTACTCTTTCCTGATCAGTAACCCCGACATGTATATGGAGCCTCTGGCAGGCATCTCTGCCTTGGGCTCCTCACTGCTCCTCACATCATCTGCTCTCCTCTCCAGTCAATCCTCCATTACTAGGCTTTCTGCCTCTTCAGTCTAACCATGCACAGGTGTAGCAAGGCAGCACTAACTGCCGATTGGGCCGAGGACTCTTGGTCTTAGAGGTAACAAGATGGCCTGCCCAAGACCCAACGCCTCGTAGTACAGAAACATTGTACTGACTTAGGAGCTAAACTCTTTTGGCACCTGTGCCCTGTGGAAGCGTGCCAACAACAGGAAATCTGCACAGAGGACACAGTGTCCAATTCACCTGTGATGGTTTCTGAGCTAGTGCTCCTATGGCTCTCAGTTTCTGTTCCACATGGCTAAATATACAGAGAACAAGAGGATTTGGTTAGAGAAAAAGTGGGGGGCTGCTAAAATATGTCTCCAAATCATATAGGTGCCTCTTCTTCCTATGTGATTTGCTGTCAGAAATGGCAAGTGTGGAGTAATTACTCTCATAATCCAGCACATCAGATCTTGTTAATGAGAAGGAGACCCACTGCCCTCTGGCTGCTCATCACCACCATGCCGACATGATCCCTGGGTGTGAACTGCTCCTCATAATCAGTCTGTGCATCATGAACCACTCACTCCCCCACAAACATCCTCCTCCAAGTAGAGGATCAGCACTTCCTTCTATCCTCCCCTTCTGATGAGGATGACTCTTCCCTTTCTAATGCAGGCTTCTCAGATTCCTTTTGTATCTTGTGTGCAGGCAGAAGATGAGAAAGATGTAAGCAGAGAAAACTCAGCATCTCCTGTCCTGTGTGGAGTTCCACTCCTAACAACTCCACAGATAGACGAAAACAAAGAGCATTTGTTCCCTTGCCAGCATTTCTGAGAGAGAGAGTCAAATAACACCACTATGAAACAAAGATTATAATATGAAAGGACTGACCATAGTTAAAACTGAATCCATGATTTAATTATGTGTGATATTACTATTTCTGTCTTCCTTAAAATAGCCAAAAGAAGGGGAGGGACAGGAACAACCTAATCCTGTACATCAGTTCTGCACACTTGGCAAACAGGATACTGATCCAGCTGTGTATGGACCTCTTTATCAATAAGACCCCATTATCCAATGGCAGATGGGAAGAGAACAAAAATATACAGTCAGAAAGACAAAACTCCATCCACTACCCTTATGATATTTTCCTACCTGTCCCATGCTAGATAAATTACCTAATCCCCAGACATGCGGATTACATAGGCATGAACCTCACAATGTAACAAGGCACTTGCTACTACTGTAATCTCTCAATGGTAGATTCACACTTACAACTGGGGATGTGAGTCTCAGCTTGAGTAGACATACACTAGCTCTCATTGACGTAGCACACTAAAAACAGAAGTGCAGCTGCTGTAGCATGGACTAGCTGCCCCATGTAGGTACCTACAAGGTCCAGGTGGATTTATATTTATACTAGCTCATGCCACCACTAGTCACCGACCATGCTACCACAGCTGCACTACTATTTTCAGTACTGCTATTTCAGAATTGCACCCCTGGCTCTAAGATATATCCATTGAGATGGATACACAACATGCCAATCCTAATTTGAATGGAAAAATGCAGACAAGAGTGTAGTAAGTGGTCAAGGGACTATTACTTGTTTAGCAGATGTTGCCTTCTAATAAAGGGAAGAATTGTAGCATGTATGTTTGGAGTAGTCTTTTTAATACAGGATGCTGCCTTGTGTTTCCAGCACAAGTTTCATTGTCATTCGAAATCAATATAAAAGGAACAGGCTAGAGGAAATAGAGAGGTATAATTTATCTAAAGCTAGGGTATCAGATACTCCTCCCTTGCAAATCATATTATAGTTTAAATGTGTGTGACATATTTCATCCTGCCTAGTCTTATCAGTAGTCTAGGATGAGTACGAAAATCCTTTCATTAAATGAGATATTGCATGTCTCCTTCAACCATGATGTGCCTGATTAAAACTCTGCTATATTTTTTTCTTTCCTGAAAGGCCTAATCCCATAATACTTTATAAAGATCTTATTATGGATAGATTGAGCTCTTTTCCCCCAACCTTTTCATCTTATTCAGTTTGATTAGGGTCACTGGGCCAAGTTTATCCCTGGCATAATTCCCCTAAAATCAAAAAAAGTTACTCCATTGATCAGCTTGCCTCAGTGCAAGCAAACATTTGGTGCCCTACATTTGGCAACTGAGAGGGATAATGTCCCATTTACTCTGCTCTCGAGTCTGAACCATACTTTGATACTGCATCCCAGATGTCACTGAAACAGATTACTGCCTTGGATATAATGCGCTACCAAAACTAACTCTCCATCTTGAATCCAAATCCCACTGCTTATTTGTCCTCAGCATCTGTATGATGTGACCTTTTCTCTCTCTCTCTCTCTCTCTCTCTCCCCTCTGACAGCAAAATCTCTGATCTTGCCACTTGTCATCTCCTGTCTAGATTACTATAACCTTCCTCTTGCCATCCCCCTCGATAAACTGTACAAAACACAGCTCTCTATATTATCTTCCTGCCCATCAAGCAGATCACTTCATGCATTCTCTTTGAATCTCCACACCAGCTCCTCCACATCAAATTTAAGTTTTTCATTCTTACCCTTAATGCCTTGCAGAACTCAGCCCTCTTCCTATTTATCCACCTTCATCTCTTATCAATTGTCTAGTTCTCCCACAACCCTCTCTGTGCGTCTTTCCACACTCCCTATGCATGGAAAACCCACCTTGGACTAACCTCACCAATTGCATCCCTCCCCAATGCAAGACCTAAAAAAAAAATAAGCAAGTAACAGTCTTAGAAAGAAGAGTGAGTGGGGATAATTTATACATTGAGGTTGGGGGGACGGCGCGGGGAAGCAAACATCCACTGAACTAACTGCATTTGTGCCATCAGCTGGTCAGCTAGCTTGTATGTTTTTTTATCAGATTTTCTCATCTTCATCTGTTTTTTTGCCAGTCACATTGTTCTTTACTAATGCGTTGGGGGTGCATTATAAATAATGAAATTTAAATAAACCCACGCAGGGGTCACCCATATGCCAGTCCAGGCTCTACTCAAAGAAGTGTCAGCCACCTCTACAGCATTGTCTCCTGCCTCCCTCCCTCCATCCCGACTGTGGTGAGCCCTTCTTGGTCCAGGCACGTGTATCAAAGAAAGGGGTGAGTAAGCGAAGCCATGGGTGGAAAGGAGTTGGATGTAGTTCATTCCCATCAACACTAAATCTGTTAAGAAGTTAATACAGTAGCCTGCATCCTTTGTCCATAACGGGGCAACTCCTCACCCCCCACTCATGGGAGTGAGGCACAGATGGCTCCAAAAGAGCTGCACTGTTGGAGAGAAAGATTAGGGCTGTGGGGGACAGAGGCACAGCACTTCTATGTATAGGGGATCTTAGGAGATCCCTGGAGTTTGGAGACTGGTCTGCAGGGCCCATGGAATGATCCAGGCGAACCCCATGAAGATTTCCTTTCTCAGGCCCACTATATTTAAGAGACGAGACACTTCACTTCTGTCTCACTAGAACAGAAATCTGACCCATCTTAGTCCAACATATAACTGAATGGAACTGGTGCTTTCCACCCTTCTTACATGCTGCTAACTATATGACGAAAAAAATCCTTATTTATTTAAGTGGGTCAAAGAGCAACCCCTGACCATGAAAAAAAAAATCAAGAATGTCTATCTTAATGCCAACTGAGATATTACAGCACAATTCTGTCAGGTCTGCCTTATTCAACAAGTCTGCACGGTACTGAACAACTGAGTTAAATAGCACAGCAGTCATATCCACTTGGAATGGAAATGTACAAAAGGCAGCTTTTTTAAAAAAAAAATAAAAGCTGTTAAAGTCCTTGCAGCCCGCTTGTATTTCAACTGCAAGTGTTCATAATTTTTATCTCATCACATAATATTTGGATTTTTAGATCCATTCAATTTAACATCCACTTTTAGTAGGGGTTGCTAGTCCCCTTTCATTTCATAGTCTCAGCTTTTGCTGCCTTTTTATTCTATTAAGAATAAAAAGGTGCCACAGATAATTAAAGACAAACTCAATCCCAACATTCATTAAAGAAGAAAATGCGATCTTCTGAAAAGCTGTCATCTATAATAAAGCAGCCTTATCTGCCTAGAGTTACAGTGATTTCAAACTGATAAGTCTAGAGGAAGAAATCCACTGAAATGTAGTTAAATTAATTACTGTTTTACAAGGGGGAGCATAAAAATGCAGTAATTAATTGACCTACTATTTGAGACAATTTTCCTATAGTTAACAACCACTCTTGCAAGAGATGAAAAAGACTGCTCTTTTTCATTCTGGAAAAAAAAATACACTAAGAAACATCAGCATGTAACAACACTGCCAATTTCCTCTACTATGCACAGAATATGCAGTGGAAACTGGAAAGTGTTGTATAGATAGGCTAAATTCTGTATGCAATTACACAAGTGTCAGTGCGGAACAACTCCATTGCAGCTAATAGGGTTACGCCAGACTGGGACTGGTCTACTCCTATTGGCCTGATTTTTTGTATATTTAGCCTTTGGCCCAAATTGAATGGGAGGAGGGAAGGGGGAGAAGAGAGAGTAACTTGAGGTTAACCGAAAAGATTATTTGAATTTGGGGATTTATAAGAACTGCTATCGTTCTCCGTTTTGAACATTATACTATTATTTCTTTATTCATTCATAACTCAAACAGCTAGGGCTAAATAGTTCAAACCCCATTCTCCTCTATGGGCTGGGCATCCTATTATGCATCACAATTGCTCCAAGTGGTGGATCAGAGGTGACACTATTATGGTACATCACGGAGATGTAGGGAGAACTAGGGAGCTTAGCACATAGAGGAGAACAAGGACCTACGGTACCTGACCTATCATTCCCCCAAGGCAATGGAGGAGCTAAAGCAGATGCAGTTTAATATCAGACACTAGGCAAATGTCAGTATGTGTTGACCAGAACTGCTTTGGCAATTCCAAATTAAACATTTTCCAGAAAAAAAAAATCTGTCATTTCAACTTTTCTTCCTTATTTGGCACAAAACTACCATTTCAAAATACTGGAATTTCTCATTGCATGAAAATATTGTTTTTTGCCTATCTCTAATAGAAAGCTTTGCTCTGAAAGAAAGGTACAAGTGGAGACTTTGGTGCTGCAACATTAGAAATCAGAACAAAAATGTAGTCTGAGAATTCTAACTTTGTTTATTGCACATTTTTATTGAGGAGTTATAAGCATCTCAACATGAGCAATAGGCCTAAACTAGGATCTCGGGTCTGATCACCCCTCAACTTTGGAAGGATTGCAGGATGTAAATTTTACAGATGCCCCTTAAGTAAAGACCTGAGACACACATCCTGCAGATCTGAAACCCAATGAATTTTGGAGAACTTTTGATGCAGCAACTAGATATCAGCTTTGAAGATTGGGCTCACCTCTACTCACAACTGGATCGATAATGAAAAGGCAGATTGATCTTTATTACTGATTGCAGCAGTGGAAGTTAAGATGATATACTAGGTGTTTTTAAAGCCAACAGATTTCATATGAGAGAAAAAAAACAAATGCTCTAAGTTTTTTAAATTTTAATTGCATGGATTTATTTTTTGTTGATGATAACATGCTTAAAAAGACTTTAAAGTAAACATATGTTTTTTTAATTCTAAATACACACTGTAAAAACCCAGTAAAGACAAACATTTGACAGCACATTATATTTTCCATGTATATATTTGTGGTGGGGTGTTCAACCCCACACTATCCTGGAAAGGTTTAACTTGTGGCAGAAAGGACTGATCGATCTCATAGGCCACCCCTGAGGGACAACTGGGCTTGATAAAGCAATCTCCATCTGAGGACAGAGCCACCTGAGGAGGAACAGGCAGGGAGGATATAAGGCCAATAAGAGAGAACAGAAAGGAGCTGCAATGTAGAAGCTGGCACTTAGTCTCTGGACTTAGAAAGGTAAAGGAGGAAACACATGGGGCGAGCAGAAGCCTTGGTATCCCAGGCCTGAATGAAGAGTTTATTCAGAAGGGCGGTGAGGCAGAAGCCAGACAGAGGACATTAGAAATTTCTCAGGGAAATGGCCTCAAAGTTTCAGATGGTAAAAACCTATGCTGCTGATTTGAGGGTCCCTCAGCTGGAAACCAGAGTAGCGGGTGGGCCCAGGTTCCCCTACTGGCCATTGGGGAAGTCACACAGTCTGGCCAATAGAATGGAAGATTGCCTGAGGCAAATCATCCAGTGAGACTTTGATACCTTGGAAGGGGGAACTACGTGTCCTGGTTGGAAAGCCAATTCACAAAGGGAGAGCATTCTGCATCACAAGAGGGAGCAATTCAGTCGAGAGAGTCATGCCATGGGGTGAGCAACTGAAAGCAGGAGAGTCATAGAAGATGAGAGTAATCCCGATATGAGCCACAATGAGGTGTCACAGTGCCGAGTAGCAAACCTCATGACAACATATTCCGTTATTCTTTACTTGTACTCCCAACAAAAACATTTACTTAATTTTTTTCTAAGTCCTACTTGAACAGGTTTATTAAAATATATAGTTCAGATTTTTCTCATGAAGAAAGCAGGGGTATATGCATTTCAGGATCAAATCCCATAACCAAACAAAAAGTGACAGAAACTGTTCCAGCTAAGGATTAATTGAGCCAATTCAAGTCAAACAAAATATATTTTGGCATTGCTTCTGACAGATGGAAATAAAACAAACATTAGGAATCAGTTTGCAGCTAACAATATGTAAAATGAAAGAATATAAAAATCTTAAACTTTTGTGGAAGTGATGACTGGCTTTTGTTCTGAAAGTCTCAAAGGAAAAGACTTAGCTGTTAATCTTATTATGTATCCACTTAGCAAATGAAAACAAGGATCCTTGAAAATCCTGCTATTCAGGGAAGATAGTAGATATTGTATGAATAATATTTATTAAGTAGCCTATGCAAAAATGGCATTGTTTTATTAATCAGAAGTAAAATAGCAAGAAGTTAAGTTATTCTTCCAAATTCATGTATAACTACATAAGCTGATTAAAATAAAATCTAAGGACTAAGTATTTTTCATTTGAAGGTTAAATTCTCAATTAATGTTTTCAGCATGTTGCCGTCTCTACTAAGCACCACTGCTAATTGCAGTAAAACAATAGCATTCTCTGTTTGAATTCAGCTTGTGAGTTCAAGACACTGTCAAAGATCTAATAGGCTTGAGTTCTGAAGCATAAATCAAAATTATTGTAAAAAAATCCAAAATGCAATCTCAGGTTGTTTTTGTTTGTGTTTTGTTTTGTTTTAAAGAAAACCTTATAGTAAGAAAAGCTTATAGTCTGTTTTCAGTTTCATAAAATTTACATTTGAGACCCTTTGTCCAGATTTTTTTAAAAAAATGTAAACAAAAGGTTTAAATTCTTATTTCCAATTATCTCCATTAATACATACATACAAAATATATGGAAACCACGCAAAAATACTTTTAAAAAATCATATACTGAGGTTAGGTACTTCAATGTGTAATTGGCTTGGTTAATGCCCATATTTGGAGACCAGTGACCAGTGTAAGGTCTGTTGTCTCATGGTCCTTCATGACTGGAAGAGAGACCTTTATACCATTGGAAAAGAGAGGTTTCCAGTTTCTGCATACACGAGCCATTAGACTTCAAAAGCATGATGTTGTGTAAACAAAAGCTATTTTAGGTTATGTAAGATGTTTTTATAGCTCCTGCTCAGTCAGTTAGTCTTGAAGTAGCTAGAGTGCCTGGTATTAAAGGAAAGGTACAAAAACAATAGCCCTAATGCATTTCTTCAAAACACACTACACCATTTTTAAAATTCCCAACCCAAATGTGTAGCACACACAGAACATCTGATGGTATGATATAAAATTTGTATTGACGCTCACTTGAAATGTTCTGAATTATTCAGAGTACACTACTCATGAGTAATGTGACCAACCCAAACTGTAGTCTCCCGTGTGTATTTTTT